>OY743178.1:25885206-26242706 GCA_963555705.1 Ligustrum vulgare | reverse complement strand
TTTTTTCAAGAAATTTTTTATTTTCTTAAGTCGATTTTCAAACCCTAATAGTATATCTTTTGATTTCTGAAAATTTTGTTTAAAATCTTTCAGATTCAAAATTTTTTTTTAAAGGATTTTTATATAAAATCTTTTAAAACTTCGTGAATTCTGTTCTTTTGAAACCAATTTTAAATTAGGGTTTCTGAAATCTTGTGTATCTGGATCTTATTTCTGAGTCTATATTTTTGAGGATCTTGAGACTCAGAATATTTTCTGGTCAAACATAGATCCTACATTAATTCTTGGTGGTTGATCATTCATGGTGGATACTGGTGATATTTTCTTTGTGGATTAATTCTTTGTGGTGGACAATTGATATTGGTACTTTGTGATCCTGGACTTCTGGGATTCTGACTCTTTGTAGAAGCTGCTATAGCTTAATATAATTCTGCAATCAGGTGATATTATTCAATTATTGCAATCTTATACTGTAAATTTGTCTTTCAAATTTCCTGTTCTCTCCCAAATCTCTCCGTTGAAGCCTATAACTAGGACCCCTAGCTTACCTTTGTCCAGGATTTCATTGAGAATCCGGGAATCTGATGGAGTGTGGGAATATCCAGTATAGGTTGAGGGATATACTGGAAGAACAGTTTTTATCAGTATATTGTTTTGTATATTTTCTTGATTGAGTAATTAGTTGTTAAATTGTGATCACCTTGATTACTTTGTTTACTGATTACTGTGTACTGAACATTAGTGAACTTTCTTAAATATAAATGATTGACATTGTGATATTATCTTACTTTGTGATTGTGACCTGCATTATTGTTTACTGACTGATTATTTGTTCTTTGAACTACTAAAGCTCAATAACTTGAAATATTTTCAAAATCTTGGTCATTATTTCAATGGCTACTGTTAAGGTAGATGTTGAAATATGGAATGGTAAAGGAGATTTCAACCTCTGGAGCCAAAAAATGCAAGCTTTACTACTTCAAATAAAATGTGTTATGGCTATTGATAAATCCTGGCCCCTTGATACCCCTCAGGATAAACAACTTGAAATGGATGAAATTGCTTGGAGCACTTTATTTTTACACTTATCTGATAATGTCATTAGACAAGTAGGCAAGACTAAAACTACAATGGAATTGTGGGATAGGTTGGAAGAACTTTATGATACTGTGTCCTTGCCTGATAAGTGTTTTCTTTGGAAACAATATTTCTCTTTTAAATTTGATCCATCTAAGGATGTAGAAGAGAACATGAGTAGGTTTATTAAGATCACACAAATTCTATTAAACTGTGATGAAAAACTTACTGATGAACAAAAAGTTGTTTGTTATTGAATGCTATGGGGAATAAGTTTAAAGATTTGAGGAATGCTTTAGAGTATGGGGGGCAGAAGTTGACCACTGAAATAGTCCATACATCCCTTAAGAATAAAGAGTTAGAGTTTAAAAATAATCTTAAGGAAGCCTATAATGTGATAGGTACCTCTAGGAAGAAGAACTCTCCTAGGCTGAACAAGGCTAGAACAAATTTCAATAAAAATTGGAATGCCTCTAGCAATAATAGGGACTTGAATAACAAGCCTGTAAAAGGAAATTTTCAAAATAAGGGCAACTTCAATAGGCCTAGAGACAGTAACTTTAGGAGTCAGTCTGGTTTCAGAAATCAAGATAATAATGTTAAAAATTATAATAATTTCATAAACCAGAACAATTTTAGATCTCAGGATAATAATGCTGGTACTGCTAATATAGATAAACCACCTAGAATTTGCTTTTATTGTGGCCAACCTGGACATCATATTAAATACTGCTTTAAAAGGAAAAATGAACAGGGAATCAGTAATCAGACTGAGGCTGCAGTGCAAGATAATAATAATAATGGGGTGGTTTATGTCACTACTGAGTCAGATAATAAGAATGAATGGATTTTAGATTCTGATTGCACCTTTCACATGTGTCCTGAAAAGGATATGTTTGCTGATTTCAGTAATGATTGTGTTGGTTCTGTGAAATTTGGCAATAATATTTCTTGTGATGTGAAATGTATTGGAAAGGTTTTGTTACAACTTGAAAATAACAAAACTCTTACTTTGAATAAAACCAGATATGTTCCTGATTTGAAAAGGAACTTGATTTCACTTGGAGTTTTAGACTCTGAATCTTTTGAAATTAGAATGCAAAATGGTTTCTTGAGTATTTTCAAAAATAAATGTTTGATTATGAGTACTCCCAAAATTAATGGGATCTATATGTTGAATGCCTTGCCTGTTTATGCTAAGTCTTTTAATGTTGTGTCTGATTTGAATAAAATTGAGTTATGGAATAAAAGATTAGGACACATAGGTCAAAAAGGACTTAAGTTACTTGAAACCAAAGGTGTATTTGGTAATGATGTGTTGCATAAACTTGACTTCTGTGAAAAATATGTGTTAGGCAAACAGAAAAGAAGTTCATTTGGTAAAGGTATTCATAAATCTTCTGATGTGCTTGAATATGTGCATGCTGATTTGTGGGGTCCTGCTCCTGTGGGTTCAGTTTCAGGTTTCAGATATTTTCTTCTTATAGTAGATGACTTTTCTAGGAAAACCTGGGTGCATTTGTTAAAAACTAAGGATGCTACTGTGTCTGTTTTCAAAAACTAGATCACCTTAGTTCAAAACTTGAAAGGAAAAAGAGTCAAAACTATTAGAACTGATAATGGTTTAGAATTTTGTAATCAAGAGTTTGATTTTTTTTTTGTAGCACCTTAGGTATTCTTAGGCGTAGGACTGTTGCCTACAGTTCACAGCAAAATGGGGTTGTTGAAAGAATGAATAGGACACTTCTTGAAAGAACTAGGTGTCTCTTTCTTGATTCAAATTTGCCTAAAATTTTTTGGGGTGAAGCAGCCAAAACTGCATCCTATTTAATAAATCTTTCTCCCTGTAGTGCTATTGATTTTAAGATTCCAGATCAAATCTGGAATAACCATCTTCCTGACTTTTCAAAATTAAAAGTTTTTGGTTGTGCTGCCTACTCACACCATTCTGAAACTAAACTTGACTTCGGGTCTTTAAAATGTGTCTTTCTTGGTTATGGAGAAGGAGTCAAGGGCTATAGGTTATGGGTCAGGGATCAGGGAGGTTACAGGGTCATTTTGAGTAGGTCTATGGTCTTTAATGAAAATGATTTTCCTTGCAAAAATGAAAAATTGACTGATCCTATTAAAGAAAAAGATTTTATTACTTATGAGCTGAGTGCAGACCATTTAGGTGATGAAAATGGCCTGCCCAATACTCAGTTTCAGGTGGAGCAACCCCCACAGTCTCCTAATGTAAATCCTGAACCTGAACATGAACCTGCAGGCACTGAACCACAACCTGATGATATCCCTGAAGTTGAAACTAATCTAGAAAATAATCAATTGGCTAGGGATAGACCTAGAAGAGAGATTAGACCTCCTCATAGGTTTGAGGATCCTGACACTATGTCTGCTTTTACATATTCTGATCCTATTTTACTTGAACCTCAATCCTTTGAAGAAGCTGTGTCTTCTAAGGATTCCAAACTATGGCTTGCAGCAATGCAAGATGAAATGGACTCACTTTTAAAGAATGGTACCTGGATTTTAGTCAATAGACCTGTAAATAAAAGGATAATTGACTGTAAATGGATGTTTAAACTAAAAGAAAGTGAATCTAAGGACATGAAACCTAGGTACAAGGCTAGGCTTGTAGCAAAGGGTTTTTCTCAAAAAGAGGGAATTGATTTTAATGAAATATTTTCACATGTTGTAAAATATACTTCCATCAGAATTCTATTTGCTTTGGTTGCACAATTTGATTTAGAACTTGAGCAAATGGATGTAAAAACTGCTTTCCTTTATGGTTCCTTAGATGAAACAATTTATATGTACCAACCTAAAGGATTTGAAAAAGACAGAAATTCTGATTTGGTCTGTTTGTTGAAAAAATCTTTGTATGGCTTAAAACAAGCTCCTAGGCAGTGGTATAAGAGATTTGATTCTTATATCCAAAGCCTAAATTTCCAGAAAAGTAAATATGATTCCTGTTTTTATTTTAAACTTGGCAAAACTGATTTCATTTACTTGCTTTTATATGTGGATGACATCCTTATTTCTGGACCAAATATGCATGATATAAATGTTCTTACAGATAAACTGCATTCTGAATTTGAAATGAAAGATATAGGAAATGCTAAAAGAATACTTGGCATGGATATTTTTAGGAATAGACAATCTAGGAAATTGTTTTTAAATCAGAAACATTACATAGAAAAGGTCTTAAACAGATTTTGCTTATCTGAATCCAAACCTGTATCTTTACCTTTGCCTGCACATTTTAAATTGTCTGTTGAGCATTGTCCTAAGTCTGATGATGAATTTCTTAGAATGAAAAATGTGCCATATTCTAATGCAGTTGGATCTGTTATGTATTTGAAGGTCTGTACCAGACCTGATATAGTATTTGCAGTAAGTGTTTTAAGTAGATTTATGAGCAATCTTGGTAAATTGCACTGGGAAGCTATGAAATGTCTTCTAAAATATTTGAAAGGTTCTGCTAGACTTAGTCTAGTGTTTTCTAAAACCAAAAATGATTTTAAACTTAAAGGTTTTGTTGATTCAGATTTTACTGAAAATGTTGATAACAGGAAATCAACATCCTCTTATTTCTTTACTTTAAATTCTTCCTGTGTTAGCTGGAAATCCCAGCTACAAAAATTGGTTGCCCTATCATCAACTGAAGCAAAACATATAGCTGCTACAGATGTTGTTAAGGAATGTTTATGGTTAAAGGGTTTATTATCTGAAATTGATTGCATTACTGATTCTGAAGTTGAAATATGTACTGATAGCATGAGTGCATTACATCTGTGTAAAAATCATGTTTTTCACAATAGATCAAAACATATTGATGTTAAATTCTATTTCATTAGGGACATTATTGATAAAAGCATTGTGAAACTTGTTAAAATACCAACACAGGTTAATCCTGCAGATGCAGGAACTAAGATCATTCCTATTAACAAATTTAAAGATACATTGAGTTTTTTAAATTTGGTTGAACTTTGATACTTGTTTGATATACTTAACAGATAATGGAAACCAGTTCAATTGAGGTGGAGATTGTTTGGGCAATTGAACAAGTTGAATGGAATGGACCGGTATTAGCCCAAGTTATGTGTCATCTGTGTGGCCCAATTACTATACCCAGCTTGAGCCTAATTTCTGTGACCCGGTTTCTTGATCCATTTATCATCACCGCCTTTATACAAGCCGTTGATCTGTTTTGATTGATCATGGCCGTCCATTTGTAAAGAAAAGGAAAGGAGACGTTCTGATTACTCACTTCTGATCCAGACACTTCCTCTCTCATTCAAACCCTAATATCTCTCTCTCTCTCTCTCTCTCTCTCTCTCTATAGGCGATTTTTATCGCCTCCGTCTGTACTTTGTGATTTCTTCTAATTTCTTCCTGAAATTCTTAGATCTTGATTGTATATTCTTAGTGATAGTGGTTGATACTGATTTTGTAATAATCAATATACTATTTTGTGAGTTTTGTCAGAGTATTCTGAAACTCAATTGATCTTTGTGGTTTTTTATACGAGTTCTTTGTTTCAGGAAGTTATATGTATATTTTTGGGTTTTGATTTCTGGTTCTGTAACTTTACGATTTTTGAATAAAGTTGATTTAAATCTTTGTGGTTAATCTTTGTTCTTAATCTTTGTAGTTTGATTCTGAGCCTTAAATCCTTACACATGGATTTAAGAGTCCTAGTACAATTGTATGGTTGAGTTGTGAGGAGTAATCTTTCATGGTCTGAGAGTAGTATGATTTCGATTATAGAGCACAAGAAGGATTCGATCATTATGGAGGTTAGGCGCAATTGACCATGCTAAGCCAAGCGAGAGGTTAAGGACCATGTCCCCATCCTTCTTGGTGATTAAGTCTATAGAGGTTGGGGTCCCCTACCAAGGATATAATTCTATAGAGGTCAGATCCTCTAGTAAAGGCGTAGGTCTATAGAGGTCGAGGCAGGGTTGGCCCTGAAAATTGGAGGTCTATATGCAAAATTTTAAATAAGGCATTGATTAAAAAAAAAATTAATATATAAAATTGTTTAAAGTTACAACAATAATAATGTAAATCGTCAAGAGTTAAAATTAAATTTACCCTTCTAGTATTTTTAGATAAAAAAAATTAACAATTATAATAATTGGACATTTTTATTCAAAAACTTGGATTATATAGGGTTAAGTACAAATTTCAAATATTTAAGCTTGAAAATTTTTGTAATCAGGCATTTTGTAATTACACAAGTATCAAAATAATTTTCAAAATCGGATATATATATTTTTTTAATTCAAAATTAAGTTCTGTAATTAGTTACAATTGTAATTTTATTTTAATTTGTAATTAGTTGCAATTGTAAATTTAACTACAATTGCAATTAATTATCATCACCACCACCACCACCGATCACCACCTAATTTGTAATCAGTCACCACCAAAATCATCGTCGAAAATACAATTATAACTTATGAATTAGAACTTTATTTCAATTTGTAATTAATTACAATTGTAAATTTAACTATAATTGCAATTAATTAACATAACCACCACCACTTAATTTGTAATCGGTCACCACCACAACCATCATTGGAGTTACAATTGTTGTAACTATAATTAATTCAGCATTAGTACCCATCTCGGGGTAGGAGATGTTCTCTACATAGGACGGAAGCCTCGTGCACATGGAGCTCAAGGTCTATCTCAGGGTTGACCAATTTTGATCTTACAAATAACCGAGACCAATCGAACTATTTACCTGTGTTCGGTAAACTGATTTTTTTTTTTTTTTTTTGGATTTATAATCGCTTCAATTTTAATACAATTTTTTAATCACATATCTTTTTTCTCTCCAATTTTTAACCCTAGATCTAGCTCGAACTCGATGAAAAAATTCAAAAAATCGGATTATAATCTATCCGAACACACGCTTACACTAATAATATTAGATATACGTGACTGGCGGAACATGCTGTTGTTGAACAAAAGGAAGTGACAGCATGCCATTGTTGAACAAATTAAAGAAATTGACCTTTGTTGTGTAGGCATCAGACCAAAAGAAACATGGATTTAATTACATACTATGGTCAATATTGTTTGTTTATGTATATATGAATATGATATGATATAATATGATATGAAGGATCCCGTTAGGTACCGAACTCCAGTGCTGATCGAGTGCACATGCGATATATGCTTTCATAAGGCAAAACTTTATATTATTGAAGCTCCATGGTACATCTCAACTGACAAAGGTTGAAAGTTCATAAACGTTAATAACGCAGATGTCGCATATTGAAATCCTCACTTGTTCAAATTTATTATGTATTTTATCAGTTCAGTGCATATTACCCAAACTCTAATTAACTTGAAGCATGACTTTCGATTTATATCATTCACCAATCTTTAGAACATGAGTGATGGGGCTCCTAAGGTTGATATTCAACCCTTTTCCAATAATCATTATTGAAACTTTAAGACTTCCTTAAAACTATTCTTTATTTGATTTGCATTTAATTTAGAGATAATTGTTAACATGACCTTTGAGTCTTGCTTCTTGTACTTGGAGATTGACATATTACATACGTTATATAATCCTATCATTTTATTAATCACACCAACTCCTAAATCACATACACAATATCGTCACTTCATTTTATAAGTCATCATTTCAAATTTTCGCACAGGACACCCAAAATTTCATGACATGACCTAGTCACCTTACATTGTGTTAGGCTGCATAGTTTATTTCAATTTTTATTGTAATGATTACATGTTTTAAATTACAGAATTTCCCATATAGTTTTTTAGCCATACATTTTTTCTCTAATTTTTAATCATACATTTTACCTTAAAAAAATTAAAAAGTCAAATAAACCAAAATTTTTTTGCACAAAGCCGTCGAACGAAGAGTTACTTATCAACTTACAATTTTCATCGGGCATATCTCCGAGGGGCAAAAGGGAGAGCTAATAACACGCTCAATACAGTCAAGTGCAATGTTCGAATCCTGAAAATAGATTTGACCTTGTGACATGCGAGAGTTATCACCACTCATATGGACTTTCAGTACCCTCCACCCAGGCCTCTGGAAGGCGCATCCTACGATTTATCACTCGAACCAATAATTTAAGATATGATCGATTTGGATCCTCAAGATTTGGGTTATACGTTTTTACTTATCCACCTACAATTAATCAATATCATTTTCACACTCGTCCTTAAGCTTTATATATGCGTAATAGCTGGGGGATTTGACCTTAGCATAATTTTGAGACCAATTTTTTGGAAAAATTCTCTTGCCTAGTCATTTGGATACATAATTATGAGAATTTTCCTCTCGCAACACGATTTGTGTGAGAATTATTTTTGTCTACTACTTTTGAGGCTTAAAAACAATGCTTACAACTTAGCTCGTGTCTGGTAACTATTATAACATGCAATGATTGATATTATTTGTATTTTTTAGATAAAATGTATGATTAAAAATTAAAGAAAGAAAAAATGGTGGTGAAAATTGTGTTGATTATAACAAAAGTTTATTGAACACACAATTATTTATAAATAATACATTTTTTCAAATCGCTTTTTAAGTACTCGTATTTTGTAAAATTACTTTTCACTCACATATTTTATCTCGAAAATAGCAATTTTTTTTTTATTAAACAAAAAACGTTTACCAAACATAAATATCTTGCTTCAAACATAAGAGTTGCTAAAAGTAAAATTCGAGGAAAAGAAAAGACTATATCGACCAGAGTAATGCTACTCTCACAACTTCTCTCCTACAGCTTCTCTTACAACCTTGATATATCGTGAGATTTCTTATAAAATCTTGAAATCTCAAATAGGAAAATAATTTTTTACTTTCTACCCTTCCCTCCCGCCAATGACCTTCAGGTCGCTGATTCTCCAAAAATAACTCTCTCCAAAAGTAACTCTTCCAACAAACTCTTCTGACAGCTCAGAAAACGAAAGAGGAACTTGTGTTGATCTGCGTCCGAAAAGAAGCCAAAAAATTGGAAGAATGGTGCATTGTTTGATCTAGGGTTGTGAGAATAGCATTACTCATATGGACAATGCTTAAGGACACCTATATTGCTGAATAGAACACTTACTCGACATAAATTAGGCATATAGGCTTTTCAACCCGTTTTAGTGGAGGGTGTGTTATTTGTTCACATTCATTATTTTTAGAGATGTCACTTTGAACCATAAAATTTTAAAATTGCGATTACCAGAATCAAATTAGGCGAAAATACCCGCTCCGATGGGGTGATGAGACGGGTATGTGTTCGGGTTTTTTTTTTTTTTTTTTTTGGCTCAGTTCAAGGAGGGTGGGTTCGGGTATTATTATCCCAGGACAACCCGAATTACCAGAACATTATATTAAAAAAGTCCAAAATAGTCCAATAATAACTATCGATTTTGTAAAAATGAGATTTTAATTTATTTTTCTACAACACATCCGTCGCCCAATCCAAATCCAATATTCATTTTGAATTTTGACTCAATTCAACTCCAATACCCATTTTTAATTTTAAACCAACCCAATCCAATACTCATTTGGTTTTGAAGAATAAATGGGTCGAGCATACCGGACTTGATAATTGTTTATTTAAAAATAAAAATTACCAGGCCGTTCGAAGGGGTAGGGATCCACCCGAACCACCATAGGTGAGTTATGAGGCGGTAATAACCTTGTGCGGTTTGGAAATGGAAAACCCCGACCCGTCCTCGAAACACCTCGTTATCATCCTTAAATAGTTTGTAAGAGATCAGTGCAGATTTTGATCTGAATCAAATGACTTATCATGTGCTTAGGCTCAAGCGGAGGTGTCAAACTAGACCATGGTTTCTAGTCTGCTTCAATCTTCACTGCCATTTTGCCGATTACATTTTACTGATAGAGCGCATATTTGCTATTTAATTTGTGATATTTCCTCATACTCCATTGATTTTAAATGCTTAAATTGTGGATATTAATTATATTTTATGTTTTGTGGATTATGTGGAGAATTGAGATCAAATTGGACTCAATATCACAAATTGAAAGAGGAAGTTGAAATATCAAAAGGTGCACAATCAGAGAAGGACGTTGCATAAGGCTAGGCACGCCTTACTGTTTCAGTAAGACTTGACTTATATGGGCGATTTTTGAATGGAGAAAATATTACTATTGGACCCACAATTATTTTCTAAAGGGATATGAATATTTAGAGAGATTATTTATGTAATTAATAGATTTTTATTATTTTAGAGAATAATTAGATTTTGATAAAAGGAAGGAAACTAGATTCTTCCTTATCTCTAGGAGTCTTTCCATACAAGGACTCTCTATCATTTTTTCTTGTTCAGGGTCTTAGATTTTCGATCATTCTCTTTTCTCTTAGTTTTATTTTTCCTTCTCAATTTTTATGGATAGCTAATTTATTATTCCAGTTCAAGGATATTCGAAATTTTGATTCATCAAGAATTGTGAGATCTAATTAATTTAATTGTTCTTTTATTTGTTTTTTACTTATATATCTTTTGTTTGCATAGAAATTGTTGTTTTGATTGATTAATACAAAATTCACGTTGTTTTAATTGTCAAAATGATACTTAACCAATTAGGAATCTAAATCCGTAATTGTTTAGGTTTTCTAATACAATTGTCAAATAACATAGTTGATTATAAACTGATTTTTGACTCATGTTATGAAGATATATAACATAACTTAAATGAATCATACGTGTGAATTTGTTGGTTAGAATTGGTCGTCTCTCTAGAAATTAATGATATTGGTAAATTAAATCTTACGATCGTATCTAGGGTTGTTTATTGATTAGAGAAATAATTAACGAGCGTCTCTTGATTATCGATAAAGTAAGGAGAGATAGGTTGTTAGATCGTATCAATGACCATAACCAATTTAGAAAATGAGTAAAGGATTATATTTTTGCATCGATGATCAATTCTATGAATCAATACTGAGATTATACATTAAACTGGATATTTATTTAATTTGATATTTTCAATAATTTAATTCCACAATTGTTTATTTGCAATTTGATTTTACATTCGAAATTCAAAACTCCCCTTATTTTTAATTTTTTTTTTTTTTTTGAAGAATTAAATCTAACCAATCCCTGTAGATTTGACCTTACTCACCACTATTATAATTTGTTTTTATGAAAGTAAGAAAATATTATTATTTGTTGGATTCAACACCCATCATTTACGTAATGATATTTTTAATTTTGTACTAGAAACAAATCTGAAAAGGAAATTTGACTATTTTATATACATATAAGAATACAAGAAGTCCATGCTAAAAGCGTCGCTTTGGCCGAGTGGTTAAGGCGTGTGCCTGCTAAGTACATGGGGTTTCCCCGCGAGAGTTCGAATCTCTCAGGCGACGCAAGCTTAAATTTTTTTCTCTTGCTTTCCTGTTTTCGTAGTAGTGCTTTATTACCCTGAAAACTGAAGATGGTAGGAAACCTTTATCAAGCTTCAAATTAAAATATTTATTGTTGGCTGCTTTGCACTATATAATATTAGTATTTCGTATCGTTTCGTCTCTATAGAATAGGATCTGTATCTGTAATGGCATAAATAATTCCTCCCAAATAATAGTGACTATATTAAGAAGTTGTCTTAATAAAAGGATTTCATTCAAAATAAAACTTTCATTATCAATACTAAATTAGCACTAATTTGAGCATTTGTTTAACTAATCAACGGGTGGATTTATAGAAGATTTAGTCATTAATCTTAATTGGATTGACTGATTATTCAACTTGACAAATATAATCCATAAAGACTGACTATATAAAAAAGAGATCATGAACTAAATAACGGGAAAAAAAAAAAAAAGAACCACTACTTTTCTTAAAACACATTACCTCAATATATTAAAGGAGTTTTGTACCAAACTCTACATATTCTAGTATATTAATCTTGTCAACCATGTTGAAAGGAACACAATTTCGATATCAATCACTCAATTTAATTGTTACATCAACAGTATTTAAACAGAGCAAAATGCAGATTCTGCAGTCAGTATTAACTAGTAACTAGTGATCTATATAAATCTAAATTTGTAGAGTTAAGTTGCTGATACATGTGGATAATTGAGAAGGTAGGTCAGCGAATTGTTACTGAAGGAGGGGGAGACGGATTCGGTTCTACACATGGAAATATGGGTTGAATGCCCGAAATTATCATGTTCTAGTCGTAATGTGTGCCTCTCCATTGCTTGAGCTTTGGATCAATGGAATCCTACAAGTAAAAGAATTATGGGCTGGGGAATAGAGTGACTTACAAAATTAAATAAAACGAGGGTAGTTTATATAAGAGATATAATTCTTTCACTCCTTTTCGTTGTTACAATGTTCAATCTTTCAATAGCGAAGATTCACAAAGAAATATTGCGATATTTACCAATAATGATAATTTGGGAAAGGTGCACAACTATACAATTAAAATTATTACTTTTTAAAACCAACAAACCTAATTTATTTATTTATTTTTTAAATGAGTTGTTAAATAGTAATTAATAAATATAATATTATATAATTTAAAAATAATTATATTTCATTTATTAAATTAAAATTAAAATAATATTAAATGAAAAAACTCAAAGAGTGCTGTCCATCTATTACCACCCACTCCACCACAATTTGATCACAATTACAAATTTAATCTCAAATTTCACACCATACCACACCACACCACACCACCCAACACCACACCACACCACCCAACTCCACTCCACCAACAAAGTCACAGTTGCTCACACAAAGTTATGTTTCAATTACATTTGCAAATTTTATCGCACCCCACCCCATCCCATCCCATCCCATCCCATCCTATCCCACCTTACCTCATTCCATAAAGTCACAGTTGGTCACACAAAGTCGCATTTCAGTTATAATCACAAATTTAGTCGCAAATTTCACCCCACCCCACCCTACAAGCAAAGTTACAGCTCAGTCACAATTACAAATTTAGTTGCAAATTTTACCACAACATCATCCCACACCCACCCAGCAAAGTCACAATTGGTCACACAACGTCACAATTACAAATTTAGTTGCAAAATTCACCTCATCCCACCCGTTAGGTCACAATTGATCACACAATGGCACGATTCAGTGACATTGCGTTTGATGTGGTGAATTCTTTGGTACATGATTAATTATTTGGTGATTTTAGGTTTGATTTTTTATGTATTAATTGAAAATAACTTGGTTAATAAAATATTTAATTAATAAATTTTAATTATGTAATTAACACCTAATTTTAAAAATAAACTACTTCATCCCCTTATTTTTAAAATGTGATCTTTATCCATTAATTGAGACATGATTTTATTCATTATTTTTTCTAAAAAATTATCTACCTTTAATTATATATCCATGCATCCTATGTACTGTAATTAAACTGCACAAATATAGCCTATGTTCGGTAAATAGGTTTATAATCATTCTAATTTTCAATACAACCTTTTAACCATACTTTTCTCTTTCCAAATTTTAACCATTTATTAACATTGAGATCCTCAAAAATCAATGATTTTAAAGCCTCCGAACAGAGGCATAATCATTAAAATATGACAATCCCTGCGATTCTTTTGTGATCTTTATGAGAAATATTTCTAAGTTTAACAAAAATAATAGTTTTACCTTAATTTTGACTTGGACTTTAAACCTTCAGAATCGAGTGACCTTTGAGCCCTGGATCTACAAGCAACTCCCTTCTTTAGCCTCCTGTCTTACGGGATCTTTGTTATTCCAGCTTCTTGTTCTCATTGTATTTTTTTCTGAAGATCAAACTTTAGATTGACATTAAAGAAAACTCATTTTTGTTAAAATAAGAAAGAATTTTTCTATCACATCCTTCAAAAATATATGGAAAGAGGTATTTTAGAGACTCATATATTTTTTTTATGAAATGATTGGAATTTTATTTATATATGAAATTGATACAAGATTTGGTAAGAGAATTTTTAAAGACAGAAAAGTTCTTTGGCTATATCACAGGCTGAGTGTTCAAAGTGTTCTCTATGTGTCTTTTCCCTTACTCGAAAGCCTCTATTTTTAATCCTATATTGGGAACAATTATTTAACTTCTTACAGCATTGCTTACATAACTTAAATAACATAAAACTTTACATTACATCAGAGGACATTTGTCCTCCATAATTTCTATCTTCGCATGGTTTTCACATGCAGCTGTCCTTAGCACGTTGCTTCATCTTTGTTAGCATCTTCTTTTTCAAAAGTAGGTTCTATCTTCTTTTTATCATCTTTGTCTGCGAATTGGACAAACTCTGGCAATGCATGACTCTTGTATTGTTGTTGGGCTTTCATTGATGCGATAAGTATCAAATTTTTCAATATATTCTTTCAAAATTGTTAATTTTTCTTTTCCTCCATTTGTGAGAAGGGTTCATCATTCATATTGACATAGACATTTGAACTTTTTATCATATAAATTTTTAGCAATGTTGTAAAGAATTTTTATCCCCAACACTCTCAGGGACTTGAACCATGATTTTGTAATATTTGGTAAAGACTTGATATTTTGTCCAACTTCTATCTGGAAATCCCATGCAATATATCTAATTGTTATAATATGTTCAGCAGGATAGTATATCATTTTATTAATTTAAGGACTGATTGAATAAAATTTTAAGTATATCGATCTTCCTTAAGCAAATCTTGGAATTTCACCTTTTAATATATCATCAAATTTTTCGATTTCTTTTATATCTTTCCTAGGGTAAATAAGATCTAAGAATCCATGATCTACTGTCATTATTTACTATTCACAAAATTCTTTTGTTGATCTTAGCATTAGTTTTCTTTGTTGTGCCCTGTAATATTTTACATAATTTTCTATTTTTCTTGTTTTATCATATATCACTTTATTAATTTTTTCTTTATTATTTAGAATCATTTGTATTTTAGGTAATTATTTTGAGATTCTATTATAATATTTTCTCTAATGATTTTAATCTTAAAATTTCTTCTCTTTTTACATTTCTTTCTTTCCTGACTCTATCCATTAAATTTCTTCTTTATTCAATTATTAAATCTAATTTTTCATTTGTTTCTATGTCTAAATATTTGGTTAATGAAGGGTTTTCTCTATGATATTCCATTATTCTTTTTTGATTTCTTTTAATGCTTCTGTTTAACAATAAACTTTATATATACATATTATTTTCATTTGATCTTTTAATATTTTCAACCATACAAATAAATGTTTGTGTTTAGTCCTACAAATTCAATACAAAATTTTCAGTTAAAAATTACCGAATTTATATTACACATCCAATACTGAATAAAACTAATCGTATAATTACTTTTTTTTTATATAAATAATCTTTTTTTTTACTTTTGTAGTACGTCTAAAAATTAGAGATCTTTTCTATTGCGCATTATTAAATTAATGAATATCTTTTCTTTTCTACATCATATTATTTATGAAAATAATTTTATTGACACATTTAAAGATGACCTTATCTCTTATTTGCAAATTTTATTTATTTTATCTAAGTATTAATTTAATTTCGCATTATATAATCTTTATCCAGACATTTCTTCTCGTGCATCGCACGGGTGATTCACTAGTTTTCCTTAAAAACTATTGATAAGGGCTGCTGGTTTTCTTCGCAGACTCGTTTTTCCACTAAAAATGTTTCAAGCCACTTGTGAATACATACACAATATGAGTTGTTATTTTAAGCAGTAGATTAACTAGCCATCTTCAATCTTAAAATGTTATACAATCGTCTTTTGCATGTATATATGAACCTTGCAAGTTTGTTGTGGAATTTAGAAACAATTTAAAGAGGGCCAAACTAAACACAACACCCCATCTTTGGTATGCATCATTCAAAACTTAAGGTAGCGTTTTGTTTGAATTTTATTTTGTATTTTTATTTTCGAAAATATTTTGTATTTCCTGTTTTTATTTTTGTTTTCAAATTTGCTGAAAACGCGTTTGGTTTGTCATTTTTGAAAACTGTTGTTGAAAATGAAAAGTTGAAAAATACGTTCTGTTTGAAATTTTGCAGAATACTACTTAAACTATTTTTAATTAATTTACTTGCAGAATACTACTGACTAAAACTTAAATTTCTTTTCACAATACACTGAAAACATAATTACATACAACACACTAATGTGAGCATTAAGAGTCTATATTAACACAGTTTGATCAGGTTCGGGATTTGAGGAAACTCTAGTTCTATTAAAATCCAAAAAATGCAAGTTCTTTCAAAACCATCAGAGTTCATTTATCAAGGCAACAAGGATTTTCACTTAATTTTTTTCGGTAATGTTGATATTGAATTTAATAAAACTTTATTTAAGTTTAATTTTAAGTTAGGATAATTCTTAAAAAAAAAAAAAAAAAAAAAACTTTATTTAGGCTTAATTCCAAGTTAGGATAGAAGAAAAAAAAACTTTATATTAAATTTAGTTCCAAGTTAGGATAATTCTTTAAAAAAAAAAAAAACTCAAAACGCGTTTTTCGCATTTTGAACATTTTTTGCTAAAATACACACAAAACGCCCAAAACGAGGTTTTGGACATTTTGCGTTTTGTGTACAAATTTTTATTTTTATTTTTTTTCCAAAATACGTTTTCGAAAATGATAAAGAAAACGCGTTTTTAGTTTTTTTGAAGATAAAAACAGAAAACGACATCAAAATAACAAAGAACGGGGCCTAATTTTTTTCAAAATTTATTTTCAATCACATATTCTATCAATAAAATAATTTACAAATAAACTTAAAAAATTCCTTACTTTTTAAGTTTTTAACAACAGGGCCTAATTTTAAGTTTTCGAAAATGATAAAGAAAACGCATTTTTAGTTTTTTTGAAGATAAAAACAAAAAACGACCTCAAAATAAAAAAGAACAGGGCCTAATTTTTTTCAAAATTTATTTTCAATCACATATTCTATCAATAAAATAATTTACAAATAAACTTAAAAAATTCCTTACTTTTTAAGTTTTTAACAACACAATTTCCAAAAATTTATCATTACAAACCATATTATTTAAAATAATGGATTTCAAACTGCCCAAGACAAACTTTTTTCTTTTTGAAAGACTGCAAGCTGTAGGTATTCACACAGAAAGCCTCATGGCATAGGAAACTGTATTTTGTTAGAGGCCTATGCTTCCTTTACCCATAGCCGACCCGAGATCTAAGGTTGGTTAGTTTTCTTTTCTCTGTCCGGTAATCTAATTTCTTTACCGATAAGAGCTAGCTCAAGTAAGCATAACGGCATAAGAGAGCAGGAAGAGCTTACTATCATTGTGCTATGGTTCAATCCCGAAGCTATACTAGCAATCTCCCAACCAAAAATCACTCACATGGACTTAAAAAACAACCACATGATGTGATGATCTGCAATTGCACATAAATTTTGCTTTAATTAAAGACGATAACAGAATGAATAGCTGGGCAAGCACTGATAGATACTGCAATAAAGCATAGTAATTATAGATCTTGAAATAGGTTTCATCTGTTGCTAAGATTTAAAGTAATCAATTTTGCATGAACAATAAGTAGAGCATCCATAACACCATGAATATGTCCAGATGTTGAATAAAAATGATAGCTCCAACATCCATCCCAGGAGTCTAATGGCCGTACTTCTGAAATTCCCACTCGCTGTTATCTGTACAAGAGTAATAAAATAATATATAATATCGTAAAATTGGGTGATTATAATAGAGAAAATGGATATAACAACTCACCCAAAGGACAAACTTGACGAGTCTTCAGCCATCGACTAATGCAATGGAAGTGAAATGCATGATTGCAAACACCTAAAACAATAAGGCATCAAAAAACTTCTCTCAATCAAAGAGCAAAGGTATGAAATAGATGACCATTTGCGAAATTATTACATCCGAAGTTTCTCTGTAGTAGTAAAAAATTACCATTAGAGCTAATTGTGCCTCATAAAATGCAGTAATAAATGGAAAACCAGACAAAAATGTACAAAGGCATACTCAAGAATCCAGACAAAGCTGACAATTTAAAAGTTCACTTCAAACTTGAGGCCTCGTTGTCTTGTTCAAGAGTGATTCCAAACAACACAATCTTCACACAACGGAAAGATGGTTACGCTCTAAAGAGTAAGATGTAAAGTATAAGGAAAAAAAATGAAAATTCATCCCGAGTTAAAGCAACTCATCAGAATTATGAAGTGTACACTGTACAAAAGAGGTGTTATTCGATTTATACCAACAAAGACTTTCATCAGTCCAAGACGATCCAAACACAGAAATCTTTCTTAACACATCTATAAATCATACAATATTGCAGTGTTCTAAAGCATCCATCTTATGAAGAAATATATAATGCATTCATTATCTGATGCCCCCAATTCATAAAGTAAATTTGCAATTGTTTCTTGCCTATCAATCTAGGTCATGTAGTAGTGTATTAGTTCCTAAACCTAAGAACTAATAAAACAATAATGCTTATTATTCGTACTAAAACAACTAGGCAAACAAAATAATCAATTTATAGAAACACCATTTCTACTTGGGTATTTTTTTTCTGTGTTAATTAAGGGGAAGATGCAGATATTATGCTACATACAATGTACGCTAAACAATCAAAAACATAAAAGATATGGTGAGACAGTATTAATATACAATGTACGCTAAACAATCAAAAACATAAAAGATATGGTGAGAGGGTATTAATTCTTTCTATCTGCTGGACTCCAAAAATTACTTAAACCTCACTCCAATTAGTAATAGCACCACGACTGGAAGTCCATCAGTAAAATTACCTCTATCATAATTTCCAGAGGAATAAATTAAATCTCACTCCAATTAGTACTAGCACCAAGACTCCCAAAATTACTTAATGCAACAAGACTGAAGTTTTTGTTCATTGTCAAATAGGAGAAATCAGCATTTTTTGCCTATTCGAATTTCAGTTTTCGTTAAATTTTTCTTATTTCATTTTTGTGTCTAAAGTAATGTTGATAGAAGTCTAGTGTGAGTTATAGGCAGCGGCAGGTAAATGTTAAACAGAATTGATTATTATTCATCGGGCAGGTGAATGAATCATGATAATTTAGTCATGTCATGCAAGCATGATTTAAAAAAATAGTTCCCCCTCAATGCTTTGATGTTAGCCTCAAGCTGAGGCACTAGAAAAACGCCTCAGTACTAATATTTCTCAAGGGGTGAGTGAGGCACACGCCTCATCAATTAAGAGGCATGCGCCTGAAAAAAGCTTAACCCTCCACTTTTTAAAACCAAAAATTCACATAATTTGAATATCTAATTTAATTAGATCTTTCTATTAAAACCTAAATTTGTTATTAATTTTGCTATAAATAACTATATTGCTCGGACTCAAGTAAGGGTATTGGGTACAGATAAGTGCCGGATCCTTCTTTTTTCAAATCTAGGATACAAGGGCAGCTAAAAATAGTCCAAATTTTGGACACGAGTACATAGATACGACTTTCAAACTACAATTATTTATGTGTCAATTAGAAAAATTATAACTTGTTTATGTACAATTCTATGTGTAATTATTTATTTATTTAATTAACTAAGCCTGCTAATTTTTATTTAATTAACTTATATGTGGCCAAAATTATATTTAATTGAAATTAGGTGGACTTTACATGACATTTAACATTTAAATAAAATTTTTGACCTCAATTATATACTAATATATAGTTAGAGGCTTAATTGACAAATTTACAAAACTTAAAAAGTTTAAACCTAACCCTAAATATACCCATCAGTCTTTAGCCGCCCCTCATCACCCCAAACTCCTCCTCAAATCTCAAGCAGTCGCCTTCTTTTGTCTCACTCTCGATTCCTCCTCTCCGGTCACCATCGCCAACTCGCCGACCACCACCACCGAGTAAGTCCTCTTCCCCTTCTTCCTCCTGAACTAGTACTATTATCCACGTTCACCACCCACAAACGAACACACATCAATGTACATCACCGTCCACGACCGCGTCCTCTAGAAAAGTCAAGTGTTGGACCCGTATTTCGTACTGGTGCCCTTCTTCCTCCTGAACTCGTACTATTATCCACATTCACCACCCATAAACGAACACACACCAATGTACATCACCGTCCACGACCGTGTCCTCTTGAAAAGTCAAGTGTTGGACCCGTATTTCGTACTGGTAATCGTGTCGCATCGTGTCTACACGGGTATGCCGACCGGAATCGAGAGTCCGAGCATCACAGATAAATAAAAGTAAACAAATTAAACTAAAGAAAAAAAATGAAAAAAGAAAAATTTACAGATACTTTGCCCCTATTTGATAAATATTAAAATTAGATTTTGATAAAAATTGATAAGATGTGAGGTTGAAAAGTCATGAACCCCATAAAATATATGGTTGAGATTGATTATTGACTTTGACTTACTCTGGGTTCGATAATGGTTTAGCCTCTGTTTGTTAAAAAAAATTTGTTTAAAATTATGTTTTTTATGTTTTCTAGGTAAATTGTATGGTTGAAAAATAGATAGAGAAAATATGTATGGTTAAAAAGTGATTTGGGGAATTGTGTAGAAAAAACATATTTGCCAAACGAAGACTTAGATTAAAATCTAGATTTTGATTGTTACCAAACAGGGGCTTTATTTGATTTGAGTTGCTACTTCTCTTTATTGATAGTTAGCTCTGTTTGGTCTCGGTTTTTTTTTTCTCAAAACTCATTTTCAACCATACATTTTTATAGGACCACCAATTTCACACTTTTCAACCTCTTTTTAACCACACATTCTCTTATAAATCTAAATTTCCTCCAAAATATTTTACATCAAACGAGTTCTTAATATTTTGTTGTTTTAAAGACTTTTATATTTTGTTTATGTTATTGAATGTTTATTTTTATATATTTCTAAATTTTTACCAAATTTTTTGGTTCACGTCTTCATGATGAGACTTACGGCTCAAAGTGCCTTGAGACTTATGTATCGCTTCACGAAGGAAAAACGTCTCAGTACCCGTTTCTGCTTTTTTAAACTATGCATGCAAGTATAGGTTAACATGCATAGGTTAGATTGTTAGTAAACTCCTGATTTTTTTTATTTAAGACATACATTATTCAGTGAAAGCATAAAATTTATATGTGGACTCCCTAAAGCTATCTCATTCATGAAAGAAGTAAAACTTAATGAAAAAGACAAACAAGAAATGATTAATTTTTCTAATAATGAGTGCCAAATGTAGAGTATCAATGCGAGCAACTTATTAGCAGAGAATGTATGATGAACAATGCTGAGAATCGTGCAAGAATTAACATTACTGCATTGATTCCATTTAAAAAAAAAAAAAAGAGGGATAGGAACTGTAACATTTCATATAGGGTCTCCAAAAGATTTACGACACCAAACTGCCACAGGATCCACTACTACCGTTGGAAGCAAAACAAATAGAGTTATTCATTTACAATGTGTTCTTTTACCCATTCATTACAATTTATAAACCAATTTATAAACAACACATTTTTTCAAACCACTTTTTAATCACTCAAAAAAATCTATTGGCATAGAATAACGGTTTAATAATGTGTTTTGGGGGGGGGGAGGGGAGAAAATTAAAAAAAATTAGGGTTTCAGTGAAGCTACATACCCCAAGCAACAGTACACTCCTCGCTCGTAGCACTAGCTTGATTAGCCTGACATTCGATACCTGATTACACCAATAAAAAAAGTTAATTAAACAATTTTAATCACCAGAAGAAAAGGAAAATTGAAAGTTATAAACTCACAGAGATCCATAATATGGTTCCTGCAAATTGCACAATTATCCACCACAATATCTGCATCATGAAGTAGAATCAGGGCTTATCCAAAACCTAATTCGGAATATTATTTCTTACATACATAAACATGCGCGTGTGCGTGTGCGTGCGTTGTGGTTAGTTTAGGATTTATACCCCAAGCCCAGAGCGCAACGGCGTTCCATTTCTTGATCTCGAATCGCTTGGATTTCTTGGCTGATGTCGGCGGAGCAGGATTACCGGATGAAGGACCGGCGCCGGAGGATCCCTCTCCAGCAGGAACCATAGTTACGTCGCTGTCTAGAGAAGCCATCGTCTCAGAGCAAAGCTGCTTTGCAAGGGTTTTTCGAATGAGATTTATTACAAATTTACAATCGAGTCTAGATATGGCAAAACGATTCGATCCGTTGATCAACCCGATTCGAAAAAATCAGATCCGTGAATCGACCAGATCGAATTTGGATCGAGGTGATCAAATTCGACCCGATCTACAATCCTTTTTTTTTTAAAACAAAAATATGTAAAAAATTTAATTATTAAATATAAAATATATAATCTTTTATTGAATTTACCGTAAAATCATTAATTCTCTACATATATAATGTTTTGTTGTATGAATTAAATATTATATTAGTTATTTTATGAATTATGTATTGATTTGTTTGTCTTTAACGAAAATATATTACGAAAATTTCTTAATTTTTGTTCCGATTCGACATGATCCGAACCTGACACGATCCAAGATTTTTACTGTTTGATCCGATTCGATCCGAAATTTCGTGGAGCTGATTTGGATCGACACCGATCAGCACCGATCCGCTCCATTACCATCACTAGATCTACATTGGCGTGAAAAAGATTTGCTAAAAACAAAATGGAGTTAATGGTCTGAATGATCTCTCAGCTTATGTCATCATTTCAATTGATCACTTAACTTTTAAAGTGTCAAATTTTGATTAATGAATTTATGTAAACGTCTTCGACTAATCATTAAACTTTGAAATGTCAAGTTTTGCACGCCGTTTGATAAACGGTTTATAAACCACATAATTTCTCAAATCACATTTAACCACATACATTTTCTCCTTCCACTTTTCAACCACACATTTTAATTCAAAATTATAAATAAAACAATTTATAAACCATTAAAATATTTCTAAACGGAGGCTTGATCAATAAACTATGAGTTAATTGTCCCAATAATCATTGAACTTATGTAAAAGTCGAATTTTGATAACTAAACTTATCAAAATGTTGTACGTTAGTCATTGACTTAACTTTCGTAACAGAATTGACGATGTGGCAGAAGAAATGTCTGTCACATTCAATAGACCAATCAGGCACACCAAATTGCTAAGTAAAAAAATTCTTAGAACGTCTTTGATTGGTTACTAAATTTTTAAAAACATTTTTTATTGTTGATTTGTTGTATACAACTGATAAGTTGAAATAGTGTTTATAAATTTTCAGGTAAGTCATATCATCTTTACAAGTTAAGTGACCAAAACTCGAACAACTTAAAGTTTAGTGATTAGTCGATGACCTTTTTAAAGCTTTCATACATTGTAATTTGGTATGTTGTGATTGATTGGTTGAAGGTGACGTGACGCCACACCCACCACGCCACGTGTACATTCAGACGTCATCAATTCTGTTACAAAAGTTAAGTCAATGACTAACATTCACCATTTTGATAAGTTGGTGATCAAAACTCGACATTTACATAAGTTCAATGAGTATTGAGACATAAAACTTAACATTTTAAAGTTCAGTGACCAATTGAAAAGGTAGATATAGTTCGGTGATTATTAAGATAATTAAATAATAAGTTGAGTGATCAAAACTCGACGCTTTAAAGTTAAGTGATCGATCGAAGACATGGTCATAAGTTCAGTAATCAATAAGACAATAACTCAAAAAAATGTGACAGTGGTACTATTTCGAGGAGTCTGATTTTGTTCACCTTCTTTAATTTGTTTTATTTGTTTTTCTAGGTAAAATGTATGATTAAAATTGGAGTAGAAAATGTGTGTGATTAAAAATTGGTTTGAGGAATTGTGTAATTTAAATTTGCAATGATTGCCATTACCAAACGGACCCTTTAGCTTAGCCCCTCGGTATAGATAAAAATCATATTTTTAATATATTTTGATAAAATTGATGAGACGTGTGATTTAAATGTTATAGGTCCCATAAAAGTGTAGTTAAAATTAAATGTTAATTTTAACTTATATTAAAATCTAACTTTTGTATCAAACAGGGGTTTAATTTATAAGATAATGGGTTCTATTTATCTCACGACATCAATAGTGATTCAAGTTATCCAACAATAAAATATTTTTGTTTATCGAGAAATATAAAAATAATTATCTATAACTATATTTAAATTGAACAAATAATTTAACTATGTAAATTCTTATTTTTAAAATAACAAAAGTTCATATATTAATATTGTACCCCTACTAAAGATTTTATTAAATCGTTTAATATGAAATTAACAAAAAAATTGAGGTTATCAATGTCAAAGAGAAAGTTGAGGTTATCAATGTCAAAGAGAAAGTTGAGGTTATTTTAAAACACTTAGAATCATTTTCGTAGCCAATTAATGGAGGATTTTTTTTTTTTTTTTGTAATATGATTATTTAAGATATTTTTTTTTATTAAGATCAATTTACTTGATAAATAAAAAATTAAATTAATTTTGGATAATTTTTTTTATATTAAAAAACTGCCTCAAATTTTTTTTAAAAATGCGCTGAAAGCCCAAAAATTAAAACAACACTATCGTTGTTATAAAATTCCTTACCTAATTTATAATATAAATTATTGTATTAATAACTATTTTGCCCCTATAGAATTTCCTATAAATAGAGGCATTCATTGTTGTATTTCATACACCTATGGAATGAGAATTCTCTCCTCTTCTCATCTTTATTTCTCTCTATCTAGTATTATTATTATGGTAGTTTCACAACACGTTATCAGCACGAATCTCTAGCCTATTGAGTAATATGACGGGAGTATGCTCTACAGTTGCATCTAAATGATGAACCTCTGTATCAGAAACCATATTATTATTAATCAACATTTCATTTTCAAAATCTAGTGTTTTTGGTATTAGAAAATCATTTATACATCATAGATTAGAAAATCAATTCCAAGTCTATAGAAAAATTGGAGAAATTGTGTAACCCGAAACTTTCAAAGCAAATTCACACCAAACCTTATATCCAAACGATGATCGGAGACCAGATCCATGACCAAAGCGACGGTACGATCCTCCGTCATCGACGCGTGTCGACGGCAGAGTCACCGACGCGGTGATGCGTGAAGCGCGTGAAAACCAGGCGCGGACGTCGAGGTGGAGCGTGATGGCGCGTGATACAGAATCTGGCGATTACGTCAAAAGGCAGTTTGTTCATCTTGATGTTTTGGATCTATGCTCTTACTTTTCTGTTTTATGCAGTTTTGAAATTTTTCGGCGGTCGAACGTGGCGGTTTTCTTAAAAACTGTTTTTGAAGCACTTCCGACAGAATTTTGAACTTCGGACCAAAAGTAAGTTTGTTCTAAATTAAATTTCAAACCTATTGACGGTTTCGATTTATCCATATGAGCAATATATTAAAATATGGACCATTTTTCCCTTGGTAATACATAAAAGTATATTAATCGTAAATTAACGATTAATATGTGATCCACAAGATAAATTAAAAAATTTAAACAAGGTATAAGTAATATAATCATTGTCATACCGTGATGGATTAAGTTATTATGAACTAAATTTATACCTTAACTGGATATGACTCATTATCGTAAAGGATTAGACTATTATGAATACCTTGACTGGATTTGAAGATATAACTCGCTCACTTATGAAAGTTAATTATTTCATTATATTGACACCGTATATATGGTCGGTTTATCAATTGAATACTTTACATATATTCATATTTTATATTATTTCAAAAACACATCATTTGTTGGTTAATTCTAACATATTAGATGTTGTTATCAACATATATACGTGGTGGTATAACCCCAATATTATTACTGTTAATATATATACGATATTATTTTTATTTGATATTTCATTTAATGGTACCAGAAGTTATCAATACTAAAGTTAGATAATATTTTATGAAATGATACCAGAAGTTATCATTACCAAAAAGTTGGTGAATGTTGATAAAAATATTTTATCAAACGATACCAGAAGTTACCATTATCTGTATGGAAAAGATAGATAAAAATGAATTATCCAACAAGAAAATATTGATGTATGATAAGATAATATCACATGATAGCACGGACATAGCTAATGTGAAAATAATCTCATCAGTATTATGAGATAAATATTAGATGATAAATTTCTGGAAAAGTTCTTGCATAAACACTTATGTATTCCAGAAGAAGTACATATTTACTCCAGAAGAAGTAAAGATTATCATCTAAACATACTGAAATGATAATTATTATTATTGCTCCTGAAGAAGCATAAACGAGTCATACATGCAAAATACAAAAGGGGAAAACATTTATGATGCTCAAAAGTAGAGATGTGTATCAGGTGTAATAATACTCCATACTCTACCACCCCTAATCTTTTTTGTGTGTCTCAAGAGTAAGAATACTCCGTACTCCACCACTCCAAATCCTTTTGAGGTTCGCAAGATTAAGTTCAAATACTCATCAATATTAAAGGTGTGTCTCAAGAGTAAGAATACCCCGTACTCTACCACCCACAATATTTTGGAGATTCACAAGGATAAATTTACATTAACCGGACTCCATTTTCGCTTGACACCTCTTCCTTGCGACCAATCTATCTTTAATCATGCTGGATCTTGTATTGGAATATATGAATATATGATTGCAAATTATCCAGCACTTCCTCGATAGTAGGAGCAAAAATAAGGATTCTCCTAGAAAATGGAGAGATGAATCTCTGTTCCACAGCATAATCAAGAAATGTTAGAAAACCATCAAAGAAATTGTTAACATTTAAAAGCCCAATAGACTTGGTATGGAGATCTAATTGAGCCCATGAGGTAATATTAAAGATTTCCTCTAAAGTACCAAAACCTCTATGCATGGCAATGAAGACATCAGAATCATATAACATGCAAGTTATGCGTTTATGGATAGATAATGTCTGTACTTCATGCCCTCGTGTTTTGCCTGCGATATCAACTAAAGGAACGGGTATAACACCTATCACTCTTGCTTTCTCTGTTTGAGCGGATTGTGAAACACAACCCATAAATCCACTGCTACCTCCTCCATATACTAGATTGATACCTTTCTCTCCCAACTTCTTTTCTAAATCCACTGCTGCTTCTAGATACCCAAAACATTTCCCTACTTTTGATCCACAAAATACACAGATAGTTTTGATATGTCGAAGTTTTGGTCATTCCATCTTTGAGAGTATAAGGAAAGAAAAACTTACAAGAAATTGTTATTTTGGGATGCTTTAAACTGCGAAATTATCAGACGTTTTAAACTTGAAAATGTTCACTATTTACTATTTTTCTTTTGAAAAAGTTGCTATTTACTTTTGACTAAATGGCACCACTTTTGATATTGCCTCTAACAGCATATATTTTGCTCCATAATGGATAATCTTTCAGTGATCTCTCATATACCATCTGTTAATACGCGAAAAATGAAAATGCAATATACTTTGTTAAAATATATACACTATACTGATTTACCTTGTATCAATGTTGAGTACCCAAAACATTATTACTTATAACAGCCTGGTAAACATGATCTTTTGCTATTATATTTTTGAGACTATAACGGTCTTTATCGCTGATGAATTTAGCCCATAAAGATAGTAGCTCACGCTGCACATACCCACTAGGGTGCGTCTCAAGAGTCAATCGGATATCATCCAATGACTCTTACTCAGTCCACCTTAATGAAGTCTATCATATCATCTCGATTTATGGATGAATATCCTACTGACTTACAACGGGTATTACATGTCCATCGAGCACATTTGTAACAACCTTTCAATCTTTTTGCTCTTTGCTTCTTTGCAAAAGTACTCTTACCAAAGCCAAGCATGTGCTTAGAAAATGAATCTGGTAATTCACCAGCTAATCGAACTTTTGCTTCGATCAACCAACGAACATCTTCTGGGATACCTTGATCCTTCAGCAGCTTCAATCTTTCGAGTCGAACTCGGTAAATCTTTTTCAAAACAATTATCGGAAGATTTGAGTAGTATTTGCGAATATTTGATAATATAACATCCATTTTGATGGATCTAATCTTTTCCCAAAGTGATCTATTTAAAAGCGTTATTTAACGCGTAAAGAGCGTTGGCTCCGCGTATCATTGATTCCACCAAGAAAAGGGGAAAATATTTGTAATCAAAAGAAGGGGACAAGGATCATTTTATTGAGATTCCGGTCTAATCATCTTTTTAGATATAATAAATAAAGGTATACTGATTTGTACTATACAGAAGTACGAAGTGATGAAATGAATACTATATTGAACCAGAAGTTCATACATATGTACAAGTGAAATATCTTACTAAACCAGAAGTTCTATAATTTAGCATGATTGGTTAGATTCCAATTCAATAATGAGATTTATTGAGAATGCAAAATGGCATTCATTAAAGAACCAGAAGATTGTTCAGGTTAACAAGTTATCATTGCTGCTTGTTCTCAAAAGCAAATTAATTATCTCACTAAGAAAATGAATGACTGATTATTTGCTCAATTAATGATATTACGAGCAAAGTGATAAATGCTAGCATAAATATATCTTAAAGTCATTAATGATTTTACGAATTAGTTGAGATAATAGCATTATGTTGCTAAAGGTTTAGCAAATTAAAAGTTTCCAATTATTTGCTATGAGAACAACTTGAATGTAAATATTTCTTATTCAGCAATATTCTACATACAAACATGTCAATACGATGAAATAAAGATTTGCTTGTGAAGTTTTATGATTTCTTAGAAGTGCGATATCTATATACACTCCAACAATACGCACTTGATATATGATTGTGATTATATCCATAATTACGAATGACGTGTGTTGCGACATTTTTAGCCGACTGATATAATACAAGATTCTTGAATATTATGGGGAAATTAAACAATAACACGAATGAAGCGTGATAAAGCTTAAAGCGTAATTATTCCTGAAGCATAATGACAATCGATTCCAAAAACAAATATCTCTTGAATAATTGAAATGATCCCTTTTAAGACTAAATACTCATGGTGAGTAAAAGGGACATAGTTAAATGATGAGAGATTCAGGTACCTGATGATAGAATATACAAAGAGATCCCTCTATGTTATGTTTATATTGAGATGAAATGGAATCGATAAATAATTCGACTACACACAACCCTCTTATGAAAATGAGGTTTTTGAAATTATAATACTTTGGCTAAATATAAAAATCCTAATGTAAGGATTATTGTTATAGGACCTGAAGTCCAAACACTTAAATGTGTAATTCCAGTAGTTATTTGTAAAAATGAAAAATATTACAGAGTCGTAATAGACGACTCGTTGCACGCGAAATTTTTCAAAGAACTGGCATGAAATATGGTGAATGGGACTATAATCTAGATCACTAGTTTGAGCTCTTTTGTAAGACCGCTATTCAGTTTTCATGCAATTTTAGATTTCACGTAAGACTCATGTGAATGTTTTTATAAATTATAAATTTATGATCTTTAATGTCTATAATTTGAATTATTTTGCAGTGGAAGGACTTGGACGCTTTCTCGATCAATGTGCAAATTAAAAGTTTATAAATTGTTTATTTTAATAGTTTACGTGTAAATTTATGTGATCATTTGTTTTACTGCCTAAGCATGCTATTTTCTATTTTATTGTGTTAAATTGAAAGTTGGGGGGAAGTTTAGTGGCAATTAGAAAATAAATTAGAACTTATGGACTTAACTATGCACTTGGAGAGAAAGGAGGGACTAATTTTGCAAATTTCCAAAAATTTAAACCTAAACCCAAACCCTCATTTTTCTCACTCACGACTCCCACTCTCTCTCTCTCTCTCTCTCTCTCTCTCTCTCTCTCTCTCTCTCTCTCTCTCTCTCTCTCTCTCTCTCTCTCTCTCTCTCTCTCTCTCTCTCTCTCTCTCTCGCGACCTCTGCCTCTCGTCGCTCTCTCTCGATCTCACCTGTCTCTCTCTCGGCTCACGTACACTCCAGCGTCGGCAACATGAACCAGTGCCGGTGACCTCGACCACCACTACCGGTGAGGCACTCACAACCCCTTACCCTCACACTCCACGCACATGCACACACCTCGCGACCATTGCCTCACACACGGGTCCTCACACACTCACGAACACCGTCACATATACGGCCCTGTATGTATATATTGATGTATATATGAGTTGAATGTATGTATATATGTAAGATTTTCAAATTTTCAGATTTCAATTTATGTAGGTTTCGAATTTTAAAGGCTAATTTTGGGATTGAGTAATGTTCATACATGTATGTATAGATGCATATATGTGTGTTCATGGATGTGCTTAAGTTCATCACTATTTTCAGGTGTAATTTTTTGAAAAAATTCTAAATTTAGTGTTTAAATATATACATACATATATGTGAAATTGGAATAGATATGAACTTACATGAGTAATTGGGTTTTAAATATAAATGAGTATTGTGAGTTATACATTCCAATATCATTATGAATATTCACTATATATATATATATATATATATATATATATATATATATATATAGTTGGAAATTTCTGAGTTCTAGAATTTCGATTTTAGTTTAATTGAAATTTCAAATTTGAGTTGAACCAGAGTTTGAAATAAATGATAAGAATGATGAAAGGATAAGCGATTTTCTAATGTACATTGAAATTGATTATTTGTCTCGAATGTGGTGTTAAATGAAATTGCTATACTGTGAGGTCAAAACTTTGAATTAGCAAATGCACTTTAATGATTAATGTGAATACTTGGGATATTTGGTACATTGATGTCACGTGCAACCAAGACACCTCCACTTGCTATTTAAGAAAGGCAGTAAATACTAAAGAAGTCAAGTAAACTTCCCCCTACTTTTATCAAAGTTGAATGTAAATGTGAAATTAATGTGTAAACGACTGTCTTGCAACTTACTTGCTTTGATGAATTTTGTTTACCTTATGAAAGTATATGTTATTAAGAAGAATGTTCAAGCATGCACGTTATCATGTCATTACATCATCAAGCATGCATTGGCATCGAAATTGGGAAGTCAAATGTTTCTAAATGAAAGAAATGTGTCAAAGTGTAAGTTTGTTCAAAAGTATGTATCCCAAATTTTTAAGAAAGAATGGGTGTACTTCTAGTTCATGAAAGATGCGAGTGGGAAATGGAGCGCTGGGGATGAGTGTACCCGAATGTAATGAGCCGCATTGCGGTGGAATGAAGTGAATGAGCCACTTTGCGATGGAATAAAGTGAATGAGCCGCTTTGCGGTGGAATGAATGTTAACCGCTTTGCGGTTTTACTTGTAAATGTGATCTTGTTCCAAATAAGAATTGCCCACGGTTATCTGATTGACTAAAAGTTATATCAAGTGAGCTCACGATGGAATGAAGTGAAAGTTTTGAAATGTTAAGTGAAAGTTTGAAAAGTTTGAAAGTTCTGGAAAGTAAAGTAAATGGGGATACATATATTGAGTTTTTAAAGCATTTCATGTCATAAGCATTCATTACATGCACAAAGTTTACTTACTGAGCTTTAGCTCACCCCAATCCCTCCCCAACATTTCAGGTGATGAAAGCTAGATGACATGAGGAGAGCACTTGGTGGTTGACTCAGACAGTACCGCTGTCGTTTTTGAAATAAAGTTAAATTTACTTAAGTTATCATCTAAATTATTTCTCGTTCATTTTATTGATTATGGTTTGGTTGAAGTTAGCTTAGAATGAAGAATGGTGTCGCATTAATGATTTAACTATTTACTATTTCATTTGTCAATGTCTATTGTTTTTGGAAATTTTATGTTGAGGAGTTTGGGGATTGGATGAATGTGGTTTAGACGTGGTTGATCTTGTTTAAATTTTTATGTCGGTTATGTTGTCTCTCTACAGGTTGGTTAAGTCCAATTTATAGAGGAGATTCTGTCAAAATTTCTGTAAAATTTTATAATAGATAAATGAAAATTTTAATATGTAAACGATTTATTTCCGCATATAATGTGAATGGAAGTTAACACGCCTAGGTTTTAGATTTTTAAACTTGGGGTGTTACATCTTTGATATACCAATGAGTGAGATCAAAAAGTGTAATTCTCATCTCGGTACTTTGGGAGTTTTCTTTGATGTACCAGTTGATCGCGGTACGTTGGGATTTCAAGCGAAATGATTATAGATTATATGTCGAAATTGATATCTATTTCAATGATTGATTATACTCCTGCAAATTAGAAATTGCAGTTTATAAAGTGCAAGAACATACCTGTATAAATCACTGGAAGATTCAATTTGCCCAGAATAGTATCATTATAGAATGAAATGTGATTCTTAAAATAAAATCACATGAAGAATGATACATATGACCCCATAATATAATATGTTGAAAATGAAATTGGAGTGTACTATTATTATATTTGAATATTTGGGCATGCAATTGATTTTCAATATGCAAAATTATATTATCCACCGAAAATGAATATTCACCAGAAGTGAATTCTAGATTTTGATAGTTTCACCAGAAGTGAATCAATTCTAGATTTGAATAATGCAATCGGTCAACTAACTAAACATTGCTTGGTATAGCATGTTCAGTACATCATAAATGAGCTATGACATCATAAATGAGTTATAAACTATTTATAAAAGCTCATCACAAACTATATGTTTGATGAAATGATTTGAGATTGCATTAATATACTTGTGATATTCCTATGAAGGGAACAAATACGCGTTGCACTCTTTTTCTACGCGCTGCACTCTTTTTCCCTTAGCTGGGGTTTTGTCCCACAGAGTTTTCCTAGCAAGGTTTTTAATGAGGCAGCAATTATGGCGTATTAATGAGAATAATGTACTCTTTTTCCCTTCACTAAGGTTTTGTCCCACGGGGTTTTCCTAGCAAGGTTTTTGAGACATTGTCACAGCTATCTGCAATTAATAATTCAACAACAAGCTCTCTCTTTAAATTATGCTGGAATGATATCAACAAATGAAGAAAATCATAAACATCTTACGAAGAATGTTATGATATCAACAAATGAAGAAAATCATAGACATCTTATGAAGAATGTTATGATATCGGCTACACACAAGAAGATTTTTATATATACATATTCCAGACGAAAGATGATATCATTATTCAAAAGGTTCATGAATACTTGATTGCACACTTCAGGGGGGAATCATGTTGTACTCTTTTTACTTCGTCAAGATTTTTTCCTCCTAGGTTTTCCTGAAAAGGTTTTAACGAGGCAGCGGCTGTACTCTTTTGCCTTCGTTCAGATTTTGTCCCATTGGGTTTTACTGACAAAGTTTTAACGAGGCAGCACTGAAGCACTTCAGCACTTCATAATTCGAAGGCAGCACTTCAGAACTTCAAATTTCAGTACATGATTATTACTACTTATCATTGATGTCATTTTGGATATTAGACTCAATGATTAATAATGGCCAACATCAGGGGGAGCAGCTGTACTCTTTTTCCTTCGCTCAAGTTTTACCCCACTGGGTTTTCTTAGCAAGGTTTTAACGAGGCAGCAATTAAGTAAAAAGTCATTAAAGGAGAAGTATTATAAAACTCCTTACCTAATTTATAATATAAATTATTGTATTAATGACTATTTTGCCCCTGTAGAATTTCCTATAAATAGAGGCATTCATTGTTGTATTTCATACACCTGTGGAATGAGAATTCTCTCCTCTTCTCATCTCTATCTCTATCTATCTCTATATCTAGTATTATTATTATGGTAGTTTCACAACAATCGTAAAATAAAAAAAGTTCTCGAAAATAAATGAAAAAAAAGGCTTAAGCTTCCACCGTTCCCCATGTTTTCAAACTCAAATTTTTAAATAATAGTGGGTCCCTTGTCTTTCCTTGTCCATGTGTGGGGGTTTTGTTCACCCCCTTTTAAAGGGTGTGAACAAAATTGAACTCCATTTAGAGGTATGTCCATACTGTGTCCACACTATTTCGCCTCCCTTTGGGTACAAATTTTTATTTTTGTTTATAAATTGAAAATGTATATTTTCGATGTACACTATATAAATAGAAAAGAGATAAAAAAAACAATTAAATTATTTAGATCTCACAATTCTTGAAGAATCAACACTTCGATTATCCTTGAACTGGAATAATAAAATTACCTATCCATCAACATGAGAAAATAAAAACAAAAAATAATAAAAGGAAGGTAAAAGGAAGGAACTCAATGGAATATGGGGCTGCTGGGAATCATCTCCAATTTTGTGCTGCCTCTTCTATTCCAATCAAAGTGTTGTGCCAAGAGTTCCCTCTCTAATTTTGCTTCCGACCCCATTTTATTCCAAGAATCTGCCGACCTCCCTCCCTTTGTGATGCCCTTGTTCGGTCTAAAATAATAGTTCAGGCCCACTAAAAAAAGGTCCAGCAACCAAAATAATTGGCAAATGCTTGGCTGGAAAAAGGGTCCAATAAGTCAAAGAGATAAGTTATCTAGTTTCCTTGTTTGAGTCAAATTCTAATCTTTCCTAAAATAAATAAAAGAGAAATATTCCAATCACATAAATAATTTCTCTTAATAAATCCACCCATTTAGGAGATGAACTCAAGCCCAATGACTAGCTTTTCTTCTTCAAAAATTCGCTCATGTGAGTAAAGTTTTCATGAAACAGTAAGACATGCCCACGCCTTATGTAAAGTCCTTCTCTGATTGTGCACCTTTTGATATTTCAACTTCTTCTTTTCAATTTGTGATATTGAGTCCAATTTGATCCCAATCCCTTCATCTAATCTAATTCATAAAATATAAAATATAATCAATATCCACAATTTAAGCATTTTAAATCATTAAATTAAAAGAATATCATGAACTAAACAACAATTATGCACTCTATCAAATCCCCACACTTAAACAATGCATGTCCTCAAGCATAAACTTAGCTCAAATTAATGAATTGGTTCTCATCATCATTCATTCTTCTACCTCCACCTATCCATCTACAATCCAAATCAGCATGCCTTAAAGATTTTAATCTCCACACAAGCAAGGAACAAGCAAAAATAGAGTAAATCCCCATCTACCAATACAAGACTAATCACTTCAACAATTTTTTGAAATCCAAATGTAGTGAAATTTAACACCTCACATTAGATTCACACAATACACTCAAAGTATTTATGGTGTTAAATATATATATACTCTGAAGTCAAAGTATAGAAAATTCTTACCATAGGCTTGCTAATATATCACATTGGCACCACCAATGGTTTTGAATGCAAAGAAGGGGGTCTTAACACTGATTGTAATGGGGCTTAGATAAGGTGGGATAAGAAGGATTTATTTTTGACTTTTTCATCGAAAGAACTATACAAACTTATTCACACAAGCTCAGTCAGGTTTCATGCACTACCTTCGATCGTATCACTTTTGAACAATTTAAACTTGCATCTCTTTGCTCCACAATCATATTATTATTTTTCTTTCTTTTTCTCTTTTCTTTTTCTATTTTTTTTTCTGGGAATTTCTTTTTTTTCAAATAAAAGAACATCATAGATTGCAACTCAACCACTTTATCCCCAACATTTCTTTCACATTACCACTCCTCAAGATTAATGAGATTTACACTATGGATCTTTGATTCCCAATATCCTTAAAAAAAAAAAATGAAACTCATGTGAATAAGCCTATATATTCCTTCAATGCAAGGTTCAAAAGAATGGAAGAATAGCAAATAATAGGATTTCTCATGGCTTGTATAGTGGTTAATTTTCAATAAAAAGCCTATAGCTCAAAAGTGGCTTTCTAGGGGGTATATTTCAAGGTAGACATTTTAAGAAAGATAAATTTGGCTTCACCTAAGTGCCCTTACTTACTTAATGCATCCAATTACCAAGAGGCATTTCAACATGCATAACAGAGCAAATTCTAGAAGAAATCAACTGCACGTGACAATCACACAATCAAAGGAATAGAGCATGGCGTAATGTTATAAGTAAATGCTCAAGAGGCTCAAAAGCTCACAAAATATGGTTAATGTACATCAAATCCCACACACCCTTCATCCAATCCACCATCAAGAGCAATCAATCACCGTGCAGTAAGCGAAAACTCAACTACTCATGCCAATCCTAATTGTGCCTCAATTCATCTCAATAATTCACAATAATTTAGATCATAAATGAATAAGCATCGGCAAGATCTAGAATTAAGGAGAGAATTTTCAAGGGGTGATTCAAAGGATTTTCCAGATTTCAAGTAAGGAGATTAATTCTTGGTGCAAGATCATCTTCTTCTTGGATTTCCATTAAAATCTAGTTATGTCTTCCTTTATATTATGAGTTTCATTCTCTTTTGTTATTAAATAGTTGGGGTGAACGATGTCAATTCTCAAGTTTTATAATAATTCTTATGCATTGAATTTATTATTTTTTATGCATAAGGTGATTGATCACCAATTTTATGATTTGAAGGTAGTAACGAGTCGAGAGGTGAGTTACATATTTAGATCTCGTAATAAATCTCGAAATTTATAATTATAGGCTCTGTTCGGTAACACTTAGCAATTATAAATTGGTTAATTTATATTTTCGAGATAAAATGTGTGGTAGAGAAGTGGAGAGAGAAAGTGTATCTGATTAAAAAGTAAATTGAGCTATATTGATTTAGTACATGTCAATAGATTAAGAATCCATTTCATCAATATTACAAATGCTACAATGAGCTATATTGATTTGTAGTGTTCTGATTTAATAAAAAATGACAAATAGAATCCATTTCATCAAAATTACATTTGCTGTAATGAGCTGTAATTACACTTGCTTTAATGTTTTGCTCAACATGTCCGTGTTTAATCGATAATTTCCAAAATGTAGACGTACGATGTAATGACATATAATGTTCAAAATCGGTCTTAGTACACCTATTATAATGATCTGTAATGTTCAGACTGTGACCCACCTATAGCCACTTCGGAATATTGTCCAACAAGTTGATTTGCTTTCAAAGGTGATCAGCAAGTGTTCACAATTCTCTCAAGACCAATTTCTTCGATCGTATAAAATGTGCTTTCTTAGGTTATGACTGTAAAATGGAAGCTTCAAAATCTATCACGAGCAAAACTAATTTCCTTCTCTTCTCCTTTGGTCGTCCCTCTCTACCTTTGAATATCCTGTCCAGATTTCTTCTTCCTGATTTGTATTTCTTCAAAACACAAATTATCTTCCTATTTCTAATAATTCACTTCTTGGCCGACACCAATTCCCAGCATTCCATTTGTGGTCTTCTTCAAACAGCCTCTTCTCTTCTTTCTCTACTAATGTCTACAAACACTGAAAATTCTGATCCCTCTCTTGTTAATCTTGATGGTCATGTTGAATCCAATAACCAAATAGATGTTGATACATCTCTTTCACCACACCGCCTCCCATTCAAATCAATGCCTCTACGTATCTTCCCCTGCGACTCACACAAACCAATTATTTCTCTTGGAAGCTACAATTTACTTCCTTGTTCTATGGACTCAATCTTCTACAATTCCTTGATGGTACTTCGCCTCCTCCATCGACGGCTATAACCATCAACGATACTATTACTCAAAAATCGGCCTATACTGCATGGAAACCCCAGGATCAATTAATTCTTCATTCCATCATTGCCTCTCTCACTAAAAGTGTTATTCCACTTATTGCCACCGTTTCCACTTCACATGAGGCGTGGACAAGACTGGGTCGTATCTTTGTTAAACGATCACAGTCATACATAATCCATCTGAAGGATAAAATTACTAATCTCCACAAAGGAACTCAACCAATATCTAAATTTCTTCTCCAAATTAAAACACTGTCTAGTGTGCTTTCTTCTCTTCGAGATCCACTATCTGATGTTGATCATCTCATTTATTGCACTAGAGGATTGGGTGTTGTATGCAAGGAGGTAATTGCAGCTCTCCGAACTCGTGATTCCCCAATCACCTTTGAAGAACTATATGAAAAACTCATAGGTCCTTAAATATACTGATAATTCCACGACCTCTCCAAATCTCTCCATACACTACACTAACACTCATTCACCTAACCATCAATACCGACCTTCTCACCACAATAACCTTCGCCCATCTCAACCTAACTTCAATCCCACAGTAAGTATTCTCCCAACACCATGACCATCACACAATCAAAATCCTCGATCTAACTCTCATGATAAGTCTTTGATTGTTTGCCAATACTGCGGAGGAAACGATCTCATCGCTTTAGCTTGTTGGAAGCTCTTCCCACATCTACATCCCAACAAACAAAAGGTTCATCACACTGGTGCATCTCCTTCATCAACGTCCACTTGGCTGTTAGATTCTAGAGCATCACATCATGTCACCTCCCAACTGTCTTATCTATCTCTTCACCATCCTTATGATGGCCCTGATGATGTAGTCTTGGGTAATGGTAACACACTCTCCTTATCACACATAGGTTCTGTTCCTCTCTCTCTCTCTCTCTCTCTCTCTCTCTCCAAATTTTTGTTTGTCTAATATTCTACCAGTTCCTTCTTTAAATCGAAGATTAATTTCTGTTGCACAATTTTGCAAACAAAACTCTGCCTCTATTGAATTTTTTCCATCTCACTTTGTTGTGAAGGATCTCGCTTCCAAGAAAATCCTTCTCCAAGGCCAGGAAGTCAATGACCTATATGAATGGCCTTCCACATCTTCTCCATCAACATCTCCCGTGGTCCAATCCATCTCCATTGTCTCCTCAACTCTTTGGCATGGTCGCCTTGGACACCCATCACTCAAGACTTCTCAACTTCTTTTGAGCTCTAGTCTTTTGCAATCTAGACTTACTTTACCTTTTAATTTTTCTTGTCATTCATGTCAATCTAATAAAAGCCACAATCTCCTGTTTCATGTTTCAAGTCTTAAAAGTCAAAAACCTTTAGAAGTTATCTTTACTGATGTATGGGGACCTAGTCCGGTACCCTCTTTGGATGGTTTTCGTTATTATATTATCTTTGTGGATCATTTTTCTAAATTTATATGGTTCTTCCCATTGCATTTCAAATCGGATGTTCCTCTATATTTCCTATCTTGAAAATCAATTTGATGCAAAAATAAAAACTGTCTATTTTGATGGTGGTGGTGAATTTTAATCTCTTCTAACTCTCTTTAATTCAACTGGTATACAACACTGTTGAACGCAAACACAGGTATATTGTTGGAAAAGGCCCTACTCTGCTTCATTAAGCCTCCCTTCCCACCCTATACTGGTCCTTTGCATTTTGAACCGCAGTCTACCTTATCAATTGCCTACCCACCTCTACTTTACAAAATGAAATTCCTTTCTCTACTCTCTTTCATGTCAAACCCTCTTACCTACATCTTAGGCAATTTGGTTGCCTATGTTATCCTTGGCTTCGTCCATACGGTAATAACAAACTTGAAGCTCGATCAAAAGAGTGCATCTTCCTCGGCTATGACACAAAACACCACTCATAAGATTTACAAACAAATAAAATTTTCATATCTCGTCATGTTCGATTTGTTGAGCATCTCTTTCCATATTCCTCCACCTTACATTCTTCATTAACTCTCTCCCCAGTTGATTCCTTCTCCTCCGTTCTACAATCCTACCCACTGCCCTTACCCATACTTCAACAACTCACCTCTTAGCCCACATTTCAAAACCTAGCCACCTCCAACCCTCCAGCGGCTACTTCCTTATCAGCATCCCCTAATGCTTCCGTTGCTGCACCTCTCTAGGAAGCACCCTATGCTATCGAGAATAACTGCTTACTGCCAGCAGCTGATGCTGTTGTTCCAGCTACTGGTTCGACAGCTCACTCTTCTGCCGAACCAACTTCACTTCCAGCAAGTTCCTCCACTGCTGAGATTCTGCCAGAATCTCCCTTACCAAATTCCTCTTCAACAAAACAAATTGAAAGTACTAATCTTCCCAACACAGCTGAAAACAATCCTCAACCTCCCATCAACTCTCATCCAATGCTCACCCGTGCTAAAAACAATATCTGCTGTCCGAAACATCTACATAATATCTCATCTAAATACCCTCTCCCAGAGTCTCTTGAACCTACAGGCATTACTAAAGCTTTAAAATCTTCACAATGGTGTGCTGCCATGGCAGAAGAACTAAATGCCCTCATCACAAATCAAACATGGACTCTTGTTCCTTCCCCTCCCAATGTACAACCAGTTGGCCGTAAATGGGTATTTTAAATTAAATGAAATTCTGATGGCACGATCTCTCGCTACAAAGCACAACTGGTGGAAAAGGGTTTCCATCAACGTCCTGGAATTGACTTTCATGAAACCTTTAGTCCTGTCATCAAACCAACAACCATCCCAATATTCCTCACACTTGCTCTCCTTTTCAACTGGCGAATTCATCAACTTGATGTTAATAATGCCTTTCTTCAAGGAACCCTATCTGACACCGTCTACATGTCCCAGCCACCTGGCTTTCCTGATTCTCAATTTCCCACTCATCCGTGCCGACTAAACAAGGCCATTTATGGTCTTAAACAGGATCCTCGAGCCTGGTACACAGAACTTAAAACATTTTTACTTCAATATGACTTTTAAAATTCGCATAGTGATTCCTCCTTATTTCTATACTCCTCGGCCACCACTACTATATATTTTCTAGTTTACGTTGATGATCTTCTCGTCACTGGAAATCAAACTAGCGGAGTAAAATCTTTCTTTGGTACTCTATCCTCTCATTTCTCAGTCAAAAATCTTGGTGCTCTCAACTACTTTCTTGGAATTGAAGTCATTCGATTGTCCACTTTCATTTTCTTAAATCAGCACAAATACATCTCTAATCTCCTCACCAAGGTCAATATGATTGGTGCAAAACCTGTCTCTACTCCAATCTCTAATTCTTCTGCTCTTCGATTGCATGATGGGTCTCCTACTACTGATGCCACTACCTACAGACAGGTTGTTGGAGCCCTTCAATACCTCTCCCTCACAAGACCTGATATCCGCTTTGCAATCAACAAGCTGTCTCAATACATGAGTGGCCCATCTGAAATTTATTGGACTGCTGTTGAACGAATCCTTCGCTATCTCAAACAAACTATTCATCATGGACTTCTACTTCGAAAATCAACTACACTCTCCTTGTCTGGTTTCACAGATTAAGATTGGGCAGGCAACATTGATGATCGATCTTCTACATCTGCCTATATTCTTTATCTTAGCTCTTCCCCCATTTCTTAGTGTTCAAAGAAATAACGAACTATAGCCCGATCCTCTATCGAGGCTGAATATCGGGCTCTTGCCTCTTGCTCATCTGAAATCCTTTGGGTCTGTAATCTTCTTTTAGAATTTTGAATCTCTCTTCCCTCTTCACCTACAATCTATTATGATAAGTTGGGTGCTACCTACTTATCTCACAATCTTGTGTTTCATTCCTGTATGAAACATGTTACCATTAACTATCATTTTGTTCTCACACATGTTACAAATGGTTCTTTTCGTGTATCTTATATTCCTACCCAGGACCAATTTACAGATATCCTAACAAAATCATTACCATTATCCAAGCCTGAACTATTGAGGTCCAGGATTAGAGTCTCTAATGGATCCTCCATCTTGCGGGGGCCTGATAAAGATGAAGATAAATCAGAATAACTAATGTTGCAATCTTCTCATAATGCCATTATCTTGATAAGGATAAAGATGATTCACTTGCCGTGATCGTGATCATGATAAGGATGAAGATGAATTAGCCATGATCTCCATCATATAGATAAAATTTTATTTTCTATTGTATAGATTGGACTTTATCTTTTGAGGTGAACGAACTGAAGTGTGAGAGGAGAGAGAAATAACAACCATGTATAATTCTATCTAAATACTATTAAAAATTGGTATTTATCTAATGAGGGTGTGTAGAACTAGTGTGCAACCTAATCTAAAGGCTTTTATGTGTAGAAACTTGTTTTCTTTGTTGTATTTTATGATGGGCCAAAATACATAAGGAAATTAACATTATTGTTATGTTCCACAATTAATACTTAAGTTCTCATTCTTTCTTCCATCCCATTAGATGAAAGAATACAAAGATTGTTTCTATAAGAAAAATCCCATTGAAGGGAAAGATCATGAATTTCTCAATTATCTCAATTTCCTTTGATCAAGGAAAGCTTCCACTCTTATACTCCTAGTGATTTGATTTGACATGGAGGATTTTAACATATATGTAATGTTTTCTCTATTAAGTTTTAAATTTTGGAAATCTCTCTCATTTCTTTGTCAATGGATTATTTCTCCATTGCTCAGATAAACTTCACTTGAAACACAGTCAAGGAACGAATACAATTTGTTAAACAATCAAAACAAAAATGAATTTCTAATCATGCAACCAGTAATAAATTGTTATGGAATACACACACACACACACACACAATTTGATTCAATCTATGCTCTATTCAGTCTGCAGGACACGGGTCTTCTTCAGGTTCTACTGTAGTGCATTTTCTGAGTAAACGTCTGGAGTATTTTTTATCTGATGTTTATGGCCTTTGCGGACATTTCCTCCGCTCTCATTTGCACTTTCTTTCTGCAAATGACTATCGGTTGAAACTACAAATACAAATGTGCCAATCAGGATGTCATCAGGTTGTTTTAAGAGCTCCAAAACCTTAATCACTTCGCACATTTTAGGTCTAAGTTTCAGCCTATTGCTTAAGCATTGGTAAGCTAAGGCATCAACTTTTTGAGCCCCCACTTCAGAGTACTGGCCTTCAAGTCTTGGATCCATTATTGTTACAACCCAATTTTATTTAGTCAAAGTCATAGTCCAATAAGGACTTAAATAGAATAAATATTTATTTTGGGTATATTTTGCAATTAAATATATTTAAGGGGGTTTAAATGGATTAGATAGAAGTTTGAGAATTTATTTTATTATTGTAAGAAGTGAAGGATCAGTGTCATGTAAAAAGTAATGGAGGGACTTAAATTGCAAATTAGAGTAGTGGACTTTTCCTTATTTGAAAGGTGGAAACTCCGAGAACAACAAAACAGAGCCTGAAATCGTGAGAAAAAAGAGGAAAAAGAGGAGAAAAAGAAGAAGAAAGAGGGAAAAGAAAAGGAGGAAGCGGTCTTGGGTGCCAACTCGAAATTAGGCTTCAATTGTTGTTCTTCAAGAGGTAAGAAAACATAGAATTATGAGATATTTGTGGTAATTGATTAGGGATTTAACTTACTACTTAAATTCTTTTGGTAAAATATATTACCACCACAAAATATATTTAACACACCACATTATATTACCACCACCTAAAAAATATCTATTTTACATATGTACTCCATATTTAAATTTAAAACAATTTAAATTTAAAACAAAAATTGATAAAAATTGTACACCACATTCCCCAAATGAAAACAATTCGTTCCCAGCTCAATCCACAATAACTGCATGAAGATCACAATTAAAAATTAATAACGTTACTAACATAATCTAAATTAAATTTCTTCTTACTTTAATTATTAATTTTTTATTTCTATAATTCAATTCGAAACATGTTACTAATTTCTTCATTATATAGCAATAATGGCCGCCTCAACAGCAATAATGGTGGCTCACCTAATTCATGGTTTCTTCCCTTTTTCGGTGGAATAAAAAAATTCCTATACCAACAAGAATTTTAATAAAAAATTAAATATAACTAAATAACCAAAATTGTGGGATGACATCGAAAGCATAGGGAAAAAAAAAGTGGAATTATCGTACCAACGTCCATTGAAATTAACTTGTTATTGAAAAAAAAAAAGGAGAGAACAAGATGATTTAGAAATATAAATATAAATTAGAGAGGAAAAGAAAAGAAAAAAGAAAATTATTTGAATGATTGTGGTGTACATAAAAATAGTGAGAGAAAAATAAAAGGATATTTTTGTAATTTTATTTATATCTATTTTAGTCAATAAAGAAAATACTTAAAATTGTGGTGTAGTAAATAAATTTTATGGTAACAATATAGCCACCCAATTCTTTTTCAGTTGAGAAGAGAAGCACAATTTCAAGCTAAGCACATTGATTTTCCATCCCTATTTTCAGCAATGTAAGGAATTCAAATTATGGCAAACCCTAAAATTTTATTTGGGTTATTGAATGTATGAAATTATGGGGAATCAATGTTTTTAGTGAGATGATTATTTGAAGGAATTGTGGTATGGGTTAAACTAAGAACTTAATTGGAGTTTTATGATTCATGGTTTTGTTAGAATAGAATAATGGTATATAACCACGCTATCTAGTTTGAGGGTAAATTTGATGATTATAGATTATTAAATGGACAAGAAAATAGAGTAATCTTATATTGACTATAAGAATTTAGAAATTTTGTTAAGTATGGAGATTCTAAGTCATTAAGGTTTTATAGGTATTTGGGAGTTGAAGTAGTCGTTAATGAGATTATTTATATTATATTTCAGGCGGTGAAGAGGAGGTTGGGAAATCATATCGACCTTCCTAGTTGTGGCTCATATCCAGTGAGTGGATTAATTATTTTAAGAAAATAAGCACTTATTTAAATTATTTCAATTCCAAACCTTTCATGAAATGTTTATGTTACATAGTGCATGTTGATATTCATATCAATTGTAGAAGTTGAAAATTTATATTTTTCAATTATAGTTTATGATTTTCAGAATGAAGCGAACTTTTATAAATAAGCATTTGTTCTTAAGAGTTTTATTCAGTTCAGTCTAAGCATTTTAATTGACAAAATATCAATATTATATATTTTAGAATATTTAGAGATTTATTATTTAAAACCATCAAAAGTACACAGGTGATTTTACCCTAGTCTACATTGATGTGAATTCGTTTCCACAGTGTTTGACCTGATATGGTTATTTTACCCGCTCTGCACTATTGTGAATCTGTTTCCATAGTGTATGACCTGTTTATAGCCTTCGGATAGTTCTGCACGCGTATAACCAGAATTTCAGAATTATCAGATCATGGGTACATTTGGTGTGATTTTCAGTATTATTATAGTTTACCAGAATCCAAGAATTATAGAATGCAGTTATTTAATTTACAAAATATAGATTTCAGCTTATAGTATTTTGGAACGATATTTTACTACTGTTTTCATTGATATAAGGTTACTTATACTTACATGCCTTACAGTTACTCATCTAGAATAAACAGCAAAGTGTTTTATGTTTTAATATAAGGTATATTTAAGAATTAAAGAATAAGTAAAGCTTTTCTAGTATATATGCATAAACGGGTAAAGTATATTTATTTTCGAACTATCCACTCACTGAGTTACAAACTCACAAAATCCTTCTCTAATTCTCTTATTAGATAGTAGCTGAGTTGAGAAACATTGGAGCTTGTTGATCCACCGAGTCGAGCCGCATATTGTCATTAGTTGTATGACTCATTTTTTCATTTTTTATGATTTATATTTCTTTTGGAATACGCTTATCATGTTAGATAAGTCATTTTGAGTTTTGTATATAAATGTTGGGCTAGCTGCATTTTGTATAGTCAGTGTAGTTTGGGCTTTTAATTGTAAAACACAGAAAGATCGATTTGCAGGTGCTTATTTTGACTAGTTAGTTATTATGGGGACATGGGTGCCCATTTGAAATCAAATTTTTATGTTTGAGAAAAATTGTTGCTTTTCAGGTGGTTTTTAGTCCATTTTCTAAAGGAAACTCTGTCAAATTTATTTTAAAATATTTTTTATAGTCAATTAGCCAATGTGGTCTTGGTGGTAGGTCCAGTATCTAACTGGCGTCTATCATCAGCGCATGACACGTCTCAAGTTCATTAGGTGATTTGGGACGGGTCGTGCCAATTATCCTGCCAAGCTTCCTAGGATTCTTCAACATAGACCTTGTCCACTCTGCAAGGTTTCTTTCTTTATGATGACGATTTTTTTGTACTGATCTTTTGCTGGTTAGAAGCTCCAACAGTACTACTCCAAAGCTATATACATCACTTTCTGCTGTCAAGTGACCTGAAAAAAGATCGATCCATTTTTTTATGAGTCGTCTCACATATTTGGCATTTATGTGAATCAAAATGAAATCAGACTAAGTTTTAAATACTACGTTGGACAGTGCTAGACACGATTAACGAAGAAAAAGAAATTGTTTATCGTCCTATGTCGTTAAGTATCATGGAAGAAGTCACCAACTTGGCATAATGTATTCGGGAGCAGCATAACCTCTCATGCCCATAACATATGTTGACACGTGCGAGTGATCTCCATCTGGACCATCCTTTGCCAACCCAAAATCTAAGAGTTTGGCAATATAGTCCTGGAAACATGATGAATATCAACATGAACCAATTTTGGTCGGCCACAAGGGTAGCGGGCCATACAGGCCGGCCTCGAGTTGAGCTTTGTTGCGTTTTTAGGCTCGATCCTCTAAGCCACAACCGAGCTTTGCTCGAACTTTTTGCAAGTCAAGCTCGAGCTACCCGAACCGATGAGCTTTTTTGACACCCACAGTCCTCAATGGCATAATATACTTGTAACATGCAAATTGCAATAAAAGTGAAAATATGCGCAGGGGCGGTCCAAAGGCCGTGCGAGAGGTGCGACGAACAGGGCATTATGATTTTTGGGGCACCAAAAATGAAAAATATAGTATGTTATATTATTTTTATTTTTATCTTTTTTTCTTAAAACAAAAGTAATTTATACCGCTGAATCATCTTTTAAAGAGTCAAATCTGTGTCCATGACTCATTGGCCCATTTTTCAAATAGCCCAAACTTCATCCTAAATTTAATTTTAGTCTTCACTCTTCAAAATTCAAAATTCAAAATTCTCGCTACTTATAATATTTATAACGTATAAAGTATCTTTGTTTTTTATTGTTGGGAAACAAGCATCAATCATCTATGATTCTATTCTGATAATCAATTAATTATTCATTCATTTTGGTACATTATTTTCGTGAAATTATGTTATTGAATTGTCGATTTTTGCGTAATTTTTCAAGTGGCTGAATTTGCTACTTACGTGATCCTTAGTGACTTTTCTTTGATTTCTTAGGTATATTGAAATTCTAAAGCCTTAGAGAGTCAGCGATTCTGCAAGTGTTTGATGAATGGTGCTTCTATAGTTCTAGAATAATAAATTAGGTTATATAGTTTCTGTTCTAGAATAATAAATTAGGTTATATATTTTCTATAATATTTATATTCTCTTTTGTTTGCCATAAAAAAAATGCATCCTAGAAAATAACTATTTGGATGTGAGAAATAAAAGAAAAAAGAGAAAATGTGAAGAGTTAATACAATCTAAAAAATGTGCTCTTGATATAATAATGTAGATTGTCACAATAAAGCACATTATGAAGGTGATATAAATGAAATACTTGATAAAAATTAAGATATAGATGATTTAATTGATCATGAATTCATTCTCTCTAATATTTATGATCTAAGAATTTGGATTCTCTTGACATAAAATCTGAAAATTTGTTGATGGTAAATGATCCTTTAAGAGATCTTTCGTTAGAAAATGGCCCTAAAGATAAAATGCGTAGATTGATGTTTCTCTTCAAACTATTACACACATTATGCATCAAATGGTGAGAAATGTGATAGACCATGGTTAATATATCCGAAAGATCGCGATAAGTTTTGTTTTTGTTGTAAGTTATTTAAAAGAGGTCCATCAAGCGACAGACTATTAATAAACAAAGGAATTAATGATTGGATACATATTTTAGTATTAGACTTAAGGAACATAAAATTAGCAGTGAGCATATCAACAACATTACACTTAAGGATTTAATGATTTCATTTATATTTTTCTATACTCATACTTTATAATTAAAGAACAATAAAAACTCTCTTAATATTCGTACAGGACACCCAAAAACACAAGACATTCCCTGAATAAGCATTAGGTGAATGTGGTCAACGTGGTGGTTATTAATAAACAAATATCTTGACAAGTTCAGCGTAGGTCATACAACTAAGTTTTAGTTTTACCAATTACTTAACTTTACCAAATTGAATAATCTGTTAGCAACTTGATATATTTTAATATAATAATAAAATGACGGAGGTGAGTTACAGCTTTGTTTCCTATGCTAAATCATGAATTAAGCAAGAAACTTGAAAAGAAGTAGAAATTTTCCAACAAAAATAAATACACATACTATTGAAGAGTTGTTTTTCGAGGCTGCCTCGAGGCACGTATTCATATAAGAGAAACATGTGTTCTTCACAACAATATCCAATCAGCTTCACCAAATGTGAATGTCTCAATTCACCAAGAAAAATCACTTCAGTCTGTTGTCACAAACACAAACACAAACACAATCTCAATTAATTAATTAATTAAATTCATCACTATTAAACAAATTTTTATGAATGAAATTCTAAAATTACTAGCAATTCTGTATGACTTTGTGCACTATCCAAGTCCAGGAGCATTACTACCACAGGCTGGGCCTTCAAATCGGGCCTGAGTCTGTCATCATTGAATCCTTTGTGGACAGGCCCGAACCCTCCTTCACTGAGAAAATTACTCGATGAGAAGTTCTGAGTAATCACCATCAGATCTTAAAGTGTAAATACATAAAGATTGGAGCCTGCTAAAGAAGAAAATAGATCTCCAGATAATATTGAACTGCTTAAATCTGATAGTGAAATCCTTCGATATGAAGACTGTCAGCTTAGCTGAGATTTTTCACTCTCGTCTTTCAACCAATAGAGCATGCCCGAGGAGTCGAGAGTGAACGAATTAGGATTTGAGGTAGGGTGGAATGGGTGAGTGTAGGAAATTTATAATTTCCAAATGGTTGTTCAAATATATATTAAATGAGTAAATCAAATTATGAGATGAAAAAGTACAACAAACGGGTCAAAAGAGTAAAAATTGGATCGAAAGAACCACATGAACTGGACCTTGGTTCAGCATCTGGCTATAGCATTGTATAAATGGATTTCAATATGTTTAAGAAAATGAACATTATGCGATCGCTTGGTCTTATAACCATGCGATCGCATGGTGAAAAAATTTGATCGTGGGCAGAATTTTCAGATTTTTGCAAACCACCTTTTCATCAACCATTTCAAATCATATGTGAGAAGTGGCGTCACTTACGAAATGGTGTATTGGAACTCTATAAATAGAAATAGAATTCGTGATAAAAACATGAGAACATCCATAAATTTATAGAGATCATTTCCATCAAAATTCATACTCATTTTTCAATTGTTCTTTGTTCCTCTTCCATGTATTTTTTGTACTTAAGAATACTTGGTTTGTAGGCTTGATTAATCCGCTAAAGTATTTACTATCAAATCCTTTAGTATCACGATCGAGAGAGGACAAATGTACTTTTAGGACACGTGTTGTTACGTGTTCAAGCCTCTCATTTGATTCCATTATTTTGTGTTCTTACATTCATTTCCAAGTTTCCAAGTAGATATTTCAAAGTGATTTGGTTCGTGATTCTTCATGTGATACTCTATGATTTATTCTCCAACCTCTCGAGGTAAGTTAATTATCCAACAATCTAAAAGTAAATTTTTGTCAATGGAGTCGAAAGTACTATGAGAACTTGAATTATAAAATGGTTTATTATGCAAAAGTGTGTCTATTGAATTCGAAAGGAATGATGGTTATTTGCATGTTATTCTGTTTGTAATGTGCATCTTTAAACCTTCGATTTAATTACATAACCAATATGATATTATATGTGAAAAAGAATTGAGGAAATAATCTATGTATCCTTCTTAAATCCTTGAAGTTAAATTAGAAAAGTAGAGCATCTGTCTTACTCTACTGGTTTTGAAATTGTTGACCGTGACTTGCAAATTACCGTTGTGTTTCCTTTTGCAGAAATCGACACAATTTTTATAATTCGTTGAAATTCAAACTGTAGATAAAATTGCATAATTTATTTAACTTTCCGTGGAGATGGAGTTAATCATATGGATTAATTAAGTAAGAATGAAAGTGGAGTCAATTTAGATTTTCTCAGATAATTTATATGTTATCTAGTTTGTATATATGCACTATTGTGTATAAATAAAGTTGTAATTTAAATTGAATTTGATAAGAAGAATGTTATAGTACTTTCATATCCTTTTATCATGGTCATGATGAAAAGTAGGTTTTTTTAATAATTGAGATATGATTATTCATTATGAAGAATTATTTCATGATAGTGGAAATTTGAAAGTTCACACCCTTTCAATAATTTTATTTCCAATTGATTCGATTTATGAGAAGAGTATTTCTCTTTCACATTATGCAAATATATATATGCATAATTATACTCTTCATATTCGAATGGGAATTTTACAAACATGTGAATAAGATTGTGCTTAAAAGTGATGTCATTTTATTATATGAAATGGAGTTCTAAATATTGAAGCATGTAATCATGATTAAATGCACAATATTAATTTGATGAAAATTAAATATTGTAGAAAAGTAACTATGATAGTTTACTTAAATTATTTCTTGATATGATTGCTACTAATTTTATTTAGCATAAAAGTGACCATTTTCAATGATACATTGAAAACTACCACTTGTGTTACAAATGCCTATTGTTTGGTTTAAATATGGTAGTGGCAATATTCAATACTTATTGTTGTATTAAAAAAATGCAAAGTTGACTCTACAACAAAATTATTGAGGTACTAAATATTGCTTGTGAAAGCAATGTTATTCTCCTAATTAAGGAATTATGGGGGTGAAATAGAACTAGATCGAAAGGACCATAGATTAATATTGAGATTCATCATATTATTTATCTATTTTGAAATAAAATACTTATATGAAGTATTTTTTATTAAATGTTGATACATAGAGATGCATGACAATTATCGAAAATATGTGAATTATCATGTAATAAATACATGAGATTGGATTTTTCTCTACTTGTTGTGATTATTACAATGGTCATATGAAAGTGATGAATATTTACACAATTGGATGATGAGATAACAAATATGATTTTATTACGACCATTGATTAATATTGCTATTTGTTTTGTAAAACAGATTTGTTCATATCTCAAAAAATAAAGTCTTTCAACGAGTGAAAGAACTACAAATTCATTTCTTTTAAATGATGTGAAAGAATTACAAATTGTGCTTATTCCAAATATGTGGGGGTATCATGATAAAATAAAATTATATTGTGCTCATGGTGAAGAAAATAATCTTTTGTAACAAAAACATCAATAAAACAATTTAGGTTTTATTATGTTTCTTTCAATTGAGTTGAAAGAATAACATAAAAGTTGAATTAAGCCTAAAATGTAAAGTGACATTTTTGGCAAAATATTCAAATCATAATTTCTAAATTAGTGAAATTGTATTGTGATTGTGTTAAATCAAATCAATTATCCTAACAAAAACTTTGACAAGTTTAAATGATATTAAAATGCAAATAAGTGACTAAGTTGGATCACATAAAAAAAATTATCTATACTTCTAATAGAGAGAAATATAACTTATAAAGTGATAGAGTCACTTTATGTATTTGACAATATATTGTTATCAATTGAAGAAGTAATTAAGTGGAATCATTAAAATATATTTACCAAATGTATTGTAAATTCATTCTTTTATCGGAAAGAAAATTTAATTTAATTTTGTTGTACCTCAAATGTGGGGGTAATATGATTAAGTTCTAAAAGAGACTTTAAAAGGCCATGAGAGGATGCATACAAGAAATGGAGAAGGAAATCATGAAGTGCATTGGCAAAGGTAAGTAGTTATCATGTATTTGTATAATATCTTTCGTGTGTGGGGCATACATGATAAATTTGTAATAAAGAATACTATATTACTTTATATTATTTTAACATATCACCCATCAATGCATTATGTCAAATTTGTGTGCACAACATTGAGATTGATTTTATATTAATTTTAATATTGTTGGTGACAATTTGTGCATTGATTATGTGAGAATCTACCTTGATTATTGTATAAATTAAAAATACTGCTTATTTAGTAAAAAATTATGAAGTATGTGATTTTCAAGTTTTAAATTTATGTCTTACCAAATAATTGAAAGTGAGCTTTCATGAATGCATGGAATTTAACCTCAGTACAGGGACGGATCAAGTCATTGTCGAGGTAGTGCGGCTCCGCGGTCGCGCTACCTAACTCGTCGGCGATCTGGTTTGAGTGCTTGTTTTTTTTCTTCTTCTTCTTTCTGACTTCAAGCAATAAGCCTGGAAGACTGGAAGCTCTCAAGCCAGAGCTGAAATTGAAAGGTTTGCCCTGTAAGCTCTCAAGTCTGCTGTTGGAGAATGGCATTCTGACTTCTACGTATGAGCAGAAACCAGCAAGTTATGTGTTTTCTGACTTCTAGATCTGAGAATTAATTGGATTGGAAGACAACCCAATTCAAATAAATTGGGCCTAAGAAGATAGGCCCAATTTCAGTTATCAATCTATAACTATTAATTAATACCCAATCTCTGTATCTTTTCCCTCGTCTTCCAAGTCTCGGGTATTCTGGTTGTTCAAGTGGCTAGAAATGAGGGCCTTCTTCTAGTTCAATTCAATCCTTTCTTTTAGTCCTTGGATCACCAGTGTTGGCTATTGCGGCCTCCATAACCCTGAGAGTGCTGCTACTTGTATGGGATGATCCTACTTCTACGAGCATTCTCGGATATAAAACTGTAAGTACCAACTCTATAGTGTTTTCCTTATTCAATTGCAATAGAACTTGAATAAGACATTTTTATAGTGATAGTTTGAATGGTTTTTCTTTTTCTTTTTTGTATGTGATGGTTTTTTGTCACTTTCTATGACATTCAGGAAGGGGTGATGATAGGGGTGATGATTTATGTGACAGCCTAAGTTGAGTTTAATTAATTGATTTCAATGTTATTATGTGGTTGATCACACATACATTGTTTAAACTTAGGTTGATTTTCAATTTTTAATAGATGTGTTATAGATTACATTGTTGCCAATTGACAGTGTGTTTTTGCGATGATCACTTACTCACTTTTGAGCCCCATATTCCCCTTTTTTGAATTGAGAATTAAGATTATTAGTGTATGCATTGTGACTTGTTAATTAAGATTTATACATTTTATTGAATTTGAATGCATCGTGAATTGATATTTTTAATATTATTTAGTGATCGTTGACTGTCAACGGTCAACAACCACTATAGCTGGACAGGATTCTTGGATCCGTCACTACCTTAGTGAGGTTATCAATCATTTAATGTCTTAAATTCTCATTATGATATGTTACTCTTTATATTATTTAAGTAGCATGATATAAGTGTTAGTCATGTAGATTTTACTTGCTTGGACTTTATGTGGAATAAATATACATTACATTTATTCATAGTATAAATGCTAAATTATTGTACACTAAATAGATTTGGTATATGTTGTTTGGCATGGATAATAGGCAAATGATAATTTATCATGCAACAATAAAGTATTTATGTATTAAAATATGTGAATTCTTTGTAAATTAAAAAATACTTATGTGAAGTATTTACAATTTGATTTGCTTTTAATTGCATAGAAATGCAAATATCTTATTTGATTATTTGAGAAATTTGAACAATTAGAGATATGTTTACCTTTCATAAAAATCTATATTATGAAACTTTTTGTTCAAAAATTTTGTTATCATCTTATTTCATACTATTGTGTATAATCAAGTTTGATTATTATTCCTATATAATTTGAGAAAAGAAAGTATGCAAGATGATATGATAGAATGAATCTATCTAATTGATAATGATATCAATGATTGATATCATATGTGAAAAGCATTATTACTAATGGAGAGTAATAATATGAAACATAAAAGTGAATATGGATTATTGTTGAATATTATGGTTCATAAGGAGAATCATTCACATAAATGAAATTGCAAAGTTTGAAATTTGTCTCAAAATATGGGGGTAACACAAAAAAAATTGTAAAGCATTATTGTTCTCGTTGTGGAGACAATTAAACTACTGATAGAACAATTTTGTTCATAGAATTAATATTATATTTCTTTCAATTGAGTGAAAGAATTGCGAAAATAATTTCTTTTATTGGGTAAAATAAATTGTATTATAAAGTTAGATTCTTTCATTGAGTGAAAGAATAATCCTGAGTCTACCCTAGAAGTGTGGGGATAGAACAATTAAATTTTAAAGTAATATTATTTTGAAGTCTATAAAGTGCACAAAATAGACTACAAAATATCATGAAATATTTGACAAGTATTGTCAAATAATTGTGAAGTGATCACATATATATTCAAAAGAAGTCTAGACATAAACATGTAAAATTGAATCAAAGATTGATTTATTAACTTGTAAAAATGTTGAACTAAAACTTGACTTTATATCTTATGTAAAATCATAAGAACATAATCGAATAGGATGGGGGTAAAACTCCTTTATAAATATCAACCAATGACGGAAACCCTACTTGTCATAATTCAAGGGTTCAAAGGGTAACAACAAGTCATTTGATAAGTGGATAGTTTCGACACTTTATCAAGCAATACCTCATTCTAGATTAAAAGTGTTGGTTGTTACGATTGAAGGGTTGAGTTTTAAACTCTTAATGAAGTTCAGAATTACAAGTATATCTAAATTTAACAAAGATATTGGAGTTACTTTCTAAAAAGTTCACGAATCGGATGAGCACAAGGTCATTAACGAGTTAAAGCTAAAACTTGTGTGGAACAAAAGACTTGAGTGTTGTGTGTGATGTTGCTGGGATTGTGACATGGAATAACGGGTTCAAAGATATGGCTACCTATGATTTCGATAATACTTTGCAATGTTTACACTAAGACAATGTTCAAATCGAAAGATACCTTATTTTATGCAGAACACCGTTATAAAATGAGTTGGTGAAGATATTTGAACAAGTGGGGGATTGCTAGAAATTTATTATTTTCAAATGGTTGCTCAAATATATATTAAATGAGTAAATCAAATTATGAGATGAAAAATTGCAAAAAAATGGGTCAAAAGAGTAAAAATCGAATCGAAAGAACCAAACCGGATGAGCCAGATGAACAAGACCGATCGAACTAGACCGGCCAGAAAATTGAACCAAGCAATAGCATGGTATAAACAGATTTGAATATGTTTAAGGAAATGAACGTCATGCGATCGCATGGTGAAAATTTTTTATCGTTGGCAGAATTTTCAGATTTTTGTAAAGCACCTTTTCATCAACAATTTCAAATCCTTTGTGAAAAGTGGTGTCACTTACGAAATGGTATGTTGTAACTCTATAAATAGAGATAGAATTCATGATGAAAAACATGAGAGAACATACATAAATTTATAGAGATCATTTCAATCAAAATTCATACTCATTTTTCAGTTGTCCTTTGTTCCTCTTCCATGTATTCTTTGTGCTTAAGAATACTTGGTTTGTAGGCTTGATTAATCCGTTAAAGCATTTGCTATCAAACCCTTTAGCATCTCGATCGAAATGAAGCAAATGTATTTTTAGGGCAACGTGTTGTTACGTGTTCAAGCTTCTCATTTGATTCCATTATTTGGTGTTCATACATTCATTTTCAAGTTTTCAAGTATATGTTTCAAAGTGATTTGGTTCGTGATTCTTCATGTATTACTCGATAATTTCTTCTCCAACATCTCGAGGTAAGTTAATTATCTAACAGTAAGGTGGAGTAAATTAATTTTATAATTTTAAATATTTATGACTAAATGTTAAATATGTAATTAGCACATGATTTTTGAAAAAAAAAGACTCGTAATCTTATTATTGAAATGTGATTTTTTTAAAATAGGGTTCAATGTATTTTTTTGGGGTCTTTTGAGTGATACCACCCTATGAAACCAATTTTTAATATTTGCCACCCCATAAAATGTATCCTTAAATATCTCATTTTCAAATAAAAAAATTGTCTAATTATAATCTTAAAATATCACCGACAAATAAGGGAGAAAACAATCTATTTGTTAATTTGTTAACTATCAGTTACACATCCACAAAATCGTAACTGTAATTGAATTAAAAAATTCAAACATTTGGATATTGATGATCAACACCCATTCCCCTCTGCCTCCCATGAAACCTCACCACTGTATCAAAGGTCTCCTCTAAGTCGTCACATGCTAGGGCACTTAAATCCATGGACAAGAGTGTTGAAGGTTGATGAATCTCCATGAACAAAGTTGTGAAAAGATTATCTTCCATATGGGACAAAATATTCTGGGGTCTCGAAAATTTTTACAAGTTTCAAATTGCACCAGAGATTGGGATTGGGAATATATGGGTTTTCCAATAGCAATTGCTGATGCGGGACCCATGAATTTTTTATTGGGTTTTCCCTTTGGAATGTCCCACCAGTCGGCTCTTGCACAAGTTACAGCTCAAACAACGTCATCTCAATCTTACGAGTAGAAGCAAGCAAAATTTGAACACTTCTTCTGCAAAAACAATTGCACGTCATTTTTCCTCTGAAGACAATGAAACTTTGCAAAACTAGATAATCCTTGTCACCAAAACAAACGAGCTCAAAGGTCGAGCTGTCTGAGGTTTTTCTGTCTGAACGAAAAGCTAATGTTCAATTGCAGATGCTGGTAAAGAAAAATTAGTAAGGAGTGATTTAAAAGAAAATGTTTTACCCAAGTGGGTGCTGCAATATGGTCTTGTTTTTGTTGGTGCTGGTGGTTGCTAGTTAGTTATTAGTCTCATTGCCCTAAGTGATTTAAAAATGAAAAATATTATTTTTCGGGTATCATTCACAATGTTAGAAACAGTTAACAAAAATATATTATTTTAGATCAAAACGGGCTACTTACAATAAAAATATTGATTGCTAATCTACCAAGATACCACACCAATGAAGCAATAATTTTTTTGCATAATTTGGTGAACAGTAAGCAAAGTTTAAGTTTAAGTTTTAGATAGCTCCGATAGCACAAAAAAGCACAAATTGATGAATATCGAATCCGTTATGAAGAATGGTTCGCCCTGTATTTACAATCTCCATAGATGAATTTTTTAACTTCTCTAGTGGAGAGGTCGACTTTGGCGAATCCTGAACTTTAGACCCTGGTTACCAAGCCGGTTTCAGTTAACCATACCAACTTCTAGGTTAATCTGTTCGAATGATTGAATGATAGGCCGTCTTTTCAATTTACCAATTTTCAAATTTAGGGTGATTTTTGACAAAACACCCTTTAAACTTTTGTGGCATTCGTTGAATATCGAATCCGATGGAGTCATGCAAGAACCAATGATGATGAAATTATCATTCTCCAGCTCCTCCCAAGCATTCCATAAGCGAAAACAAAAGATTTCTAGGCAATCCAATGATCCACCCATGTAACAGTCTTAGCATCTATAGAAAATGGCCATTTGGATTCAATAATGATAGGCCGCCTTTTCGATTCACCAATTTTCAAATTTAGGGTGATTTTTGACAAAACACCCTTTAAACTTTTGTGGCATTCGTTGAATATCGAGTCCGATGGAGTCATACAAGAACCAATGACGATGAAATTATCATTCTCCAGCTCCTCCCAAGCATTCCATAAGTGAAAACAAAAGATTTCTAGGCAATCCAATGATCCACCCATGTAACAGTCTTAGCATCTATAGAAAATGGCCATTTGGATTCAATAATGATAGGCCGTCTTTTCGATTCACCAATTTTCAAATTTAGGGTGATTTTTGACAAAACACCCTTTAAATTTTTGTGGCATTCGTTGAATATCGAGTCCGATGGAGTCATGCAAGAACCAATGACGATGAAATTATCATTCTCCAGCTCCTCCCAAGCATTCCATAAGCGAAAACAAAAGATTTCTAGGCAATCCAATGGTCCACCCATGTAACAGTCTTAGCATCTATAGAAAATGGCCATTTGGATTCAATACAAGTGAGATCTTGCATTAAACAATGACCAATAGTGGAATGCTATGGACTTTCCTTCACAAGTTCTCAAAATAGATAATGACCTGGACAATTTTTCCACTGGCCAACTTCAAAAAAGGACAAGTTAAATGGTAAAGCAAAGAACATCAATCAGATAGAACAAGTTGAATGAGCAATTATTAATACTTCATCATTGAAACTGGAAGAAAATAGTTAGGCCACAAAGCTATTATTAACATTTCAAGTAGTTAGGCCACAAGAGGCTTAATATTTTCAAAAAAAATAAAGAATTTTGATCAGTTTCACATTATATTTCTTTCTATAAGGCACTTCTTAAAGAAAAATATGAACCTCAAGTAGTACCAAAAATTAAAAAAATCTTGAAAATATTACCAGATTGCAAGAAAGGGAGAAAAAAACTAGATTTTATCAACATTTATAATTCCCACAAACTTGTACTAACACAAAACAGTTTCTATCTTCATTTGGAGACTAATTTGTATCAAAAGAAAAGTAAAAAAAGAAAAAATTACTTAACCTTCATATGTAACTTTCCTTTTTATCTACTTCAATCTCTAATTCTAGTTACACTGATGAACACCATATCCTCCCTTCAAAAGAAATAATGATAATCAAGACATCGTAGTAAGACGGTCCCCTTGTGGATACCACGTAATTCAGAAAATCCACACCTGCAGTACAGTAACTCATTATGTAAGATTTAAACGTGCTAGACAGTTACTAGGAAACCATATGGACTGATTGAAAAACTACCCGCCTAACTCTTTTGCCGATTGTAAGGAATTTTAGCGAACCAAATTTTCTTCCCACAAATTCAACGATACCTACATTTAGGCAAGTTTAAAGAATTCCATGAAGGTATGCAAAAGTCGATTTGTAAGACAGAACTCATACCACCGCCACCACACATTATTGCCAATGAAACTTCTTCAATGACTAAGGCCATCTCCAACCAGGAACTCTAAAATGCAGTCGACTTTACACTAAAATACAGTTTCTCTTACTCTATCTTTATAACTCATCCCCAACACAAAACTTTAAATTTTACACCAAATAAACATTATATAACTCATATCCAACACAAAACTGCAAATTTCACACAAAAAAAAAAATAATAATAACAAAAAAAATAATAATAATAAATTTAACCAAACAAAATAATAACAAAAAAATGAGCAATGTACATGAATGGAAGAAACAAATTTGGTCTTGAAAAAAAAAGGACAAAACTGGAATTAAAAAAAAAAAGAACGGCATATGAACAGTGGGACGCCACCCTGTTCACAATCTGCAAAATGGCGTTCCAATTGCAGTCCGGTTGGAACAAGAAATCAACTGCAAAATGGTGTGAAACTCCATTTTAGAGGTGCATTGGAGATGCCCTAATAGGTGAGTCACGCCAGAAGACAAATGCACATAAAATCAATACTAGCACATAATAAAGAGGACCTCAAAGCAATTCCCTGTAAAGAAAATGTTGACATTATTTATTAGTAGATTACAAAGATTCACTTGTTATTTGACAAGAAATTTAAAGATGACAACAGTCAAGATTCTCGAGAATTACTCAAGCTTTCCCTCCCGGGTAAATGATTTGATGAGTCCTTCATCAGTAGCCATGGAAAGACCAAGTATCACAAACCTAAAGCAATTTATAAGAGGAACTAAAGAAGTAACGTAGCAAACCCCTGCCGATGCGCTGTCTAAGATTAAAATAATAAGTTGATGTTTTGAGAACATAAATATTAATTAATAGAATTGCAGACTGTAACCTGTTCGATGACAAAGCAGGTACCTAAAAATTGATGTCGATATGGATCAGTTACTGTATGGTGATGCGGGTTGCGGGTTGAGGATTTTGGAGAAGATGGCGATAGAGGAAAGGATTGGTCGAGTGTGAGATAGGAGAAGTCGTTTGGCGATGGTGAACGTGATGTGGGTATTGTGATTGAGCCTTGAGGTATGAAGGAGGGGATTGCTGGAGTTGGGGTTCTCGTAATCGCCATTAATGAAGATTGGGAAATGTTTGAGAGTTGCGTTTGTTAATTTTGAAATTTTCATCGTTAACAAATTGAGAGGGAAATCAGGTTGAATATCTGAATGTCAATTATTATTGAAATTAAAAAGATTTTTTTTTTTAATTAGGTGATATTTAATTGAATTATTTATCTTTAGATGGCAATAATCAAACAATATTTTAGGGATGTCAAATTTCAAAAATGATGTTAATAAGGTAGGTGTAGGACTAAATTCCACAATATTTTTCCTTAAATGTGTAATAAAGACTATCTTAAGGTTAAGCCCATTGAAATTGGTCTAATAGGAGTTAAAGTTGTTGGATTATAGGCATATAATAAATTAAGGCTGTGTTTGATATACCAAAATTTTCCATGAAAAATAGACTTTTTAAGTAATTTTTCAACTTTTGAACTATTTGACATGCTTAGGTGGCGTTCTGTTTGTATTTTATTTTGTATTTTCATTTTCGAAAATGTTTTGTATTTTGTGTTTTCATTTTTGTTTTCAAATTTGCTGAAAACGCGTTTGGTTTGTCATTTCTGAAAACTGTTTTTGAAAATGAAAAGCTGGAAAAAACGTTCTGTTTGAAATTTTGCAGAACACTATTTAAACTATTTTTAATTAATTTGCTTACAGAATACTACTAACTCCAACTCAAATTTCCTTTCACAATACACTAAAAATATGGTTACATGCAACACACTAATGTGAGCATTAAGAGTCTATATTAACACAGCTTGATCAGGTTCAGGACTTGAGAAAGCTCTACTTCTATTAAAATCCAGAAAATGCAAGTTCTTTCAAAACCACTAAAGTCCATTTATCATTGCATTTTTTGAAATATAACAATAAGAATTCTCATTTAATTTTTTTTTGTAATGTTGATATTGAATTCAATAAAACTTTATTTAAACTAAGTTCCAAGTTAGGATAATTCTCAAAAAAAAAAAAAAAAAAAATTTTATTTAGGCTTAGTTTCAAGTTAGGATAATTCTAAAAAAAATAATAATAAAATAAAAAAAATAAAAACTTTATATTAAGCTTAGTTCTAAGTTAAGATAATTCTAAAAAAAAAAAAAAAAAAAAATTCCCAAAACGCGATACACACAAAACGCCCAAAACGATGTTTTGGACGTTTTCCGTTTTGTGTACAAATTTTTTTTTTGTTTTCCAAAATGCGTTTTCGAAAATGGTAAAGAGAACGCATTTTTAGCGTTTTCGAAAATAAAAACAGAAAACGACCTCAAAACAGCAAAGAGAACAGGGGCTTAATTTTCCATGGAATTTGTTTTCAAATTTTTCTTGGTTTTGGAGAAATTCATTTTCCCACCACTTTGGTCGGAATTGGTTTTCCACCCTACATGGAAAATCATTTTTGCCTCATTTAGTCCTTTTTGTTAATGTTAATGGACTTGTCTTTTTTTTAGAAGATAATGTTATTATTATCAAGTACAAATGTATGAAAAAAAATTAAAATAGCAAAATTTTGTTTTGTTTTTCATAGAAAATAATGTCAATCAAACAAAAAAACTTGAAAAATATTACATTTTTTCCACCTAGAAAATTGAACCTATCAACACATTAAACTTCCAATTATCAGGAAATAAGTTCACATGAATTCAATTCCTTGAAATTCGTTTTCTTTCAACCCAAATTCCACCCTCACAATCGAACTGACCATAAAGAAAAATGTGTAGGGACTTTTCTTTGGTTGTATTTAATGATGGGCCAAAATACATAAGGAAATAAACATTAGTGTTATGGTCCCCAATTAATACAGTGTGTTCTTATTCTTTCATACATCCCATTAGAAGAAAGAATACGAAGGTTTTTTTCTTTAAGAAAAACCATATTGAAGAGGAAGATCAAGAATCCGAAATCATATCCATTCTGTTGGATCAAGGAACACTTCAGCTCTTATTCTCATAGTGACTGGACATGGAGGATTTTAACATGTATATAAAGTTCTCTAGTTCTAAGGTTTGAAATTTCTCTCTTTCATTTCTTGAAGGTCAATGGATTATTTTCTCATTGCTCAATTAAACTTCACTTGAAACTCAATCAAGAAACGAATACAATTTATTAAACAATCAAAAAAATGAATTTCTATTCATGCAACCAGTAATAAATCTTCATGGAAAACTTTGTTACCCTCCCCGTCCTCATTGCTCAATTAAACTTCACTTGAAACTCAATCAAGAAACGAATACAATTTATTAAACAATCAAAAAAATGAATTTCTATTCATGCAACCAGTAATAAATCTTCATGGAAAACTTTGTTACCCTCCCCGTCACGGGGAGGGGATCAAAACTGTCTTCATGGAATATATATACAATTTGATTCAATCTATGCTCGATTCAATATGCAGGACACATGTTCTATATGAAGTTTTACTGTAGTGCAGTTTCTGAGTAAAAAACTGGAGTACTTTAGATCTAATGTTTATGGACTTCATGGACATTTCCTCCGCTCTCATTTGCACCTTCTTTCTGCAAATGACTATCGGTTGAAACTACAAATACAAATGTATCAACTGGGATGTCATCAAGTTGTTTTAAGGGCTCCAAAACCGTAATCACTTCACACATTTTAGGTCTAAGTTTCGGCCTTTGGCTTAAGCATTGGTAAGCTAAGGCAGCAACTTTTTGAGCCCCCACTTCAGAGTACTGGCCTTCAAGTCTTGAATCCATTATCCTGCTAAGCTTCCTAGGATTCTTCAAAATAGGCCTTGTCCACTCTGCAAGGTTTATTTCTTTATGATAACGATTTTTGTGTACTGATCTTTTTCCGGTTAGAAGCTCCAACAGTACTACTCCAAAGCTGTATACATCACTTGCTGCTGTCAAGTGACCTGCAAAATGATCGATCCATTTTTTATGAGTCCTGTCACATACCTAAGTTTTAAATACTACGTTTTAATGAAGAAAAAGAAATTAAATTTCTTCTTTATGGTCGCCTACTGTGGTTGTACTACTGTGTATCAAATATATGTCGTAGTTTTCGTTAAGTATCATGGAAGAAGTCACCAACCTGTCATAATGTATTCGGGAGCAGCATAACCTCTCGTACCCATAACGCGTGTTGACACGTGCGAGTGATCTCCGTCTGGACCATCCTTTGCGAGCCCAAAATCTGAGAGTTTGGCAGTGTAGTCCTGGAAACATTATGATGGAGTTTCAGATATTTATTTATGTATTTTTTTCCAGAAGAAAAAATACAAATTTAGAGAGGTTTGGATGAGAAGAGTCACATACCGCATCTAGCAAAATGTTTGAAGTTTTAAAATCTCTGTATATGACAGGCTTTTCAGCTTCATGAAGGAAAGCAAGTCCCTTTGCAGCTCCAAGAGCAATTTTCATTCTTGTTGACCATGGAAGTGGAACTGAATATTCTGCTTATATGAAATAAATTTGATTCTTAGTAATTAATCTTAACTTTATCAAGAAATTATTAAAATGAATAAAGCTAGTACTTAACCTTAACATTGTTGTATTCATACCAAAAAAAATTGTTGGACAATTGACAACATTTCACTAGCCATGGACAATTTTTATGTTTCCCACATTAGGCAACAAATCAAAATTATGTGTGTGTGTGTTCAACCTTGTTTGATGTTGTTTATAAAGAATTTATTTGAAATGAATACTGATTTTTAAGAGAATGTGTGGTTAAAAAATAGAGATTTTTTTTGGAATAATATTATTTTATTGATAAATATGTGGTTAAAAAGAAGAGAGAAAATGTGATTTATTTATAATGAGAATCAAACATAACTCCTACGAAACCGGCACAATGTTATTTTCTATCTCGTATTTTCCGAGGTATGAATGACGTAATATATTTGTCACATGCAAATTGCAATAAAAGTTAAAATATGCATTAGGTGAACGTGATCAACATGGTGGTTATTAAATAAACAAATATCTTGACAAGTTCAGCATATTACAGGTTGTTAGCTTTACCAATTATTTACCTTTACCAAAATGAATAATTTTTAGCAACTTGATATATTTTAATACAATGATGAGGTGTGTAACAACTTGGTTACCTATGCTAAATCATGAATTAAGCAAGAAAATTGAAAAGAAGTAGAAATTTGCCAACAAGAATAAATACACGTACTTTTGAAGAGCTGATTTTCGAGGCTGCCTCGAGGCATGTATTCATATACGAGAAGCCTGTGTTCTTCTTCACAACAGTATCCAATCAGCTTCACCAAATGTGAATGTCTCAATTCACCAAGAAAAATCACTTCAGTCTGTTGTCACAAACACAAACACAATCTCAATTAATTAATTAAATCCATCACTATTAAACAATTAATTTTTTTACGAACGAAATTCTAAAATTACCAGCCATTCTCTATGACCTTGTGCACTGTCCAAGTCCAGGAGCTTTACTGCCACAGGCTGGGCCTTCAAACCGGGCCTGAGTCTGTCATCAATGAATCCTTTGTGGACAGGCCCGAACCCTCCTTCACCGAGAAAATTACTCGATGAGAAGTTCTGGGTAATCACCTTCAATTCTTGAAGTGTAAATACAGAAAGATTGGAGCCTGCTAAAGAAGCAGATAGATCTTCAGATAATGTTAAACTGCTTAAATCTGATATTGAAATCCTTCGATATGAAGACTGTTCGTTGTGAACAGATGATTTTGGCTGTGGAGAATTAGTGCACTCATCATCAATCTTTAAACACCAGGAAAAAACACCTCCAAATTTCATCTTCTTCTTTGTCACTGTCATTCTGCAAAGGTTTGTAGAGAAAAGATTAAAGATTTGATGGGTATGAGAAATGGGATGTGATTGAAATTTTCAATGGTTAGGTTTATAATCACACAGAGGTCGAATAGAAAATAATTAAACACAAAACGCACTCAGAAGTCAGACAGCTGGTTTTATAAATAGAAAATTATTATATATATATATATATGCAGACACGCTCAGCTGGGCTGGTTGGTTGAATAGAGCTGCGAAGGAGCATATTTCTTTTGACTCAGTGTATTGCATGTGTGAGTTAATAAAATATATGAAGGGTCACTTAACTTATAAGTGAGTTACTAAATCATCACCAAACTTTGAGGTGCTACTTATTGGTCACTGAACTTTCAACCATGTTGTCCATCCATTATTAGAACTAACTGACGGTTACACACTTTGACAGAATGTAGATTAGACTAACGGTTAACCCACGTGGCTGGAAATTCCGTCTAAAATTATCAAATCAAAATGAAAACACGTTTCATAATAAACACGACTTTCATATTCTAAAGACAACTTCATATCAAGATCCAATTTAAAATTAATTAACTTAGATAAAATCCCCAATCTTGTACCATAACCCTAATCGAATTCTTCCCTTGTCATTCTAATCCTTCCATTACGTTGAAAATGGTCAACTCCTCTAGATCTTTTATCTATAGCAAAGACTCCACTTGAGTTACAAAACTTGCCACCTCTCTTGTTCCATTTTGTCCAAGAATTATAGGCCCCATAAAATCTAATTCAACAAAAATTAACCAAATTGATTCTTTGGCGTTGGCATATAAAGAAGCAACGTGCATTTTCCATCACTCTTCACAAGGAAGGTCAGCCTCATCATACTTAACTTCCTCAACTGACTTTTGGAAATTTGACAAGCCTGAATCTGAGGCATAGACAAAAAGTTCAAGAATGTCTTTTGTCTCTAGATCTTCCTCAACAGTGTCCAAACTCCTCGAATCCCATGGTTGTTTGGCTATGGAACGAACAAAAATGGGCAGTATAGTACAAAAATCAAAACACTAGTTGAGAACCTTCTACTCTATTCATTCATGATCTAAATTCTGAGAAATTCATCAAATATCCCTTTGGTATAGGAGTGTAAACGGTACGATTTGGGTTTAATAAATTTTCAAACCAAACCATTTAAGACGGTTTGACGTTTATTCAACCCAATCCAAACCATTTAATTTTCTAAACAAAACCATTTTTTACGGTTTGATGTGGTTTAACAATGGTTTACAAACAAAATTAAACTAATATATTTAGACCGAGTTGAAATAAGTATTTAGACCGGCTTTAAATCATGCTTCTTTACTATGCTTTCGAAATTATATGGTTGAAACCTAATATGTAATAATTAATTTGCACACAATAGCATGAAACAACTTCACTTCTACATGTTGTTTCATGCAAGAGAAGCAATAACGATGCATACAGTCATCGACTGAGAAAATTTGATCAACATTTTTGTCCTCCAAACAAATTACACAACTCTCTAATGAATTGATCGTACCATAAAATCTGTAGAATTGTTCACTTGAGAAACTATTGATTCTCTAGTAAGTTTAAATGCAATAGATGATTGGTAGTACAAAAATTTATTAAGGAGAGGCAGTTGGTTGACCTTTGGATGTCCATTGACCTGTTACCGGCAGTTTGAAACAATGATTTAATAATTCTCCTATAAGTTCAGTGACCATTCATATATTTAATTCTGATGTTACATTATTGTTTGTGTAAATTTGTTGGAGAAACTATTGAATTCAAATTATTGGAAGGGGTTTCTTGGGCAATCTCTAGAAGGTGTGTCATCTTACGCGGGATCTTTGATTGTCAACATAAAAAGTATAGAAATTTCGGTGGTTAATGTAGATGTTGTCAACTCTGACCTTTCTGATTTCTGAGGAAGAAAAGATTTCATCAATTTATTTTTTTGGGCCTTTATGACTTTCTTCATTATAAATAGAAAAGTCAAAAAGGGCATCAAGTGTAAATACAAAATATTTGCTAAATATAATAATTGCACTTTAAGACCCTACTTCTTACTCATTGTCATATTTATGTATCCAGAATTTTTTTATTTCATTTTTAATCTCAACCGTCCATTAATTATTACATATTTATCCCATGATGAGTTTGTCCAAAAGTTCTATTAGCATGCCCTAAAATTAGGAAGATTTTATTGTAGCACTTTCTCATTTTTATTTAAAAATAAGAGGAGTAATTAAATTTTTATTTTATTTTTTTTGTATGTCCTCTAAACAAAAAAAAATTGTTTGAAAGTCATGGTACAAGATATGATGTGATAATTAGACCAAGGGCCTTGCCCTAGTGGTAGAGGCAAGCCCTTACCTAGTAGACAACCAACGTTTGAGTCCACACAAACCCCTTCCCTCCACTCCTTTGTACTCAAAAAAAAAAAAAAAATTGATATGATGTGATGTGATAATTAACATACGATTCAGAATAATGACGCATCGAATAAGTCGATGGCATAAGTGTGACAATAAGCTCATGTTTTGTACTGATTAAATTTCGATTTTAATTATAGATTAAAGTTAACAATTAATTTTAACCTCACATTTTATGGAACATACAACTTTCTAACCACACATTACAACAATACTTCCACCGTGCTTTTTGCCTTCACAATTTTTGACCTTTCTTCTACACAACCTTTTTCTTTGGTGCACACCATCACAGCTTTCACCGGATTTTGGGTTTGTAATTGAGAGAGTGGGTTGAGTGAGTTAAATTAATTTATTCGAATTTAATATTATAATTAACACCTGATACGTGAATTAATTAGTTTAATTCTGTAAATGTGAATTAGTCTAGACATAAACCTGGTGACCTATAATTACCACTTAAGCCCCTGTTCGGCGGCTTGTTTAAAAAAATGATTTTTTTGTTGTTTTTTAGGTAGATGAATGGTTAAAAAGTGGAGAGAGAAAATCTGTGGGATTAGAGATTGATTTGGAGAATTGCGTAGTTTAAAAATTGATTTAAAAACCAAAAAAAAAAAAAACAACATTAACGAACAGAGGCTAAGTTTCCAATACTTCAGCCCTTTATTTGTTTAAGGGATAAACCTGTGTTTACTTGGTGAGAATGGTTCAAAGGTGTAATTAACTTAAGTTCTTATGACGCATCATGTCATACATTTCCTCTATTTGCTGTTTCCTCCCAATATCTCATATATCTTAATCTTAATTTTCTTAAAGGCTCTGTAAAACTTATGGGAAAACACTCAATTGTCTTTGATGTTTCCTATAATGTCAGACACTATGGATTTTGAGATACATCCCCTTTTTATTTTGATATATAATAATGTATTAAATAACGTGATAATCTGCGGTTTAATAAACTTCAAATCGTTACTTGCAATGGGGGGAACTGATCAGAATGGAGCTTATGTTTTCAGCTTCTTCATTTTGTCTTCATGCCTTTTTTTGATGATTTTTTTATGTGTTTTTAGACTTTTGGTTCTCTCTGGAGGGGATTTTGTTGTAATAATGACAATTACTAAAATGAAAATGAAGAATATTCGAAATAGCTTCAAAGTTAAAACTGCCCAAATGTAACAATAGTTAGTGATATGTTTTTTTATTCTTTTTTTTTTTTTTAATCAATTTTGCCCGAGTTATTTCTTGTATTTTGACTATTGTGCATCCAAAGTTTTCGTTATGCTCGTCCTTTTTTTGAGTGTTCTATTTTAGTTTTGAAGTTCAAATTTCATACTTTCGAATCATGTACGCATAAATTAAATGCTTATTCGCGGACAAACTGCACAAATCACAATATACAAACTCGCTCAATATTCAACACGAAGAACCCTCTGAATGTTACACAAAATATGAGTGATACACACAAAGATTATCACTCAAGTCTCACAAAGATTAAACCAAAAAGAAAAGAGGGAGAGTTTATGGAAGAGAGAGAGAGAGAGAGAGAGTATGCACGAAGCAGAGAGCAAAAGAAACGTCTGGAATAGATAGAGTAACCAAATGAAGCGTCTCAACTAAGTTAATCTCCAAGTGAACGGCTTGGATCATTCTTATTAATCCAATGGCTGGAATTTGATCAGCTTTGTTTAAAAAGGACTTCTAGAACTCGGGTAGGTAGTTGGGCTGGATCTTCAAATTGGATCTATTAGAGATGGGCTGCAAGAGTTCAGGCTCAACACTTTAAGTTTCCATCGGGCTTGGACTACACAACTTGGGCTGCATCACTATAAATGGACCAAATTACCATAACAAATCTCCACTGACGACGCTCCGCAAGTGCAAGAGTCGCGCAAGTAATAAAGTGGATTTTAAGTCCGAATATCGTTCCCACATAGATTGTTTTAAATCGTATTTTAGACTACTACCTTAACCGGAACTAGAGAAATTGTTTGAATTTGAGAATTTTGAATTAAAATTAAACTAGAAAGAACGAGGAAATTTGATTTAGAGAAAATATGAGAAAAACATGCTAGAATTGAGAATCCACATTTATTCCATTAATTACGCATTAAATTAAACATCTAACAATAATTCACGAGGTTTTGAAAATCCATATTCCTAATATTGTCAAGACTCCCTTTCGGACAAGAATCAACATCTATTTCTATACACAATCCGACTATATTTCTATGATGAATCTAAATGTATAGAAAGGCATTACAAATTTAGTGAATACTATAGCAAATAACACAAAGCATAGGGGTATATTTCTATCCCCTATCGAACTTTGTGGCAATTGACACAAGTCTAATGAAATCTCAATCTTTCGAGCTTAAGAAATCACAACCTAAATTCATACAACTAGTGATCAAGTAATTGCATGATAAAAAAGTATAAATCAATTGCTCAAACCCATGAATTATGAAATTAAATGATAATCAATACATAAAATCCGGAAATAAATGCTTCATCACAATTCTAACATTTAAGAACCTAGCCTAGATACATAATTGAATATAAATCACAAAAGGAATAGATAGATGTCACCCTATTCATGCCCTTGATCTTCGTTCTTCAATTGTGTCTTGGCTTGGAGTGGATCCCTCCGAAATCCGACAGCGTTTTGGCCTCTCTTCAATGAATTGGGAACCCCTAATTTCGTGCCTTAGGTCTGGTACTTATAGATTTCCCCGAGAATTAGGTTAATGGAGGAGAAAATTGCTGAATTCCACGCAAAAAGCCCAGCTGCGGCCCAGTCGGGACTACCGTGCGACCGCACGGTTCAGAAATGCGCGATCGCATGACTCTACAGGTAAACTTCAGTTGCTGATTTTTTTGACCGTGCGACCGCACGCTTTTTCAGCTACATTTTTCTTCTTTAAATTTCAGCAATTTGGTCATCATCCTTTTATTGCACAGCATTTAGTATTTTGATTATATCTTTCTATTCCATTATCCGATTGAGGTGCTTCAAAGTCTGTTAGAAAGATAACGTAAAGGGCTACAATTCTTCCTGAAATAGGATGTTCCCAATTCGAACGTTTATTGCTCCAAATTTAGGTTTCAAAGTATGACTAAAAATCTGTCCGAAGACCTTGCTTGATTTAAATGAATTTATGGTAATATTCTTACCATATTTCATTCCTTTTTGCCATCTATTTGCATCCAATTGACTCCTAAAAGTCCTCAAGTATCTTATCTTGATCTGAATCAACTATCGAATATTTGCAATTTGGTCCTTCTTCTTTTGATTTGTATACTCTAGTCTTTGAACTCCCAATTTCTTCCAATTTGGTTCTTTCTTTGACTTTTCTTCCAATTGACCCTTGATCTACTTCATCCATTCTTGATTTGCATACTTTGGTTCTTTTGTCATCCAATTTGCTTGTTTTTGCTCCAATTCCTTTGTTTTCTCGACTTTGGATTATTTCTGAAATGTAAACAAATAACGCAAAATAAATAGAAAATATTCCAAAACAAACATATAAAATCCTACTTTTAGGATAGAAATAAGTGTATAAAATACACTTATCAACACCCCCAAACTAGAACTATTGTTCGTCCTCGAACAAAAAAATAAAAATAAACTATAGAATTAAAAATGCAAATTAAAAAATGTTTTTGCTTTTGTCAACTCATTTACCATGCGCTTCAACAATCCAAATTGACGATTCACTTTAGAAAAAGAAATATGAACAACATAAAATATTTTCATTCATCCGATGCTCAACTTCATTGTGTGTGTGTGAATAGCCAAAATCAGATCCAAACTTATGCAAAAATAAACTTGACAATGTGTGACTTTTTATGCAAGAGTAAGCCTGAATCCCATGTGGTCAACAATGATTTTCTTTTGATTTTCCTTACCCTCTCATGGATGATCACAACCTTACTGCTTTTCTCTCATATCCCGAGGTCTTTCCTATTGATGTGGTTTCTAAACATGTATACATTGCATTTTTCCACACAAGGCAGTTAGGACTAGACAAGTATGCACGACAGACCAAGAATAATTAACAAAGTGTTAGGAATTTCAATCAACAAAGCTTATACCATTTTATTCTATTTTTCTTTCATATGGACGACTTTTTCTTTTAATGCCCTTGTCTTTTACCATCTTTGTGCAATACTTTTCATATTTGCTTTCTATATGACCCCTGTAGCGAGCTTTAGGTCGGCAGCTCCCAACTCAGTTGAGCTTAGGGTACCAGGTTCAGAGAACCCCTCAGACTAAATTACCCGAGTCGTAAAGGCTTAAACAGAAAAGTTAAAGATGTTTTAACTTCTTATGTGTAAGTCCACTCTCCGTACTTGCTTTCTAGTTGACCCCTGTAGCGAACTTTAGGTCGGTAGCTCCCAACTCAGTTGAGTTTAGGGTACCAGATTCAGAGAATCCCTCAGACTTACTTGCTCGAGTCAAAAAGACATTTGAAGAGTAGAATAAGACCTTCAGCATTTTTCTGTTTTTATGCTGGTTATTATGGTTTATACCCGTTGATCGAAACCCCTTACACTAAAGATGTAAAATTAAAAAGTTCAAATCCTTAACTACCAATGCATACTCAATCTAACCTTCCCACCCCCAAACTGCTTCTTGAGCAGTTTGGTTCTACATTTCAGATCGGGATCTAATTTCTTAAGGTTTGAGATTTTACATTCAGTTATATGTTCAAAGTGCACAAGTTTATCCCACAAATATCAAACATCTCCCTACACAAGTTTTTATTCGAAGTGGCTATGTGCTCAAGCTTGATTCAAGTCTCACATGAATGAATGTTAAGAAAAATTTAGTTCGCATGTTGCCCAATTTTCTAACTAAAGCACAAAAGTCAATTCATATCGTATCATAAGCAATAAATAAATCAACAAAAAATTTCAAATTTTTCACTTTTTATGATTTTTTCAATTTTTTTTTTTTTTGAATTTTCTACCCAAAATCGAATGAATGTGTATATGAAAGCACATGAATGAAATTCCCACCCCCAAACTAGAATCATACATTGTCCTCAATGTATTCAAAACACATAAAGAAAATAAACACAGAAATAACAAAGAGGGTTAATGTACTTCCCGAGTTTGGAGAGTTGATATTCCCATTTTTGAAGCTTTGACTTGCATGTTTTGTTGGATGAGATGACCCCTTACTTTTTTTTTCATGTTTGACGTGAATTGTCCCATGATGATATGTTCCTTGCAAATAAACATTAATGATCATTAGAAGCATAATTATTACATAGGAACTAAAGAAAATCAACGCAACACACCCAAACTAGGACTTAGAAAAAATTATGAAATTTTTGAAAAGTGGTCGACCACTGATTTTCAACCCTTGACATCACCTTGAAAAATTAAAAATTTCCCGAGACATGTCCCGGGCATATGAAAGTACATAACTTGGTCTACAACATATCAAAAATTTAGCAAGTTTGAAGTTCATTTGGGTCATGAAAAGATGTAGCAAAGTAAGTGCAGTAAAGCTGAAAACAGGTGCACTGGTGCAGTGGTGCCTGCAATGGCCTTGCAATGAGGTGCCATGTAGTGCAATGATGTTCAAGTTGAGTTTCATGCTTTAAATCAGTGTAAACATGGATTGAACGATGCACAAATGATGTATAATATGTAATGAAGGTGATCATCCAAAAAGAATTTCAAAAACTCAACAAAACATTCATTGTGACATTTATTCAAACACCTTATAGGCACATGAAAAAATCAATGGAGAACATAGAGTTGGAGACTTTAATTTACCCAAATTTTTTCACCTACAAATCACAATTCAATATCTCCAATCCTAGCCTAAACCCATCATCAACTATCCACAATTTCACAATTTACAAAAAGAATGAGGAACAAAAGATTATGCATGATTTTGTGAAATTGTGTAGAAATCCATACCTCTTGAATGTTTTTGATGCAATCCAAGACATGGAATAGAGTTAAAATGATGTGCAAGTAATGGGGACTAATTGGGGACTCAATGTGGGATGATTTGAGGGAGGTAAAACCGGTTTGAAAGTGGTTAAAATGAGAGAATTCAACATATAAATGAATCTGCCGAAACTGTCCAGTATTGAACCGTGCGACCGCACGATTTAATCACCGTGCGACCGCACGGTGTAAAAGGCAGTGTCCTGAAATTTTTTCATTTTTCGATTTTGGACTCCGTTTTCGACCCCTAAACACATCCAAATGCATGCAACCAACTTCTAAACTATATGTACATGTCCTAAGCTAGATTCTCAAGTGGAAGATTGTAATAAAAATGACAAAACAAATAATAATGCAATGGAAACTAAAAGTGCAAAAATGTGCAAAATAGAATACTAGAATTATCTAAAGCACATAACAACTCAATGCATGCACTCTAAATACACTAGTGCTCCTAAAATGCAATGTCAAGTAACTAAACAACAATCAAGCAATAAAATAACTCAAAAGCAATAAACAAAATAACTAAAGAAAAGGGTTTGAAAAATTGGGTTGCCTCCCAACAAGCGCTTAATTTATAGTCTAGAGCTAGACTTTTTGCAAATTGCGTTGGTCGTTCAAGGAACTTTAAACAAGGCTTTTGATGACCTTCTTCCCTTGTGTCGGTTGAACTTGTACCAATTTTCATTCCTACTCCAAAAGCTCACCTTGCCTATATCATGTATCTTGATGTCACGAATTGATTCAAACTTCAATACATAAACTTCAATCATCTCGTCTGTGCCAATGACGAAATCAATTATTGCGTAGTCAATGGAGTTGGAGGATTGCATGGTACAGTCTGCATCTTTCAATGTCTCTATTTTTGTTTCCCTTATTGTGATCAACTCCTCTATTTCCATATGATTTTCTTCTTTGATTGAGTTTTCATTGAGCTTGATGTCCAGATCTTGAATTGTTGACAATGAGACAGTGGCATCTTCATGACAATTATTTTCCTCTTGGTCTGTTTGTTGAAAACCCGGTAGAGGTGATTCCCTTAATTGATGTTCATTTACGCTTGGCAAAAGAAATACCTCACATGGCAAATCAAGCACATCAAATTTAGTTGAGAGTGAGACAAATAATGAAGCAGGTAATGTATCCAGGATAACTTCATTAACTTCATATTTGGCTTTTAATTCTCGTAGTCGCTCTCCTATGATAAAATCTGCTACTAGCATATCATCCTTTTCAACTCCTTGAGCTATCAATAGTTGTTCCCTTTTGAGAAAATCACGCACAGACATTGCATTGAAGTCAACCACAGCCATCTCGAATGTTGAGTATCAAGACCTTAGAAGAAAACATGGCAAATAGTGAACGAACTAAAAAGAAACTAAAAATAACAGAAATAAACTAAAAATAAAAATAAAGCGGTAAAAAGTCCGAATTAGTGAAAGTAATCTAAGAATAAATTTAAACTACAATCCCCGGCAACGGCGCCAAAAACTTGACGACGCTCCGCAAGTGCACGGGCCGCGCAAGTAATAAAGTGGATTTTAAGTCCGAATATCATTTCCCACAGAGATTGTTTTACATCGTATTTTAGACTACTACCTTAACCGGAACTAGAGATTTTTTTTGAATTTGAGAATTTTGAATTAAAATTAAACTAGAAAGAACGAGGAAATTTGATTTAGAGAAAATATGAGAAAAACATGCTAGAATTGAGAATCCACATTTATTCCATTAATTACGCATTACATTAAACATCTAACAATAATTCACGAGGTTTTGAAAATCCATATTCCTAATATTGTCAAGACTCCCTTTCGGACAAGAATCAACATCTATTTCTATACACAATCCGACTATATTTCTATGATAAATCTAAATGTATAGAAAGGCATTACAAATTTTGTGAATACTATAGCAAATAACACAAAGCATAGGGGTATATTTCTATCCCCTATCGAACTTTGTGGCAATTGACACAAGTCTAATGAAATCTCAATCTTTCGAGCTTAAGAAATCACAACCTAAATTCATACAACTAGTGATCAAGTATTGCATGATAAAAAAGTATAAATCAATTGCTCAAACCCATGAATTATGAAATTAAGTGATAATCAATACATAAAATCCGGAAATAAATGCTTCATCACAATTCTAACATTTAAGAACCTATCCTAGATACATAATTGAATATAAATCACAAAAGGAATGGATAGATGTCACCCTATTCATGCCCTTGATCTTCGTTCTTCAATTGTGTCTTGGCTTGGAGTGGATCCCTCCGAAATTCGACAGCGTTTTGGCCTCTCTTCAATGAATTGGGAACCCCTAATTTCGTGCCTTAGGTCTGGTATTTATAGATTTCCCCGAGAATTAGGTTAATGGAAGAGAAAATTGCTGAATTCCACGCAAAAAGCCCAGCTGCAGCCCAGTCGGGACTACCGTGCGACCGCACGGTTCAGAAATGCGCGATCGCATGACTCTGCAGGTAAACTTCAGTTGCTGATTTTTTTTAACCGTGCGACCGCACGCTTTTTCAAACGTGCGGCCGCACGGTTATATCGGCAGCTACATTTTTCTTCTTTAAATTTCAGCAATTTGGTCATCATCCTTTTATTGCACAGCATTTAGTATTTTGATCATATCTTTCTATTCCATTATCCGATTGAGGTGATTCAAAGTCTGTTAGAAAGATAACGTAAAGGGCTACAATTATTCCTGAAATAGGATTTTCCCAATTCGAACGTTTATTTCCCCAAAATTAGGTTTCAAAGTATGACTAAAAATCTGTCTGAAGACCTTGCTTGATTTAAATGAATTTATGGTAATATTCTTACCATATTTCATTCCTTTTTGCCATCTAATTGCATCCAATTGACTCCTAAAAGTCCTCAAGTATCTTATCTTGATCCGAATCAACTATCGAATATTTGCAATTTGGTCCTTCTTCTTTTGATTTGTATACTCTAGTCTTTGAACTCCCAATTTCTTCCAATTTGGTTCTTTCTTTGACTTTTCTTCCAATTGACCCTTGATCTACTTCATCCATTCTTGATTTGCATACTTTGGTTCTTTTGTCATCCAATTTGCTTGTTTTTGCTCCAATTCCTTTGTTTTCTCGACTTTGGATTATTTCTGAAATGTAAACAAATAACGCAAAATAAATAGAAAATATTCCAAAACAAACATATAAAATCCTACTTTTAGGATAGAAATAAGTGTATAAAATACACTTATCATCCACCTTAATTTGGATCATCAAACCTAAAAGATAAAACATAGTAGTATTAAACTTTTAACAGATTTAGACATGTTAAAGCATCTTTAAATTTGTTAATATGTATGACTTTAGTTCCAGCATCAGCCGGATTATATTCAGTTGGAATTTTCTCGAGTTTTATAATTCCTTTATCAACAACATCCCTGATAAAGTGAAACTTTACATCTATATATTTAGATCTATTATGAAATACGTGATTTCTACTCAAATATAATGTACTTTGATTGTCAATACAAATACTAACACCTTTTTCATAAAATTGTCCTAATTCATCTAATAGACCTCTTAACCAAATAGACTCTTTAACAGCATCAGTTGCAGTTATATACTCAGCTTTAATAGAAGAGAGTGCAAATAATTTTTGTAGTTGATATTTCCAACTCACACAGGCGTCATTTAACACAAAGAAATAAGCTGGAGTAGATTTCTATTATCAAAATTTCCAGCAAAGTCTGAATCAACAAAACCTTAAGTCTAAAATCACAATTTTGTTTTCCAAAAGCAAGACTCAAGTTTAAGGTACCTTTGAGGTATTTGTTCACTGATTGCAATTGTATGGATCGCACAAGTAATAAAGTTGATTTAAGTTTAGATATCGTACCCACGAGGATTGTGTAAATTGTATTTTAGATTACAATTCTTTAACGGGAACTAGATGATTTTGAGTTGAGAATTTTTGTTTTGAAAATTAAACTAAAGATTAAATTAAAAAGCGAGAAAATTTGACTCAAAACTAAGAAAAACAGACGCGTTAGAATTATGAATCCATTTTGATTCTATCATCCATATTTTAACCAAATCATTTAAATGCAATTCATGAGTTTTGAAAATCCATATTCCAATTATTGTTAAAACTCCCTTTCGAACCAGAATTAACACATTTTTCTATACACGACCCGACTATATTTCTATGACAAATCCGAATGTATAGAAAAGCATTACAAGATTTGTGAATACTATTGCAGATAACACAAAACATAGTGGTATATTTCTATGCCCTATAGGACTTTGTGACAATTGAAACAAGTCTAATGAAATCCTGATCTTCCGAACTTAAGAAATCATAACATCAATCAAATAATAGTTGGCCAAAAAATCGTATGATAATAAAAGCACGAATCGTTTCTCAAAATCATAAATTGCATGAAATAAATAATAGATTAAAACACTTATTCAAGAATTCAAAACTTCATCACAATTCTAACACTGCGAACCTAGCCTAAAAACATGATAGAAAATAAATAACAAGAAGTATGAAAGATATAACCCTATTCATCTCCTTGCAATTATATCTTCAATTTTGATCTTGGTATGGCATAGATCCCCTAGCAAATGGACAGCGTTTTGACATGAATTATGATCATTGGAAACCTCTAATCTCATGCCCCAAGTCATGTATTTATAGATGTGCTCGAAGCTTAAGTCAAAAGAAGAGAAAATGTGTTGAAATCCGCAAAAGGCCAGCTGCACGGGATAGAGTTGCGCGACCGTGTGGTGTTGCAGGTTTACCTTCAGTCACCCAATTTGGAAGTCATGTGACCACGTGGTTATTTAGCGCGTGACCAAGCGGTATTGTGAAAAGGTGCAATTTTCCATCTTTCAAATGCTATAAGTTGGTCCTTGATCCTTTATTGCACAGCAAGTCCCTCAACTTCCAATTGTTACAAATGAGTCCCGAACTTCTGATTTCTTCATCAATTTTTCTTCCAATTGACCATTTGATTTACTTCATTAACTCTTGATTTTCACACTTTAGCTCTTATATCATCCGAATGACTTGTTTTTTGTCCAATTCTTTTTCTTTTTTGACTTTGGGATATTGTCTGAAATATAAAAAAATAATAACAAAATTAATAGAAAATATTCTCAAATGAACATATAAAATCCTACTTTTAGGATAGAAATAAGTGTATAAAATACATTTATCAACACCCCCAAACTAGAACTATTGTTCGTCCTCGAATAAAAATAAAACTAAACTATAAAAATAAAATGCAAATAACAAATATTTTTGTTTTGGTCAACTTATTTACCATACGCCTTAAAAATCAAGATTGACAATTCATTTTGAAAAAGAAATATGAAAAAAAATATTATTTTCATTCATCCAATACTTGACTTCATTGTGTATGTGAATAGCCAAAAATCAAATGCAAACTCATGTAAAAATATACTCAACACCGTGTGATTTTCTTTTAATTTTCCTTGCACTCTCATGGATGATCACAACCTTACTATTTTTCTCTCATTTCCCTATGTCTTTTCTTTTAATGTGATTTCTAAATATTTATATATTGCATTTTTCCACACAATGCAGTTAGGATTTAACAAGTATGCACAATAGACCAAAAGTAATTCATCCTCAATCTCGCACTCCAATATTAGAAATCTCAATCGAACAGGCTTATACCATGCATTTTATTCCTTTTTCTTTCATTTGGACGACTTTTTTTTTCATGACCATGTCTTTTACCATCTTTGTGCAGAACTTTTCATACTTGCTTTTTATATGACCCCTGTAGCATGCTTTAGATCGGTGACTGCCAACTAGAGAACTTTAGAGCACCAGTTCAAAGAACCCCTCAAACTTAATTACCTGTGTCATAAAGACGTAACAGAAAAGTTAAAGATATTTCAGGGTCTTATGTGTAAGTTTACTCTCCGTACTTGCTTTCTAATTTACCCTTGTAGCGAGCTTTGGGTCAATAGCTCCCAACTCAGTTGAGTTTAGGGTACCAGGTTCAAAGAACCCCTCAAACTTAATTTCTTGAGTCAAAAGGGTATTTGAAGAATAGAATAAGACATTCGACATTCTTATGTTTTTATGTTGGTAATAGTTTATACCTGTTGATCAAAATCTCTTATACCAAATATGCAAAATTAAGAACTTCAGACCCTCAATCCATCAATACTCATGCTACCCTTTCCACCCCCAACCTTCTCCTAAATTTCAGGTCAAGATCTAGAATATTAAGGTTTTAGGATTTTTCAGTCAATTCTATGTTCAATTTTGCACAAGTTTACCTAAGGATTGTAATAATACCAACGAACCCAAAACCCGTTGGGTCCCCAACACAAATAGGCTGAAATTACCTGACCATATGGATTTATGGGTAGGGTATGAGTGTAGATTTAGAAATCCAACATGTGTATGGGTAGGGTATGTGTTGAGTGCATTTTACATGTATATTTCATACATTTATGGTGGTACTTTTTGAGTAATTTGGACAAATACCTATTTAATTGTACATATTTTGTGGTTTAATAGGTTTAACATTCAACTTCATGGAGAAAGCACAAGAATGAAGCTAAATGGATGAATAATTGAAGAAATTGAGGAGAAAAGAGTCAAATCTTTCAAAGATTCAAATTTTGGAGACCAATTTGTCACTTTCAAAAAGTTGTGGACCGCATGTGCAATTGACCGAGGGACTAAATTGCAATTTTTCAAAAGTTGAAGGACCTCAAATGCAATTTTAGAAGGACATATTTGAAAGAAATCGGAAATTTTGGGAACCAAGTTGATCGAATTTGAAAGTTGGAGGACCTGGATGGCAATTAATTGAAGGACCAGACCGCAAACACTCACCCAACTGAACCACGCAAACGCGTGGTCCGAACCAAGTGGTGCGAGCGGCTCAAGGCAAAAATTAGATCAGAACCGCTTTCAAGTGTGCCACGCAATCGTGTGGCAGTGAGGCGCACGATCGCAAGGTCAGAAATTCCAAAAAAAATCTAGGTAGAACCAGGTGCAACCCGGTTCGATCCATACGCTGTGAACACGGGTTTACGCGTTTTTGGGCATTTTTTAAGTGATTTTTCTAGGGTTTGAGAGATCCTCTTCCCTCTTTTCCAATCAAAAACCTTTTTCTCTCATTTTTTCATCTTCTTCACTTTTATCTTGTAATTTTCTCTTGTATTTTTATATTTTGGGTGATGAATGTTGAGTGAGGGGAAAAGTATCTACAACATTTTGGAAGAATATTAATATTTTGAAGCAAGAATCATTGTTGAAGGGAAGTGTTTATTGCTTAATCTTCATATTTCTCTATTTACTTTACTTCATAGTTGAAATGATGCATTTAATTCTTGAATTTTATTATTATTTCACTATGGGCTAAATTATTTTGTGTTGAGATAATTGATGAAGCTTGACCTAACTTAGTTGATATTAATGCTTGTATTGAGAATTTAAGTTATTTATTATCTTGTGCATTTATTGTTGTATTTATTGACTTGCATTTATTGTGGTCAAATTTATGCTTGGATTTCATGGGATGTACAATTATTGAGAAATTGTTGTGTATTCTAGATCAATACAATATTTGTTCTAGGTTCTTGTTAAGGATAGAGATATACATTAAACTCTAGATGATCCATTGAGTTATTTTCACAAAGGTTTAATGCAATTGTTGTGTTTTTAATCGACATAGAGATAAGGAGGTTAATTCCACTAATTAGGATTAATTTCACTCGAGAGAGGTAATTGACTAAACTTGAAAAATTGAATCTAACATGTTTAGTAAATCATATTTCAATTTGCATGTTGAGAATTCAATTAGGTAATGGTCAAGTGTAATCAAGAATCCCAACACTTTTTTATCATAAAGTTATCACCATTTTCTACTTATTTAATTACTTTTGTGAATTTAATTTAAGTACTAGAATATTTTCAAAACCAAACTTTATTATGTGTGTTTCTTGTTGAAATTGATTAAATTGGAGTGTAATTAAAATAGACAATTCTTGTGGGATCGATAAACTGGACTCACTTAGTCCACTATTACTTATATGCGATACGTGCACTTGTGGTGTGTTTCTAGCGAACAGTATGGGTATTGTAGAAAAACACATACCCAACCCATATATCCATTAATTTTTTTGTTAAAAAAATATGTATTTAAAATTTAACAGTATTTAATTTTGGATAAGTAGACTCTTTGATATTTGCTTATTTTTGGACAAATTCTATTTATTTTTGTACAATGGATGTTGTTATACTTTTACTTCATTTTGATATTTTTATATTGCACAGGGATTGTTAATTAGTATATTTTATGTGAAGTTCATGAAAAAATTACTATTAGATACTTATATTATTGTTGAACAAGTATTCTACACACACACACACACATTATCAATGCCAAAAAATATTATTAAAATATGTAACAGGTTTTAAATGGGTATAAAAGTATACCCGCACCCGACCCGCCACTCTTAAGTGAGTATATGGGTAGGGTAGGGTATGGTATGAATATTATAAATCTCAGTGGGTAGGGTATGGGTTTTCCAAACCCGACCCACACCCTACCCATTATCATCTCTAAATTTACCCCACATGTATCAACCATCCCTCTACACAAGTTATTATTTGAAATTGTCTGTGTGCTCAAGTTTTAATAAAGTCTTACATGGATGAATATTTAAGAGAAATAAAGTTCACATATTGTCCAATTCCCTAACTAAAGTACAAAAGTCAATTCAAATCATGTCATGAGCAATAAATAAATTAACAAAATTTTCCAATTTTTATGAATTTTCAAATTTTCAAATTTTTATGAATTTTCCACCCCGAAATCAAATGAATGTGTAAATAAAAGGACATGAATGAGATTCCCACCCCAAACTAGAAATATGCATTGTCCTCAATGTATTCAAAACAAATAAATCAATTAAATACAAAATAACAAAGAGAGTTTAGGTATTTCCCGGGTTTGGAGAGGTGATGTTCCCATTTTGAAGCTTTGATCTACACGTAGCTTGGATGATTTGACCATTTTCTAGCTTTCCCAAGTTTAGCCCAAGGTGTTTTCATATCATGTTTCATGCAAAAGAAAGATAAAAAACATTAGAAGGTATAAATATTGCATGAAAACTGAAACAAATCAACACAATACACCCAAACTAGGACTTAAAAAAATTTTGAAATTTTTGAAAAATTGTCGACCACTGACTTTCAGACATCGCCTCGAAAAAGTGAAAATTTCCCAAGACATGTCACAGGCATATAAAAGTATATAACTTGGTCTACAACATTTTAAAAATTCAACACATTTGGAGTTCATTTGGGTCATGAAAATGCATGGTGAAATAAGTGCAGTAAAGCTGAAATTGTGGGATATAGTGCAATGGTGCCTACAATGGCCTTGCAATGAGGTGCATTGGAGTGTAATGATGTTCAAGTTGAATTCTATGCCTTAAATCAGTATAAACAATGAATGGATGATGCACAAATAATGTATAACAGTGGTGAAAGTGATCATCCAAAAAGAATTGTAAAAACTCAACCTGACACTCATTGAAACATTTTATCGAACACCTAGTATGTATGTGAAGAAATCAAAGTAGAACATAGAGTTGAATTCATGGATCAAGCCAAAAATTTTATCTAAAGAATCACAATCCATAAAGTCAAAGTCTATTCTAATCTCAACTCCAACCAATTCACAAATTGAAATTTCATTAGAAATATGCAAACCTCAAAAATCATGCTTGATCCCATAAAAGTGTGAAAATTACATTCCTTTGGAATGATTTTGATGTGTTGTAATGCATGAATTTGAGTCAATATGGTATGCAGACATTGGGGAGTGGTTTTGGACTCAATGTTGGGTATTTGGGGGGGCGGGGGGCGGAAATAGGTTAAGAGTCGTTAAAATGAAAGTTGTGTCATATATGTAACAAACTGCAGAACTATTTAGGTTTCAACCATGCAATCGCATGAAGTTTTGGCAATGGAGTGGATTAGGGCGGATCGGAGCTGATCCGTATCCGCCCTGCACAGAAATGGACTGATCCAATATGCCTCATGATCTGCCATTTTCGGGGCGGATTGCATCTCTGGTCGGGGCGAATCACACTGAGATCCACCTATTAATCCGTGTAAAAAAAAAATTGGGGGGAGGGGGGCTTCTTCTTACTTCAAACTGATCCGACTACCACTAAGCAGTATGCACAAACATATCACATTTTATACCAAAATGAGAATACAGTAGAGCCCAAACTCCAAACAATAACATACTCTGAATCAAAAGTGTACTCAATTTGAGCTTTTTGTCATGACCCAAGGCAATTGTCACTTTACACATATTGAAAATTTGAAGGAGAGAATGCAGATAAAAGCACACTTGCGTACTAAAAAAAATCGAAACTCGTGAATTTATTCTGAAGCATACACAAAATCTGGATCATAAATCCTTTTCTAGAGAGTATCATCAACACGAAGTAGCATTATACTACTGCAAGACAAGAAACCTAAAAAATTAAACATCAAAAACATGTTGTTTGTTGAGTCATCAACAAGTCCGAGTTTCTGAGGCTGAGTGTGTGGAACTGTGACACCAGGAAATCGATTGCACCATGCCTCTGTGTTTGCTGGTGAAGAGTGAGTACAAAGGTATGAGTGGCGTAGATTTAGAATCAAGAGAGGTGGAGATTGAGGGAAGAGCGGCTAGGGATCTGAGAGCAGAGAGCTTGAGTAATGAGGATATGTATTTGATGACTAGGGATTTTATTTAGGTTGGACCAGTTACTACCTTAGTGGTTAGCAAATGGGCTATGTGTAAGGCAAGTAAATGGGCTGCGACGCTAGGTAGATTTAATTTTCTTTTTTAAATCCTCTCTTGAAAAGTTTATTTATTTAATGTTAGATTTAATACAAGTTTTTTTAATTAAAAAAAAATCAGATCGCGGATCGGGGCGGATCAGATTACCCCTGATCCAAATCCGCTCCATGAATTTTTCGGATCGGGGCGAATCACATAAATTTCAATCCGTCGATCCACGGATCGGGATTTTTCGGATCGGTTTAGGTCGACGAATCGACGGGGTGGATCGAATTTTTTTGCCATCTCTAATTGCATGGTTGTAACACCATGTGATCGCATGGTGCAACTGGACAAAGACATGAGATTTTTCAATTTTTTTTAGTTTTGGATCCCGTTTTCAACCTCTAAATGCCTTCAAATGCATGCAACCAACTCCTATATATATATGTTCATGTCCTAAGCTAGGTGATTAAGTTAAAAATTGTGATGAAAAGCAACAAAACAAATAGAAATGCAAGTAAATCCTAAAATACTAAAACATGCAAAAATAGGTGCAATGAAGTTTTCAATGCAACTAACATGTCAAAATCTGAATTCTAAGCATGCTAGTGATTCTAAAATGCAATGTAAAGCATCAAAATGACTAAGAATGCAATGAAAACTAAAAACAACTCCTAATGCTCAAACTTGCAAAATAGAACACTAGAATTATTTAAAGCACATAACAAGTCAATGCATGCATTCTAAACATACTAGCATTCCTAAAATGCAATTTCAAGTAACAAAATAACTATAAAGCAATTAATTAACTCAAAAACATCTAAATAAAAAGAGTTTGGAAAGTTGGGTTGCCTCCCAACAAGCGCTTCATTTAAAGTCTAGAGTTAGACTTTTAGGCAAACTTTTCAAGGTGACTTTAGATTTGATAATGAAGCCTCTTCATCTACTCTGACCCTGTACTCATACATCTCCCAACATCTAATGGACATGTCCACATCAATCCTGGATTAATTTTCAAGTTGTGGGTCATAAGTGTTGAATTGCCTCATAGTGAAGGTCACACCTAATTTTCATCACATAGCACTACATCTCCTTTCTCTACATCAATTAGTGCTCATGCAGTAGCTAAAAATGGTCTACTAAGTATCAAAGGGACCTTTTCATCTTCCTCCATGTCTAAGATGACAAAAGCATCAAGAAATATGAATTTACCAGCTTTTACAAGAACATCCTCCACAACTCCACGTGGGTAACAAATTGATCGATCAGCCAGTTGCAATATGATATTACTACCCTTTGGATCACCCAATCCTAGCTTTTAGTACAAATGCAAGGATATCAAATTTATACTTGCACCTAGATCACATAAAACCTTGTTGAAATGTAAATCCCCTATGATGCGAGGTATAGAAAATCTCCCTTGATCTTTGAGCTTAGGTGGCAATTTTTTTTTGCAAGATTGCAATGCATTCTTCATTCAAAGTCACCTCCTAAATTTCTTCCAGCTTCTTCTTGCTAGACATCATTTTCTTTAGAAGTTTGGCATAACTTGAAATCTGTGTGATGGCTTCCAAGAAATGGATATTTATGTGTAGTTTTCTAAGGATATTGACAAACTTTTTGAATTGCTTATCCTATTTTGTTTTCTTCAGCCTCTGTGGGAATGGAATAGAGGACTCATGAGGCTTAATTGTTGATTTCACCTCATGGTCATCTTCCCTTTCAGCTATTTTTTATCCAACCTTCACAACCTTTACAGAAACTCCAGCTGGCTTTTTTACTTGAATTTCAAGAAGTTGCACACCACTACGCGTAGTGATTGTATTTATCTCATTCTTTACTACATTGATAGTCATAAGTTGTTCCCTTGGGTTTACCTCAGTGTTTGTAGGTAATGTACCTGGGGCTCTGTTTGTGATCAGCTGTGCTATTTACCCTACTTGGTTTTCTAGGTTTTTGATTGATGCCTGCTGATTTTGAATTGTGGTTTCAATTTTTCTCATAAACTGATCTGTTTTAACCATGAACTATTATGTCTTCTCCACAAACTTATCAATCATTTCTTCCAGTGCAGGCTTCCTTTCCTCAGTGTTGAATTGGGGCACAATATGTCCATTTGAGTTATCTTTCCAGGAAAAGTTAGGATGATTGCGCCAACCTGGATTATAGGTGTTTGAGTATGGATTATTCTGGCGTTGACCCCCTTGTACATATTCAAATTGCTCCAATGGACAAGCCAGAATAGGGTAATCTGTAGTAACATGGTTTGCACCACATTCTTTATAAGTTACTTTAGCACTTTTTGATGATTGACTCACCAATGCTATGCCCTCCACTTTTGCAGCCAAGGAATCATTTTTTGCTAATATGGCAGTGTAAGCATCCACCTCATAGACTATCAATGACTTCTTTGGGACTATGATGTCCGACCCCCACATTGCATTTGTGTTTACAATCCTTTCAAAAAGCTCAAATGCCTGCCCGATGGTCTTTGTGGTCAAAGCACTATTTAATGAAGAGTCAACCATGATTTTAAAATGTGGAAGTAATTCTTCATAGAAAAACTTCACTTGATCACCTCTATTGATCCCATGTTTTGGACACTTCTCCAACTTGCCCTTAAATCTGTTACATGCATCATCAAAAGATTCAGCATCTTGTTGCTGGAACATGGTGATGTCATGTCTCAGTTTGGAAACCTTTGCTAGCGTCATGAACTTAGTGCAAAATTTCTAAACCAAGTCGTTTCATGTAGTTATACTCGCAGCGAGACGAGAGTCTAACCAGTCAACAACTCTATCTTTTAGAGTGTAAGGGAATAACATAAGTCTGATAACATCATCAAACACACCTTGATATTTAAAGTGTTGGCACATGTCTAAAAATTTAGAAACATGCGTATGCGGGTTTTCTTCAGGCCTCCCATGAAATTGTTATCCATTCTGGAACATATTGATGACATTGGTTTTTAGTTGGAAGTTTGTCAATCCAAATTGTGGATAAACTATGCTGGATTGACTTTGAACCACTTGAGGTGTCATAAAGTTACCAACCAACATGTCATCTTCATTAATTGGAACAGCAGGGGGTAGAAGATTGTTATTGTTTACCATTTGATTTTTTGGTTTATCTAACACTCTAACTTCTCTTGACCTACAGTGTAACATACATTCTATTTCAGGGGTCATATTTGAAAAGATCTCAGATTTTCAAACCTAGCATACACAACTACAAGAAAAGCAAAGAAACTAGTAACTAAACTAAAACTAAACAAATCCTGAAATAAAAATAAACAAAACAAATAAAAAGTGTACAGATCGCACAAGTAATAAAGTAGATTTAAGTCCAGATATCGTACCCACAAAGATTATCCAAATTGTATTTTAGATTACAATTCCTTAACCGAAACTAGATGATTTTAAGTTGAGGATTTTAGTTTTGAAAATTAAACTAAAGATTAAATTAAAAAGCAAGAAAAATTGAATTAAAACTATGAAAACCAAACGCGTTAGAATTATGAATCCATTTTGATTTTATCATCCATATTTTAACCCAATCATTTAATTATAATTCATTGGTTTTGAAAATCCATATTCCAAATATTGTTAAAACTCCCTTTCGAACAAGAATTAATACATTTTTCTATACACAATCCGACTATATTTCTATGACGAATCCAAATGTATAGAAAAGCATTACAAGATTTGTGAATACTATTGTAGATAACACAAAATATAGGGGTATATTTCTATCCCCTATAGGACTTTGTGGCAATTGAAACAAGTCCAATGAAATCATAATCTTCCGAACTTAAGAAATCATAACATCAATCACATAATAGTTGGCCAAAAATCATATGATAATAAAAGCACGAATCATTTCTCAAAACCGTAAATTGCATGAAATAAATAATAGATTAAAACATGGATTCAAGAATTCAAAACTTTATCACAATCTAACACTACGAACCTAGCCTAAAAACGTGATAGAAAATAAATAACAAGAGGTATGAAAAGATATAACTCTATTTGTCTCCTTGCAATTATATCTTCAATCTTGATCTTGACGTGGCATGGATCCCCTAGCAAATGGAAAACATTTTGGCATAAATTATGATCATTGGGAACCTCTAATTCCATGCCCCACGTCATGTATTTATAGGTGTGCTTGAAGCTTAGGTCAAGAGAGGAGAAAATCTGTTGAAATCCGTGCAAAAGCTCAGCTGCGCGGCCCAGTGATCAACCGTACGACCGCACGGTATAGAGTTGCATGACCGCACGATGTTGCAGGTTTACCTTCAGTTACCCAATTTGGCGAACATGCAACCATGTGGTTGTTTAGTGTGCGACTACGCGGTATTGCGAAAAGGTGCAATTTTCGATCTTTCAAATGCTATAAGTTGATCTTTGATCCTTTGTTGCACAGTAGGTCTCTCAACTTCCAATTGTTACAATTGAGTTCCTAAACTTTTGATTTCTCCCAAAATTTCTCTTCCAATTGGCCCTTTGATTTACTACATTAACTCTTGATTTTCACGCATCAACTCTTTTATCATCCAAATTACTTGTTTTTGCTCCAATTCTTTTTCTTTCGTGACTTTGGGATATTTTCTGAAATATAAACAAATAATAACAAAATCAATAGCAAATATTCTCAAATGAACATAAAAAGTCCTACTTTTATGATAAAAATAAGTGTATAGAATACACTTATCAGTATCTAAGCAAAGACTTCATTGCAAACATGCAAGATTATTATTTCCAAGTTTTTCAAAACCTTTAGGCTAACACATATATATAGTTTCATCAAGTGAACCATATAAAAAGGCAGTTTTCACATCCATTTGTTCTAATTCAAGATTGTATTGAGTAACTAGTGCAAATAAGATTCTAATAGAAGTATATTTGACTACGGGTGAAAAAAATATCATTGTACTCAATTCCTTCCTTGTGAAACCCTTTAGCTACAAACCTAGCCTTATATCTTGGTTTTATATCTTTAGAGTCACCTTCTTTAATTAAAGATCATGTATGTAACAGTCCTACGCCTAAGTATACCTTGATTATTACAAAATGTGTCAAATTCTAGATCATTATCAGTTCTAATGACCTTTATTCTCTTATTTCTCAAATTCTCAATCAAAGTAATCCAATCACTAAACACACACACAAACACACACAGTAGTATCCTTAGATTTCAACAAATGAATCCAAGTTTTTCTAGAATAGTCATCAACAATAAGTAGGAAATATCTATAATCAGAAACAGTGTTGATAGGGGCAGGGGCCCATAAATCAGCATGTAAATACTCTAAAATATCATTGGATTTATGAGTCTCTTTTCCAAAGGATGATCTTTTCTGTTTTCCCATAACACATTTTTCACAAAAATGCAATTTATTTAACACATCATTACCAAAGACTCCTTCTTTCTCTAGTAATTTTAAACCTTTTTCTCCTAAGCGTCCAAGTCTTTTATGCCAAAGAATTATTTTATCATGATTGTTTACAACAATATAAGACTTGGCACAAACATGATTGGTTTTTGAAACATAAATGTCATTGACCTTGGGAGTACATGAAATTAAGGTGTTGTCTTTGAAAATTTTCAGGTAACCTTTATTAAGTTTAATCATATAGGATTCACTGTCAAGGATACCTAAAGAAATCAAATTTCTTTTTAAATCAGGAACAAATCTGGTTTGATTAAAGGTAAGTATTCTATTAGTGAATAGTTTTAATAACACATTACCAACGCCTTTTTTTTCACAAGATACATCATTCCCAAGTTTTAAAAATCCACAAGATTCAGCAGAAAAGTTAACAAATAAATCCTTGTTGGGACACATATGAAAAGTAAAGTCTAAATATAGGATCCAATCATCTTTTGTTTCATTTTCAGTTGTCACATAGACTACCCCACTGTTATTTTGAGCTGCATGCTCTATCTGGTTATTGTTATTACTATTGTTGTTCCTACTATCCTGTTGTTTCTTAAAGAATTCTTTTATTATATGACCAACCTTACCACAATAGTAACACTTTCTAATTTGTGTCCACCTATTTTGGTATTTACTATCTTTGAACCTGTTATTAGTGAACTTCTTATGGTTGTTGTCTTTTTTGTAGATTTGTTACTATTGAAACTTTTCCAGTTTTTGTTTCCTTTGTAAGAGTTATTATGTCTAGAATTAGAACCTATCACATTATAGACTACTTTGTGATATGGCTTCATTTCTAACTATTTATTCTTTAAGGATGTATGAATAATTTCAACAATCAGCTTTTGGCCACCATATTCTAGGACATTTCTAATGTCTTTATATTTATCCCCTAGAGCATTTAGAAGACTAACAACCATTTGATAGCCAGATAATTTTTTTCCATAGTCCACTAAGTTATGTGTAATTCTATTAAACCTGTTCATATTATCCTCAGCATTCAATGAAGGTTCAAATTTAAAGTTAAAGTACTATTTCCACAGCAAACACTTGCTAGGCAAAGTAAGAGTATTATAAACTTCTTCAAGCTTATCCCATAATTCTTTAGAAGTTTTAGTGTCTCCCACTTGCCTAATGACATTATTAGATAAATGAAGAAACAAAGTACTCCATGAAATTTCATGCCTTTCAGTTCTTCTATCTTGGGTTAAAGTGTCAAGCCAAGATTCATCAAGTGCTTTAGTAGATTTCAATTGAGGAAGTAAAGCTTTCATTTTCTTACTAAGAGTGAAAAATCTCCTTTACCATTCCATATTTCAATAGTAACTTTGGTTGTAGCCATCTATAAATCTTGACTAAACTAAAAGGAAATGAAAGCTTTATTCTTACAGAAGAAACAAATGATGAAAGTATGTACTATAATGTAAGATGGTAAAGATATCAACTAATGTAACACAAAGTATCAACAATCAATCACAAAGATTATCCACACAATACTAAACTAATAATACAATCAAGATGATTACAAATGCACAAAGTAAGAATTCTGTAAGCAACTAGAGTATTCTTCCAGTATATTCATCAACCTAAGTTGGGTCTGCCCTATATTTACTTAGTTTCCCAAATTTTCATGAAATATCGAACAAAGGTAAATACAAGGGTCCAACAAAGGCTTCAAAGACGAAGGAATTTTGGAAAGAATAAAAGTGTTTAGGGTAAGGAGTAGAGATCACCAGATTTTGGCAATTAGGGTTGAGAATACTTCGGGGATTTTAAGTAATTCGTGGATTTCGTGCCAGAAATTTCCAGATCCTTGCAATTTCCAGTATCACGAACCAAGACTAATCACCAGAGTTTTAGATCCTTCAAAGAATCTCATAGGTATCAAAGAAATCAACCAAGAGTTCTTGGATCTTTAAATGTACGACACAAAGAAAAATAAAATCTAGACAAAAAATGTGTAGATCTTAAAGGAATCTTTACATATCTAAAAAAATTCTTTAACAAACACGAAGTTTTTCAGAAAATATTCCAAGATCTTTACAGATATGGAACTTATTTAAACAAAAAATAAAGAAAATCTATCAAAAATTTATAAAGGTTTATAGATCTTTAAGAATCTATAGAGTTTTAAAGATTTTGCGGAAAAACAAGAATTGTTATGAACTAGAGAGAAAAAGAGAAGAAAATAAAGAGGAAAATGAACTTGTGATATATTAAGGACCAGAACCCCATATATATAGGGAAAGAAAGGGATATACAAAATAATTATAACTAGGGTTACAGGGGTATGTATGTCATTCACTATATATAATATTTTATAACACTCCCCCTTGAATGACATATTACAAAATATCTACCTCGTTAAAACCTTGTTTGATAAAAATCCAATGGGAAAAAATCAAATGAAGGAAAAAGAGTACAATTATTTTGGAGTATTACAATAAATGCTGCTTTGTTAAAACTTTGCAAGGAAAATCCAGTGGGACAAAACCTAGGTGAAGGAAAAAGAGTACAGTTGCTACCCCTGATGCTGATCACTGTAAATCTTTGAGTCGTCGCATTCCAATTTCATGAACCAATTTCTTAAATGTGGATGTTGGCAATGCCTTTGTAAATAAATCGGCTACATTGTCACTCGAGCAAATTTGTTGAACATCGATGTCCCCAGTTTTCTGAAGCTCATGCGTGTAGAAGAACTTTGGGGAGATATGCTTTGTTCTGTCTCCTTTGATGAAGCCTCATTTGAGTTGTGCAATACAAGCTGCATTGTCTTCATACAAAATTGTTGGACTATCTTTATTTGAAGTTAATCCTCATGATGCTTGGATATGATGGGTCATGTTTCTCAACCATACACATTCTCAACTTGCCTCGTGGATTGTATTAAATTTCTGAATGATTTGAGGATGTTGTTGTCAAGGTTTGCTTCACAAATTTTCATGATATAGTCATTCGTCCATGTGTAAAATATATCCTATTTGCGATTTAGCTTTATGTAGATAAGAGATAACCCGCATCTACATATCCCACTAAAGAAGATCCCAATTTTTCAGAATAAAATAATCTCATATCAATAGTACCCTTTAGGTATCGAAAAATGTATTTAACATCATTCCAATATTTTTGAGTTGGTGTAGAGCTATATCTTGTAAGGAGATTTACAGAAAAAGCTATGTCGGGTCTAGTACAATTTACAAGGTATGTTAGCACTCCAATTGCACTAAGATATGGTACTTCAGGACCAAGATTTTTTTCTCCATCTTCAGGTGGACGAAATTGATCTGTTTTCACGTCAAGTGATCGAACAACTATAAGGGATGCCAATGGATGTGCTTTTTCCATACAAAAGCGATTTAAGACTTTTCTGTATAAGAAGACTGATGAACAAATAATCCTTATGGGAAATGTTCAATTTGCAACCCAAGATAAAATTTAGTTTTTCCCAAATCTTTCATCTCAAATTCATTCTTTAAATAATCTACAGTTTTATTAAGCTCTTCATGAGTTCCAATTAGATTTAAATCATCCACATATATTGTAATAATCGCAAATCCGCTATTTGTTTTCTTTATGAAAACACACGAGCAAATGTCATCATTTTTATAACCTTCCTTCAATAAATATTCGCTAAGACGATTATACCACATGCGTCCGGATTGTTTCAATCCATATAATGACCTTTGTAATTTAATAGAGCACAAATTTCTCGGGTATGTATCATTTGCTTCTGACATTTTTAGTCCTTCAGGGACTTTCATGTATATGTCACTATCAAGTGAATCATATAGATAGGCAGTTACTACATTCATAAGGTGCATATCAAGCCTTTGTGACCCAGTTAAACCAATTAAGAATATAAAAGTGATAGTATCCATTACGGGAGAATACGTTTCCTCATAATCAATTCCTGGTCTTTGAGAGAAACCTTGAACTACAAGTGGAGCTTTGTATCTTGTAACCTCATTATTTTCATTCATTGTCCTTACAAAAAAAACCCATTTATATCCTACATGGATTACATTTTCAGGTGTTCGAACTACAGGTCCGAATATTTTTCGTTTCTCTAAGGAATTTAACTCCTCTTGCATGGCTTCTTTCCATTTTGGCCAATCATTTCTATGTTGACAGTCTTTCATAGACAGTAGTTCAGGATCCTTATCTTTCATTATTTCAAAAGTCACATTAAAGACAAAAATGTCATCTATGACAATAGTATTTCTTTCCCATAATTTATGAGATACTAAATAATTTATTGAAATCTCATTATTTTCGGATACTTGTGGTTCTGCAGGAACCATATTCTCAATATCTGATTGATCAATATTTTCTAATACTACTTCTTCTGAAGTTTTTGGTGGTTTTTCTTTTGTACCTTTCTCTTTCGAGATACAAAGTTTTTAGCTCCAACTAGTTGACCACGCTTCTGGCGTATTTGAGATTCATTTGCCACAGCAGATTGTCCTTTAGGGACATCAATTTGTGTAGGAATATTTTCTACTGGTAAATGTAACTATGTCACTTTTCTTGTGTCAACAAATACATTAGGTAATTGATTTGCAACTCTTTGCAAGTGAATGATTTTTCCAACCTCTTGCTCATATTGATTTTACCTTGTTTTTTCAGGATGTAGTTTTGTTCCTCCCAAGGTCGGGAAAGTCATTTCGTCAAAATGACAATCTGCAAAATGTGCAGTAAATAGATCACATGTTAAAGGTTCAAGATACCTTATTATTGATGGTGAATCAAAACCAACATAAATTCCAAGTCTTCATTGGGGACCCATTTTGGTACGTTGTGGGGGTGAAATTGGGACTTGTATGGTACAACCAAAAACTCGTAAGTGAGAAATATTAGGCTCATGATCAATTGCAAGTTGCAAAGGAGAATATTGATAATACGCAATTGGTATTAAATGAACCAATAATGCAGCATGTAATATGGCATGACCCCAAACAGAAGTTGGAAGTTTTGTTTTCATGAGTAATAGTCTAGCAATTAATTGTAGACGTTAGATAAACGACTCAGCTAGTCCATTTTGTGTATGGACGTGAGCAACCGAATGTTCAACCTCAATTCCAATTGACATATAATAATCATTGAATGTCTGTGATCTAAACTCACCAGTATTATCAAGACGAATTGTCTTGATTGAGTAATCAGGGAATTGAGCTCATAATTTTATAATTTGGGAAAATAGTCTAGCAAAGGCTACATTCCTAGTGTAAAGTAGGAAAACATGGGACCATCTAGTAGATGAATCAATCAAAACCATAAAATACTGAAATGGTCCACAAGGTGTGTGTATTGGCCCACATATATCTCTATGAATTCTTTCTAAGAAAGTTGGAGATTCAGTATTGACTTTTGTAGTCGAAGGTCTAATGACCAACTTGCCTTGTGAACAAGCAGCACATGGATAATCATCAGGTAAAAGAATCTTCTGGTTCTTTAGAGGATGTCCATGTGAGTTGTTAATTATTCGGCGCATCATTATTGTTCCTGTATGTCCAAGTCTATCATGCTAAAGTATAAAAAATTTTGGATCAATGAACTTTGGGTTTGTGATAATATTCGATTCAATCATCTTTATAGATGTATAATACATGCCACAAGGGAGTGCCGAAAGTTTATCTTTTATCTGCTTCTAGCCAGATATAGAAGAATTTATGCAAAGATATTCTGCATTATTTTCTTGCATCGTCTCAAATTAAATATCCATTGTAGCGAATATCTTTAAAACTAAGCAAATTTCTTCTAGATTTGCTAGAATAAAGTGCATCGTCAATATATAATTTTGTATTATTTGATAAAATAGTACAAGCTCTTCCAGAGCCTTCAACAATTTTTTATGCACCTGATATTGTATTAACATTATTCTCTGATATTGTTAAGTTCGAGAAATATTTTTTGTCTTGAAGAATAGTGTGTGTAGTTGCACTATCGACTAAACAGATATCGTGGCAATTCATCTTGAATTTATAAACATAACAGAATAAATATTCTGGAATGTTGATTTCATAAAAATAAATTAAACAACACTTTTAATCAACTAAAAAAAGCTTAATAATTTAAATGTCTCTAACTTTAAAGAATAAGTAAAAACATAATTCATCATAACTTTTAAACAAAAATAAAAATAAAAATAACTATTCAGATACTGAAAATTAAACTAATCAATATTCTCAAGTACACCACCTCCAATTAAATAATCAATATTTCCATTTGGATCAGGAAAGAAGTCAAAGACGTCCAAATGAGTCACATCAATTGGACCATCATAATCAGTAAAATTTGTCTCTACTTTTTTCTTTTCCCTTGATTGATTTTTGATAGAGATCTACAAGATGCTTTGTCGTAGATAAGTACGTGCCCAATGCCCTTTCATTCCACATCTAAAGCAAATTTCTTCATGCTCTTTTCTTGATATGCTCTTTTCGTTTGCTTTGTGCCTTTTAAAATTGTTCCCTTATTGCTGATTGTTTTGCTGAAAATTCCGTCCATAATTTCTTCCACGTTCATGTTTTGATATTGCATTTGCTTCAGAAAATGCGGTACCATTTGCTTCAGGCAATGGTACAGAAACAGTTGAACGTAACCCATGATTTTTCATCAGCAATTCATTATTTTGTTCAGCTACAAGCAGACACGATATAAGTTCTGAGTACCTTTTAAAACCATGCTCACGATATTACTGCTGCAAAGCACATTCAAGGTATGAAAAGTGGAAAAAGTTTTTTCCAATATATATTAATCAGTGATTTTTTCTCCACCCAAGTTTAATTTTGAACATATTCTAAACAGTTCAGAATTGTACTCACTGGCCGTTTTGAAATCCTACAAATGGAGATGCATCCATTCATAGCGAGCTTTGAGGAGAACTACAGTCCTCTGATGGTCAAACCTTTCGGTCAAGTTTTTCAAAAGAATTTGTCAATCTTTCACAGTGCCATATTCAACTTTCAATCTATCATGAAAATGGTGACAAAATAATATAAGTACTTTACACGATTTGTTGCAAGGATTCTTTGTTTCCTTCTTTTATTGTCTCTCCAACACCTTTCGAGACAAGGTAAATATCAGTATCTAGGACCCATGATAAAGAATTTTTTCCAGATATGTCGAGTACAACAAACTCGAGTTTAGTGATGTTGGCCATTTGGATAACTACACAATAAATCAAAAATAAAATTAATTTCGAAGAATATGATTAAACCACATAATAATAAATCAAGTCATCAACGTCACATAAGCTGTATGTTTTCCTTCAGGGATAAACATTATAACATATTCTTCAATATATATGCTACTTCAGGACCATATTGTATTTTTCCTAATTATTTCTTCAATAATAGATCAATATTCTTCTGAAATATTAACAATTATAAGTTATACTCTTCTGGAGTAAATAATATTCATTCTGAAATATTATAATATTGTGCTACTTCAGGAGTAACAACAAATTATTTATGATAGTCATATTAATATTCTTCTGAAATATTAATTATATACAGTTGCGCTACTTTAGGAGCAACGACAAATTATTTATGATAGTCATATTAATATTCTTCTGGAATATTAATTATATACAGTTGCGCTACTTTAAGAGCAACGACAAATTATTTATGATAGTCATAATAATATTTTTCTGGAATATTAATTATATACAGTTGCGCTACTTTAGGAGCAACAACGTAATGAACTATTAATTTAAAGGTAAAAAAAATGAAAATTCAACAACAAAGATAATATTATATAGAGTAAAGACACAATTAAAACTATTCAAAGCAATTGATATTAATTTGAATTCATAATTGTTTAATGCTGAACGGAATAGATTTGGAAATAATTGAAAAGGCAAAGATTTGTCATTGAATTGAACAATCAATTGAAACAAGTTTCTACAATTAATTTGAACATATTCGAATTGAAGAGGAAAAAAAGATCAGTTTCGTTTCTTCTAACTAATATCGGAAAACAATTTAGAAAAATTTCGAAAACTTCAAAACTAATTGTGATTCAAAACTGGTTCAGAATATTTCAAATAATTCACATGTAATCAAATTAATTTTGATGCACATGACAGATGATTATGCTAAAAAAAAATATTACCTTATAATAATTTTGAGAGAATCGTGTTGATAACCTGTTATGAACTAGAGAGAAAAAGAGAATAAAATAAAGAGGCAAATGAACTTGTAATATATTAAGAAACAAAGCCCCATATATATAGGGGAAGAAAGAGATATACAAATTAATTATAAGTTATAACTAGGGTTACTGGGGTAAATATGTCATTCACTATATATAATATTTTATAACAAGAATAACCAAAAATCTTTAGAGAAATTTTAGATATATGCAAGAAAAATATTTTTACTCTAAAAAACCCTAGATTCACAATGTACCGATTTTGAACTCTAAGGCTCTAATACCACAGTTACAAATTAACAATACCAAAATCACAGATCAAACATAAGATACCCAGATTAAAAATCAAAAGAAAAAATACAAAACATTTAACATATTCTCAAACAAACTACCCAAATCCCAATATACAAACTCGCTTAATATTCAACATGAAGAACCCTCTGTATGTTACACAAAATATGAGTGATACACACAAAGATTATCACTCAAGCCTCACAAAGATTGAACCAAAAAGAAAAGAGGGAGAGTTTCTGGACGCGAGAGAGAGAGAGAGAGAGCGTATGCACAAAGCAGAGTGCAGAAGAAATGTCTGGAACAAAGAGAGTAACCAAATGAAGTGTCTCAACCAAGTTAATCTCCAAGTGAACGATTGGGATCATTCTTGTTATTGCAATGGCTGGGATTTTATCAGCTTTGTTTAAAAATGAGGCTTCTAGAACCCGGGTAGGTAGTTGGGCTAGACTTCAAATTGGATCTATCAGAGATGGGCTGCAAGAGTTCAAGCTCAACATTTTAAGTTGGGTTTATTGCACAAAATACTATCTTAAGATATCAAAATTGATTTTTACTACCCAAAAAACAAAAATTGAAAAATACTTCCCTCACTGTTGCTCATCTTCTTCACCGCCCAACCACCACACCACCGACCACATTCAATCTCCTCAATCACCAACTATTGCTCATCTTCTTCACCGCCCAACCACCACACCACCCAACCACCACCATAACACCACCGACACCATTCAATCACAGCCACTGCCACTGCCGCTGTTCTATTGTGATGAGATTTGGTGAAGATCCGCAGCATAACTCCGCACAGTAAGAAGAAAACAACCAGCCATTGGATACCTTTTTTTTGGTGAAATTCGCGCAGCAGAAACGCCCCAACAATTTGCAGGTGTATGATGAAATTTCAAATCCCGCCCTGTCTCCGACCGTCGCTGACACCGGCTTTTTCAAGGTGCCGCTGCATCGTGTGGTCCACCGGCGGCGACAATATTTGAATGGTGGTGGTTCGGTGGTGTTTGGGCCCCGGTTTTAGATGGTGGTGGTTCAGTCTTCTGGTGAAATCCGCGCAACAGAACGCCCCAACAATTTGCAGGTTTATGATGAAATTTCAAATCTTGTCCTCTCTTTGACCGGCGTTGATACCAACAATTTCAAGGTGCTGCTGCATTAGGTGGTCCACCGGTGGCGACGATGTATGAATGGTGGTGGTTTGGTGGTGTTTGGCCCCGGTTTTAGGTGGTGGTGGTTCGTTGGTTGGGGAGGTTTGTTTGGTTGACAATGGTGGTTGTGGCGTGAAAATATGTAAAGAATAGTGTAGGAAAACTGTTTGATTTTATGTTTGAGACAATGTATCACAAAAAATTGAAAAGTATCACAAGTATCATAATGTGATACTAAAAAAATATTGAAAAGTATCATAAGTATCAAACTCTAATATTAGAAAAAAATTGAAAAATATCATAAGTATCATACTATGATACTACAAAAACTGGAAAAAGTATCATAAGTATCATACTGCAATACTAAAAAAATTAAAAAGTATTATGATACTTATGATTATATAAGTATCACAGTATGATACTAACTTATTTGAGAAGTATCATAAGTATTTTTCATTTTTTACAATTTTTTTGTAAGTAATTTTCAAATTTTATAAAATTGAAGTAAATTTCAGTTTGATCTCTAAAAGTAGGGTATTTTTGTGAACACCCCTTTTAAGTTTCCATCGGGCTTGAAATGTACAACTTGGGCTGCATCACTTTGAATGGGCCAAATTATCGTAACAGTAATAATTACCAACACCAACATGTAAAGATCTTACTTAGATCTTTCTTAATACAGAAATTGAGCACAAAGCTAGCAAAAGATTTCGTTAAATATGCTGTAATTTCTGGAAAATCTATTTTTTGTTTCTTGAATGATCCTTTATTTTTCCTGAATGTATTGAAATGCTTGAAGATATGGAAAGAAAGAGTTTATTTTTATATGGATAAAGTGAAACTGCTTTTCATACCTTTTTTTACTTGGCTTGTCTTTGATTTATTGAAAATGATGGTTTTAGGCGTGTATTTTTGTTTTGTAACACTGTTTAATTTATAAATCGATTTATTTATAATTTTGATGTAAAAATAGTGGTTGAAAATTAAAAAGAAAAAAATGTGTGTAGTTAAAAATTAATTTAAGAAATTGTATAATTTATGAATTAATTTATAAATCAATTTATTTTGTTTACCAAACACATATATAGCACTCAATATTTTTGCATGGTTGAAAAGGTCAAAAGGTTGTTAGGATGCTTTTCATCTGGCGAGGCTTATCTCTAATCCTAAGTTACGCTCATGTCTAGTGTTGGCAACGGGCCCCGATCCGTCACGCATCGAAATTATTTCACCAGATTCAGATCCGTCATTTTTCGGATCTAATCGGGTCGGGGCGAATCTGCCTCCCGATCCGCGGACTGATCCGCGACTACTTATTTTTATTTTTTTTTAATTTTTAAAATTTTTTATATATAATTTAAACTAAATCTTTTTTAAAAAATTTAAAAAATTATTATTTTTAATTAATCGGGGCGGATCGGGACCGATCCGCCCCGATCCGTTGACCCGCCCCGCCCCGCCCCGATCCGCTGATCCGCGAATCGACATTTTTTCGGATCGAATTGGGTCGACGAATCAGTGGAGCGAATCGAATTTTTTTACCATCGCTACTCATGTCTATGGAAGTTCTCAGGTAAGTTGTTTTACGTAAAAAGCAAAAGCGCAGGTCGCACCTCCTGGCCAATCTCTGTGATCTTTGTGATACATGTCGTGTAATGATTTATGATTGTAATAAATTTACGTATGTCGATTTTAATGAAATTCATTACTGTTCATTATCTAACTAACGTGTAACACACGTTCGCCCTAATAACCTTATATGTCAATTTTATTTTTTTATTTTTTTCAACAAAGATATTATTTAAAGAATATAAAGAGTTCTATTTCTAGAGGCAACATTGACGAACCAATGGTTCTTGTAGTGGATGTCAATCACAGGGGAATCGTAGGGAAGGGTTTTTTATATTATCTAAATGAAACCACACACACATTATCTAGATTTCCTGTGTTTTTTTATTTTTATTTTTTAAATTCATTAAAATCTTGACTGTGATAGAGTCATGAAATATCTCTACTGGGGCATACCAATTATTATATGCATAAATTTACTACTACGACTATTTGAGGCTAGTGGACCCACTCATTGACATTATGCATAGATTTGTCCGTATTATATGAATATAATAATTATTTTTAATGCAAAGTATTAATTTCATGTACTTTGCTACAATCACCTCGGGGTCCCGAGATGACCCCCTCCTCACATGGAAGGGGTGGAGCCCACACCTCGAGGGTAAGTCCCGAGATGCTTTTAGCATTATTCTAATTTCATAGACACCAAGGTTTTTAACAAATATCACGACAATCTATTGGACTCGCTACTTATATCATAAAATACAATTTGCATCATTTGAAAACTTTAACTTCAATAAGTTTCTACAGCATTCACATGCACTGTATCTTAACTTGATGTTATCAATTGATGAAATTAGATTGTAACGAGACAATTTGACAAGGTTTTGAGAGGATGTGATTAAAATTTATGTCGGTATAGAATCGACAATGAGGAGGTTAGGTTGCGAGAGGAGAGGAACGTCTATGAATTCTTTAGGTGTAAGCTACAAGTTTCGCTAGTGTTTATCAATACAATTCTATTCTATTCTATTCAAAGAAAAAAAAATGAGGCAGACTTCTCTTGTAGAGAAATTTAAAGCAAAACATTAACCATGTTTTAGAAGGAAGTGTCCATAATATGAAATTGATATAAAAATATTAAAATAGAGATTTTAAATACTTATTTATTTATGTAATTAGAATGATACTAAGAAAAAAGATTTATAAATCAAAATATTATATCAGTAAAACTAACAAAAACAAATACATACTGGCTCAGAGCATGGAATATGAACATTTTTTGCACTTTTTGTGTTTTGGGCCCTCTTCGGTAACATTTTAACAATTATAAATTTATTTATTTAGCATGTGTTCGGTAAAAGAATAATTTTGATTTATAAAGCGATTTATAAACTATACAATTTTTCAAGTCTTTTTTAATCACACACATTTTCTCTCTTCATTTTTTAAATAACATTTTACCTAAAAAAATATAAATAAATCAATTTATAAATCACTATCTTTTACAAACAAAGACTTATATTTTTTAGGTAAAAAGTGTGGTTGAAAAGTAAAGAAAAAATGTATATGGTTAAAAAGTGATTTATAAAATTGTTTTGTTTATAAATTGTGATATTATGCAAGTGTTTGGTAAATAAAATAAATTGGTTTATAAATCAGTTTATAAATTATACAATTTCTCAAATCACTTTTTAACCACACATATTTTCTCTCTTCAATTTTCAATCACTACTTTTTACCTCGAAATCATAAATAAATTAGTTTATAAACCACACAGTGTCACCAAATAGAACAAATTAATTTAAATTTATTTTAAGAATATTTTAAATATATACAAAAATCTACATGATCCTTAGTACAACAGGACGGTAGGTGTCATTACAAATTTTATTCGAATGACCGTAACAATGATCGAAAAATGGTAGGGTTAATTACCAAAATACCACTCATGTTTACCAAAAATTTTAAATTTACCATTAACGTTTTAAAATGATGCAAACTATCACTTATGTTTAAAATTATTACACCATATACCATTTTATTAATTTTCTAGCCCAGTTTCATGTTAAAAAACTTAAATCTACCATTAACGTTTCAAAATTGACACCACATAAGTATTGAAATGATTTTTTTTTTAACTTTTAAAAGAGGTTAAATAGATTTTTTTTAAAAAAATTTTAATGAAAAATTAAAATTGAAACATCCAAAATAATAGAATAAATTAAAAATTGAAAATGCAAAAAATAAAAAATAAAATCTTTTTTCACACACATCAACACCAAGAACACATACTAACATATACACAAAATACACACACACTACACCATAAACATGCACTAACTACTCACGATACACCAAAAAAATACTAACACAAAAATAAAAATAAAAACTCAATTTTGCTCAACATTTGAAATTTGAATCACAAAAATTACACTATATCTTTTTTCTTAAATGTTTCAGTACCCAAGATCGACGATTTGAAAACATAGCTAAGCAGACTATTACGGATCAAGAGACGTGATTATTATTTTATATTTTTTTAATTTTATATTTTGCGTTAGTGTGTTATTTGTTGTGAGTATATAGTGCATGTTCTTGGTGTAATATGTATTTTTGTGTATATGTTAGTAAATATTGTGTATGTATGTTTTTTTATTTTCCATTTTATCAATTTTAATTTTCTATTATTTGGATGTTTCAATTTTAATTTTTCAATAAAAATTAAAAATATCTATGTGGAACCTCTTTTAAAACTTTCATGTGTTAGGCAAAATGTTTATAATCAATAATTATAAATATTACAATTTTCAATACAATTTTTTAATTACAAATCCTACCTTGAAAATATAAATAATAAAAAATAACGGCAACTTTCTAACCGCCAAACACAAACAAAAAAATTTAAAAAATAATAATAATAATCTATTTCAATGCTTATTTGATGCCAACTTGCTAAAAGATAGTCTATGTCATCACCATGTCATCATTTAACATGCAACTAGGATAGAAACTTAACATAATGGTATATGATGTAAGAGTATCTCCAATAGCACACGCACTTGAGGCTGTCTACTGTGTGTGAGAGGTATACACAAAAAATCGTGGGTCCCGCTATAATATAATTTTTTTCTCTCTCTCTTCTCCACTGTTTCTCCTCTTTTTTCCACTTTTTCTCACATTCCTATTTCACATCTTACACTCATTTTTTATTAATTTATTTGAAATTATATCTATCTATCTCTTCTTTTTCACTATTCCCTTTTTTTCTCCATTTTTTCTCATATTTCTACTTAACATCTTCCACTCAAAATAATATATCTCTCTTTCTCTCTCTTACCTTGGACATCTTCTCATTGGAGATCTTATAGCATCTGTAATGGTTTATACATATTTTGATCTATGTGCCAATTAAATAAATAAATATCTAACTCATGTCCATAAAATAGATAATAGAATTTAAAGCTTATTTTAAATGGTCTTTGTCTACAATTTTTTATGTGTATACATGTCATCAAATTAGCATAATTTTCTTATATTAAATAAATGAAAAATTAACATTTGTTTGTCACTGCACATTATCTATACCTAGACATAATACAAGATAATTTTCATGTCACATCAGCATCATATAGGAATGAAAACTAACAATTGAAAATGAAATGTTTAAATTATTATTTATTTTTCCTAAATGGTAATGATTTTTCCACAATTCATAAATCATTAGAGATACTCTAAAAAATTTAAACTTAAGTAGTAGTTTGCGTCATTTTCAAACGTTAGAAATAAATTTGAAATTTTTAATAAACACGAGAGGTATTATACGTAACAGTGTGTTCGGTGGCTAAGGCTCCAGTTTTTTTTTTTTTTTTTGAATTTTTGGTATTTTCTAGGTAGTTCAATGGTTGAAAATTGGAGAGATAAAATGTTGAGATCGCACCCAAAATACGGCACATTGGGCCGTCGTGAGGGCCCAACAAGGGTCCATTGGACTTCAGCCCACAATCAAAGTTTTAGATACAGCCCTGGACTAATGGCCGAGGTGGAAAAGCACAGGAACCCTTCCGGCCGAACTGGTTTGTGTCTAGCAGAGACACTTTACGCTTAGCCGGGTTGTTCAGGTAGCACCTCGGATGTAAGGATGGGACAAGGCATGAAGTCAGAGATGTGACACTACCTTTACCAAGATGTGACAGGTGCCCATTCCCTACGAAATGTAGCAATGATTACAGTCAAAAAGCAAGGTTGTCACCTCCAAGAGCTAGGGTGAAGACAAGTGTAAAGTATGCCACGTGTCATGATCCAAGACAACGAGTTCCTCTATAAATACGGCACTCCTCCCACCTGGTAAGGGGTTAGCAATTCCATACTCTTAACTAAATATATTTCTCTCACTCCCTTTTCTCTCTTTTACGCACTTATATTTCCCGCACCCAATATATATTTGCCTAAAATGAGTACTGACTTTGATATCGGAGTGCAAACGGGAACCACCTCGGCCCCCTTTGCAAACTGATTGTTTGTCACAGTGCGCAGGAGATCCTCGTGTTCAAAAGGGAGGAGCTGAGACGTGTTGGTCCAAGGTCCAGCCGGATTTTGTGATCAACATTTTGGCGTCGTCTGTGGGAAACCATACTGCTAACCACGAAAACGCATGATGAAAAGCCACACATAGAAAGGAAGTCCTGAAAAAGGGCAGGTAACCTCTTGCAAAAGAGCAGAGAACTGTAAAACTTTGAAATATAAGTTTGATAACCTTGAAAAATGCTTAAAACTTTGAAACATAAATTTGGTAACCTTGAAAAAGGGTATAAAACTTTGAAACATAAGTTTCGTAACCTTGAAAAAGGTAGAAAACTTTGAAACATAAGTTTGGTAACCTTGAAAAAGGTAGAAAGCTTTGAAATATAAGCTTAACAACCTTGAAAAAAGCTCGAAGCATTGAGACAGAAGTCCATTTATCCTTGAAAGATAAAACCAAAGCCAAGGAATTTCTCTGAACATGAACGAAAGCGATGGCGATGTTAACCCCCGTAGGGGTAGAAATGGCCAGCACAGCGAGGAGGAAGTTCCTCAAGGGCCTCATGAGAACGCCAACGAGGGGGCGCCACAACCTAACCCGCCACGCCGGCACCGTAATCGCCGTATGTTGCAAGATATGACTCGCATGGCGGCCCAAATACTGGAAATGCAAAAGCAACAGATAGAACAGACGGCTGCAATGAATTCCTACATGGCCAGAGGGTATGTCGTGAACGAGCTCATGATGCCTCCGCAATACCCACAGCCACATTACTCACCATCCGAGGCGGCCACTGCCTCGTATTATTATCAAGATTCACAGGCATATGCCGAGGTGGAATCCGAGCCCTTCTACGAGGAAGACCCGAAGCATGAAGCACATGTAGAGCAAGACCAGCTCCCGGGTAGACATAAGGAGGCCTCGCCCGCAAAATCTGGCATTGTCTTCAGCCGGATAGGCGGGCTATTTAGAGGCAGTCAATGGGGTCGGAACAATGCAGCTGAGCCTAGAAATAGGCGGGAGTGACGCACTGAAGAAGCCTTGTCGCAGAGTCAAATGCATAGAGACCAACATGGTACGGGGGGAGAAAGGTTCGCCCCCACAAATGAGCCTAGGAATAGGCAGGAAAGGAGAGTCGAAGCAGCTCGGACCAAGTCCCGTAACTAGTTACCAACCCATGAAAGGCCAAACTACGGCCGTGTTTTTCCACAACAAAGGCAGGAGTACATTCCGCCGCTCTATGACCAATACCATGATCCAATGTATTACGGTCACGATGAGAACCGTGAACTGCCCTCATACAAGCTGGATGACGAAGAGGAAATAAGTCCCTTCATAGAGGGCCTCCGTAGATGCCCTGTGCCCCATGACTTCGAAATGTCAGAAATAGCAAAATATTCTGGCCGAGGTGACCCTGACGATCACCTGTTAAATTACCGCGCCAGCATGGAAACAGTCGGAGCCACCCCGGCACTGAAATGTAAAGCCTTTGCTCTAACCCTTAAGGGGAGTACGATACGATGGTGGCAACATCCACAGTTGGAGAGATTTGAAAATGACTTTTAAAAATGGCTTTGTTTCCTCTAGACCTGGCCAGCTCCCACTCCAACGCCTTCAGGATCTGAGGTAAGGAAGGGACGAATCTCTGAAAAGTTACCTAGCTCGGTTTACTGAAGAGATGCACATTTGTGAAAATATCACTGAGGCAGAGATGTTTTCCGCTTTGAAAGGGGGGCTGGATATGACCGCATGTTCTGGAGGGATGTCTGAAGCAGGAAACCAAGGGATTACAATGCCCACGTAGACCTGATGAAGGAAGAGATTGTATAAGAAGAAATGACAAGGGCCAGGGAGTACCACCCCCAAGGAAGATACAATCTTGGGTATTCTAACGAAGCAAACCTCAAGAAAGGGGGAAACAAGGATAGGATCGGCAGTAATCGAGGTGGAGCGCCGCGCCCATTTCAAAGGACAGGATCTAGCTTTGCAGCAGAAATCACAGAAGCTATCCCTCACTTGCACTCCAACACCCCTTCTCAAAATCCTCCCACGGCTCAAGGAAGGGTGGAAAGTGGCCGAAGTGGAAAACAGTCCATGATTGGGGCTTACTGATAAGTGCTTTACTAGCACTTTATTTCTTTACTTGTTGCCTCGAATTACTGTTAGTTTGATCCTAATTAAGTATTGCTTAATGCATTTTATGTTTTATATTGTGTAGGATCGCAAATGACAAGAAAAGAAGGAAAAAGGACCAAAAAGCACGTAAAAAGGAAGTTCGAGGACCTGGCATGTAAATAAGTCACGGCCGCAACATGAAAGTCACGGCCGTAAGCAGTAGATTGAACAAAAATCAGGAAAATTTGCAGAAACCAAGTTACGGCTGTATTGGAAGTTTCTCACGGCCGTAACAAGTTGTAAGTCACGGCCGTAAGAAGTGAATCAATTGCGTTGTAAAATTAAACAGAAAATGAGTTACGGCCGTAACCCCTTATATTACGGCCGTAACTTAAGCCCGAAAAAAAAGGAAAATTGTTTCCTAATTCAACTTAAACTCTATCTTTGGTATTTCTTTTTGGCTAAGCTAGGGCACGAATTTTGGCTCTATAAAATGAGCAATTCAGTACCAAAGAGAGAGAGGAGAATTATTTTGAGAGCCACTAATATCAAGGTTTGAAGAGAAGAAATTCTGGGCAAAATCAAGGTGAAACAAGACAATATTTTTGGGGAATTCTTCATGGCAATGCGTGGCTAGTCTTCTCAACCTAGTTCAAGGGGGACGTTGTGTTCATATTATTCTATTATTCATTCCTCAAACTCGTAACGTAGTTCTTGTTTTTATGTTTTATTTATTGGATTTCTCATGAACATTAATTTCGTCAAGACAATGTATTAATTGATTAAGGCCTTGTCTTTTAATTATTGTGTTGATGTTTGCTAATTTGGGTAATTGGATTCGTATTTGTCTTGTTATCCAAATCATAGTAGCAATTGGTAATTTTATATTTCCATATGAAAATCCAATCTAGATTAATCAATTCGAGCATATGTAATTGATAATTTAGTTCACCTAATTCTTCTTGTTTTCACATAGTTAATGCATTAAATCTAGGGAGCTTATTCTAGGTTGTTCATTCACTCTAAATTGATTGGAGAACTAATTCTAATTGATTATTATTAAGGAAGAATTGGATTAATTAGAGCTTTTTGATTATTCCGGGTGATAAATAAAACAAAGGAAATAGTACATGCGTTGCTTGGGGAATGACACTATTATGATAGGGTACAACCGAACCTGAGAACTAGGATTCTTTATTATTTGATTTTTATTCCAGCTATTTTACATCTTTATTTGATTATTTAGATTAATTGCAATTTTCAACTCAAAACCCCCCTTATAATTCTAATTGACATGGCATTAAATTAGTTCTCGTTCCTTGTGGGATCGACCCTTGCTTCCGCTATAACATTTAAATTTGAGTTTTGGCAAGTAAGGAAATTTAATTAATTCTTGGTGCATCGCGACGCGCACCAAGTTTTTGGCGCCGTTGCCGGGGAACGGTTAACCAATTTTCTGTTTAATCAATTAGAATTTTATTTTCTGCATTTTTATTTATTTATTTTTATTTTCGGTTTAAAAAAAAAAAATTTGAAATTCCGAAAATTTTATTTATTTATTTATATGCATAAAACTCGATCCACTAATCCTGAATATTTTTTATTTGATCCAGAAATCGAGCGAACTTTTCGACAGCGAAGAAGGGAAGCACTAGAACAAATGGCAGCTCATAACCTCAACAACAGGACACTTAAACAATTGGCCACTCCAGATGTCGCTCAACAACCACTCTGTATCACTTTTCCGACAGTGGAGGAGAGAAAAACTTTTGAACTCAAATCTGGACTCATTCACTTGTTGCCAACTTTTCGAGGACATGCTGGTGAAGACCCTTACGGGCATCTCAAGGAATTCCACGTGGTTTGTGACAGTATGAGACCCACTGGTATTACCGAGGAACAAATTAAAATGAGGGCCTTTCCATTCTCGTTAAAGGATGCCGCTACTGATTGGCTATACTGTTTACCATCCGGATCAGTCACCACCTGGAATGACATGAAGAGGCTATTTTTGGAAAAATATTTTCCTGCATCTCGGGCTGGAACAATCCGGAAGGAAATTTTTGGTGTTCGTCAAAACAATGGTGAATCGCTGTATGAATATTGGGAGCGCTTCAAGAAGCTCATCTCGAGCTGCCCCCATCATCAAATCAGCGAACAACTACTGGTGCAATATTTCTACGAAGGACTGCTACCAATGGACAGAAGTATGATAGATGCCGCAAGTGGAGGTGCCTTAATGGACAAAACACCGGAACAGGCTCGGGCTTTGATTTCCAACATGGCTGAAAACACTCAGCAATTTAACCCAACCCGAGACATGCAAGTTCGCCGCGTGAACGAGGTAAGTAGTTCCAATATAGAAAGTCAACTGTTTGAACTAACAAATCTCGTTAAACAACTTGCTGTAGGAAGTGCACAACAAGTCAAAGCATGCGGGATATGTGCTAACTTCGGACATGCAACGGATGCGTGCCCGGTGCTCCAAGAGGAAAACAGTGAACAAGTGAACGCTGCTGGAGGCTTCCCATTTCAAAAACAACAATACAATCCGTACTCAAACACTTACAATCCTGGCTGGAGGGACCACCCGAACTTGAGCTATGGAAATAACAAACCTCCGGGTTTCGTCTCCAACAAGCCTCAAGGGAATTTTCAACAACAAGGAAATTTCCATCCACAGGGACAATATCAGCAAAAGCCACAATCATCAGGTATGTCTCTCGAAGAAATGATGAAAACTTTGGCCACTAACACTCTACAATTTCAACAGAATACCAAATCCAGCATTCAAAATCTGGAAAATCAAATGAGTCAAATGGCCACAGCTATCAACAGACTGGAAGCACAAACAGGAGGAAAGTTGCCATCTCAACCCGAGGTGAATCTGAGGAATGTAAGTGCAATTACTCTTCGAATTGGAAAAGAAATTGAGGCGCCACAATCAAAGCCAACCGCGAGTGAAGAGGAGGAGGTTGAAGAAAAAGTCGAAAAGAAAAACAGCATTCCACAAAACTCTCAGGTAAAAACCGAACCTATTGTGAATGCGAAACTAACTCCACCGCCTTTTCCGAGCAGGTTAGCGAAGGCGACTAAGGAAAGTAAGGAGAAGGAAATTCTGGAAATGTTCAGGAAAGTGGAAATCAACATTCCACTGTTGGATGCAATCAAGCAAGTGCCCCGATACGCGAAGTTCTTAAAGGAGCTGTGCACCAACAAACTGAAGTTGATGGGAAATGAAATGGTAAGAATGGGGGAAAATGTGTCAGCACTCTTCCAAAGGAAACTACCCCAAAATGCAAGGATCCAGGTATGTTCACTATACCATGCCAAATAGGTAATACTAAACTGGATCATGCATTAATAGATTTAGGTGCATCTATAAATGTAATGCCTAGGTCTACATACAATGCATTAAAACTTGCTAATATGACTGAAACAAATGTGATTGTTCAACTAGCCGACCGTTCAAATGCATATCCGGATGGGGTAGTTGAAGATGTTTTAGTACAAGTAGGGGGTTTAGTGTTTCCAGCAGATTTTTATGTGTTAGACATGAATGATGATCACTCTCCGAACCCCACTCCTATTTTGTTAGGTAGACAATTTCTAAAAACATCTAAGACCAAGATAGATGTTAGTAGTGGTTCACTTACCATGGAATTTGATAATGAGATTATTCAGTTTAATATTTATGATTCTGTGAACTACCTTGATGATGATAATCTTGTTCATTCTTTTAATGTTATTGATTATTCAGTACAGGAAACTTTCAAACTTGGTGGAAATGGTGAAAAGCCAGGTAAAATCTCGTGTATTACATTGCCAACTTCTGATGACATGCTTTTGCCCCCTGTCTTGCAGGCCCTAATGAAAAATATGAAAAATAAGTTGAGCTTTGGAAATCCACCTAATCCCGGTTGAAGGAGGAAACAACAAGTCTAGCCAAAGACAGTAAACAAAGGCGCTGCTCGGGAGGCAACCCGAGAGGGGAGTTTCTTTACTCCCTCAAATTGTTATTTTTTTACTTTCATTTTTGTCATTTTCCTTATTAGTTAATTTCATTCAAAAAAAAAAAAAACATGTCCCCTCCTTTGATTCCAGTCACATTCCCCTCTTTTGTTTTGTATTGTCACGCTCCACATTGAGGACAATGTGGAATTCAAGTGTGGAGGGGATGATTATCTATTATCTTTTGTTATCCCTATTTTATTCATCTTCATTCAATTTTTTTTTGTTAGTTAGCTTTAATTGTACTTAGACCCACATTTCGGTTTAATAGGAAGCAGCCCCACTTATGATTATTTTTGAACCACCAACTTCCTAAATTGCATAATCGGATAAACAATGAGCACATAGAGATGAGTTTTCCAATAATTTCTGAATTAGTTTGAAAATGGGGACAAATTGAAAAATTTCTGCAACCTAATTGAGTCAAACCAAAATTGATATGATAAAATACCGCCCCGAGTAACTTCATTCTATCCTTATTCCCTAGATTTTGAGTTCGGAATGAAGACCGAGCAATGACCAAAACTCATAATTGGATGGGAGACACACATATGAACCATAATTTGCGAGCTTTTGAGCCTATGAGCTACTTTTACTCTTTATATAAAGCTCTTATTTTTTTTTAATGTGTGTCCTGCATGGTTGATTTGTTCTTGGATACGCTTTTGTGTACATGCCGTAGTAGCTTCTTGGCTCGAGTGCAAAATATAGTAAAGGCACTAGGATGAACCAAATTTGGCCTTCTAAATAAGCCTACCATTGTACATTTACCAATAGAAGACCCTTTGAGCCTTAGCCTTTCTTTGGAATATTAATACCACACTACAAGCCACGAACACCCATTCTTTCATGTTATCCTTTTTCTTGAACCTATAGAGAACGGATTCACAAGCTTGTATTGGTTGAGAAGTTTGAGGTGGATTAAGTTTCAAAGTGGAAATTCAATCTTGTGTCATTGGGGATTGTGGGGGTGATTTGACCAAAAGAGAAAAATTGCAGTATATGTTTGAAAAAAAAAAAGAGAGAAGTTCAGGCTAGTTCTCAAATTACGAGGTCATGAATATTTGCTAGTATTGAAAATAAACACTCAAGCTGCATAAAATAGAAGTCTAGTGTTAAATCAGTTGGATAGCAGGGAGATTATTAAATTCATGTTGAAGAAGAAATAAGGAATGTTATAATTGAACCGATTCGGCTTGTGAAACTCCTTCTCGATTCAGCCTAAATGTTTCCCTTTTATCCCACCTGACCCGAAGCCCCGTTACAACCCAACAAAGACCTTTGCTTTGCACTTGTGTTATTGTTGGCTCCGGTTTTGACATTTGAGCAATCTGTGGTAACAAGTTTTTCATGCAGTGAGTTGAGCGTAAAATTCTCACCTTTATATACACTTTGTGCGAAGAGAGATATCCGGTGAGAGTGTTGGCTCCCATTACATGTACTTATGAGTGATTTGAATTGCTTGGTCTATATTTTGTGCCCTTTTGATCTGAAACTGTGTATTGACTAAATTTTTACCATGTGATAAACCGCACTAATCTGTTGGCATTTACTTGAATTAGTCAAAACTTACATTTTTATAGGGAATTGATAAATTCAGAGAGAACTCACGAGAGGTGAAAGGATATAATCCACATTGGGGTATCAATTTTCATTTTTGTTCGGAGAATATTGGGTGATGCATCTCTTACACACACTAACACACTCCGATTATGCAATTTGATTTTCGTGCTAAAAAGACGTGGGTTGTGACCTTGACTTTCCAGATTTAAAAGTCTAACATGTTCATTCGAGTCGTGCTTTAGTTCTTTTCTATCATTATTCGAGGACGAACAAGTGTGGGGGGATTTGATAAGTGCTTTACTAGCACTTTATTTCTTTACTTGTTGCCTCGAATTACTGTTAGTTTGATCCTAATTAAGTATTGCTTAATGCATTTTATGTTTTATATTGTGGAGGATCGCAAATGACAAGAAAAGAAGGAAAAATGACCAAAAAGCACGTAAAAAGGAAGTTCGAGGACCTGGCATGTAAATAAGTCACGGCCGCAACATGAAAGTCACAACCGTAAGCAGTTGATTGAACAAAAATCACGAAAATCTGCAGAAACCAAGTTACGGCCGTATTGGAAGTTTCTCACGGCTGTAACAAGTTGTAAGTCACGGCCGTAAGAAGTGAATCAATTGCGTTGTAAAATTAAACAGAAAGTGAGTTACGGCCGTAACCCCTTATATTACGGCCGTAACTTAAGCCCGAAAAAAAAGGAAAATTGTTTCCTAATTCAACTTAAACTCTATCTTTGGTATTTCTTTTTGGCTAAGCTAGGGCACGAATTTTGGCTCTATAAAAGGAGCAATTCAGTACCAAAGAGAGAGAGGAGAATTATTTTGAGAGCCACCAATATCAAGGTTTGAAGAGAAGAAATTCTGGGCAAAATCAAGGTGAAACAAGACAATATTTTTGGGGAATTCTTCATGGCAATGCGTGGCTAGTCTTCTCAACCTAGTTCAAGGGGGACGTTGTGTTCATATTATTCTATTATTCATTCCTCAAACTCGTAACGTAGTTCTTGTTTTTATGTTTTATTTATTGGATTTCTCATGAACATTAATTTCGTCAAGACAATGTATTAATTGATTAAGGCCTTGTCTTTTAATTATTGTGTTGATGTTTGCTAATTTGGGTAATTGGATTCGTATTTGTCTTGTTATCCAAATCATAGTAGCAATTGGTAATTTTATATTTCCATATGAGAATCCAATCTAGATTAATCAATTCGAGCATATGTAATTGATAATTTAGTTCACCTAATTCTTCTTGTTTTCACATAGTTAATGCATTAAATCTAGTGAGCTTATTCTAGGTTGTTCATTCACTCTAAATTGATTGGAGAACTAATTCTAATTGATTATTATTAAGGAAGAATTGGATTAATTAGAGCTTTTTGATTATTCTGGGTGATAAATAAAACAAAGGAAATAGTACATGCGTTGCTTGGGGAATGACAATATTATGATAGGGCACAACCGAACCTGAGAACTAGGATTCTTTATTATTTGATTTTTATTCCAGCTATTTTACATCTTTATTTGATTATTTAGATTAATTGTAATTTTCAACTCAAAACCCCCCTTATAATTCTAATTGACATGACATTAAATTAGTTCCCGTTCCTTGTGGGATCGACCCTTGCTTCCGCTATCACATTTAAATTTGAGTTTTGGCAAGTAAGGAAATTTAATTAATTCTTGGTGCATCGCGACGCACACCACTTACTGCGCCTACCACAGATATTACGGTTACGCAACAGAAGATTGCAGGGAAATCCAGATGTTAGCTGACCAAAAGGCGCAGGGGAGAAGGGGAGGTGACTTCTCCCCCGACACGGGGAGAACTCAAAAATCTGGTGGCCAGAAGTTCAACCGAGCTGACAGGAGAGCTCCATGGAAGCACTCGACTAAAGAGAGGATTGACAATCGTCAAAGAGACAGGAACAAGGGTCAGGATACCGCCTCGGCGCATGCTAAAGACACACGGGAACCACCTATGCCTGTTCCCGACCTACTTATTCGTGAAATCAATACAATATTGGGAGGCCCCTACCCAAGTGGGAGCACAAAAAACTCCCAAAAGAGGTATCAGAGAGGCCAAGTAGCCCGCCAACGTGAATTACCATATCCATTCACATCATGTTGGGATGCCACGGACAGAACCTATCACGTTTACCCAAGACGATGCCATTGGAGTACACTTCCCACACAATGATGCATTGGTTATCAGGGTAGTGGTGGCCCGGAATGGGTTGTCGCGAATGATGGTGCCTCGGTAAATGTGATTTTCGGGGTAACTTTCAATAAAATGGGAATCAGCACTCCAATTATTCCAGTCCCGGATCCAATATATGGATTCACGGGGGACAGCATAACCCCCAGAGGATCCATAACCTTTATGACCGAGGTAGGGCAAGCACCAACTGTTTCCAGAATCCCCATGGAATTCTTGGTTGTGGACAAAATCTCCTCCTATAATGGCTCAATTGGGAGGCCAAGCCTCATTGACTTGGGGGCTGCAATGCATACAAAATACATTTGTATGAAATTCCCCACAGAACATGGTGTTGCCACTGTGAGGGGGAGTCAAACTGAATCGCGGTCCTGTTACACGAATGCAATCCGAAAGTTTCAAGATTGAAGCTTGAACATGATTAGTGATGTAGCCAATGCCTAGGCTGCTCCAGACCCTAAAAGATTGGGTGAAAGGCTTTCTGGAAATAAGGATGTTACGATGACGCTGGAAGAAGATCTGGCAGATCTGGACCCAAGAATGGCAGGAGACAATTGCTCCACCCCTACTGAAAGGTTAGAATGCTTCGGTGTAGATTCACTTGGTCCAATCAAGGAATTGCAGATCAAATTGGATTCACCTATTGAATACAAGAATCAATTGAAAAGCTTCTTGCTTGAAAACCTTGATGTATTCGCATGGAAGCATGGCGACATGGTTGGAATCGATCCTAAAGAGATCTGTCACATACTCCAACTTGATCCTCGAAGCCCCGGGCATAGGAAAATGAGAAGACCTATGAGTCATGACAAGTATGAGGCCTTGAAAGACAAGGTCACGAAGCTATTGAAAAATGACTTCATCAGAGAGTCCCGCTATCCGAAATGGGTATCAAACCCCGTTTTGGTACCAAAACACAATGGGAAACTGAGGGTGTGTATTGATTTTTCAAACTTGAACCAGGCATGTCCCAAAGACAGTTTTCCACTGCCTCGGATCGATCAGTTGGTCGACTCCACAGCTGGACATGAGCTGCTGAGCTTCATGGATGCCTACTCCGGGTACAATCAAATCTCCATGTGTGAATCGGACGAGGAGCATACTTCGTTTATTACAGATAGAGGACTCTATTGCTACAAAGCTATGCCATTCGGCTTGAAAAATGCGGGAGCTACTTACCAGAGGCTGGTAAACCGCATGTTTTCAGAACAATTAGAAAACACCATGGAGGTATACGTTGATGACATGCTGGTCAAAAGCATGGTCGTCGCGGATCATATCCGCCATTTGTCAGAGGCCTTCGATATTTTGGGGAAATATCGAATGAAGCTCAACCCAGCGAAGTGTGCTTTTAGGGTAGCATCTGGGAAATTTCTTGGATTCATGGTGAATAAGAGGGGAATCGAAGCTAATCCCGAAAAAATCAATGTTTTGTTAAACATGCAATCGCCTCGAAATACAAAAGAAGTGCAAAGCTTAACGGGGAGAATTGCGGCCTTGAATCGATTCGTCTCTAAATCCACTAACAAATGTTTGCCATTTTTTAAGGTCCTAAAGGGGGGGAAAGCGATTTCAATGGACACCAGAATGTGAGCAAGCTTTTGTCGACCTGAAAGTATCTTTGGGACGGCCCCAAAGAGGCTGTTAGCTCGGTGTTGGTAAGAGAGGAGGATGGGAATCAGCTCCCAGTGTATTATGTAAGCAAATCCATGCTGGATGCCGATACACGCTACCCAAATATGGAGAAAGTTGCTCTCTCGTTAATCACAGCTTCTCGCAAGCTTCGTACCTACTTTCAGTCACAGTCCATACGCGTGCTCACCAACTTTCCCATGAGACAAGTGTTGCAAAAACTAGACGTATCTGGGAGGTTACTGAAATGGGCGATTGAAATCAGCCAGTTCGATCTACATTATGCTCCTCGGACTGATGTAAAGGGTCAAGCATTGGCGGATTTCATAGTCGAATTCACACATCCACCAGAGGTCGAGATGGTTGATAATGCGGATAACAGCCGAGAGTGGAAATTGTTCGTTGATGGGTCCTCGGCTGAGGGACGATCTTGTGCGGGAATATTGCTAATAAGCCTAGAGGAATTTAAACTACACAGTGCGATCCGCTTTGACTTCAAAGCCTCAAACAATGTTGCTGAATACGAGGCGTTACTAGCTGGGCTAAGACTTGCAAAAGCTTTGAAGATTAAGTTCGTAGTGGCGAATAGCGATTCGCAGCTTGTTGTGAGTCAATTCAATGGGCAATTTTCTGCCAAAGAACCTTCTATGGTCGCTTACTTAAAGAAAGTAAGAGATTTGGCTGTGCACTTCTGAAAAATAGAGTTACAACACATCCCCAGAACAGAAAATTCCAACGCCGATGCTTTGTCCAAACTAGCAAGCAGCAGTTATTCAAAGCTACATAATCTAATCCCAGTTGAGCGCATGTTGACTTCTTCTATCGAGCCAGGACCAGAGATTTTGGCAATAGAAGAAGAGGGATCCTGGATGAATCCCCTGATCGCATATTTGAAGCATCAGACAGTGCCAAACGAGCCAGGGCAGCTCGAAAATTGCAAAAATACGCTGCGAATTTCATACTCTTGGATGACTTGGTTTATAAACGGAGTTACACCTCCCCCTTGCTGAGGTGTGTGGGGGGGCAGAGGAAGGGCAGTATGTAATGGGAGAAATCCATGAGGGCATATGTGGCAATCATGTCGGGGCATTATCACTAGATCGAAAAGCCCTCAAGCAGGGATATTTTTGGCCCACTATGCGAAAGGATTCCCATGACTTCGTGCGCAAGTGTGATAAATGCCAAAGACACGCAACCATACCACATCAGCCGCATCACAAGCTAACTGTGGTGACTAGCCCTTGGCCTTTTGCAAAGTGGGGGGTCGATATTATCGGTCCTATGCCTAGGGGCGCTGGTAACAATTGCTTTGCGATAGTGGCAATTGATTACTTCACCAAATGGGTCGAAGCAGAACCTTTGATGAGGATCATCGAGGCCAACACCACCAAGTTCATTTGGAAGAATATCATATGCCGGTTCGGAATACCACACTCGCTGGTTAGCGACAATGCGAAACAATCCAAAAACAGGAGTGTCGATGAGTTATGTGACGATTTGGGAATTAAGAAACTATTCTCATCTTTGCATCACCCACAGGTCAACAGACAGGTCAAAGCTGTGAACAATACCATAAAAAATACCCTGAAAAGGAAGTTGGAATCCAAAAAGGGCGTATGGGTAGATGAACTCTCACAAGTACTATGGGCGCTTCGAACCACCTCGTACACCGCTACTTAGGGGTGGGCGTGGGTTGGGTTGGGTCGATTTTTTGCCCAACCCGAACCCAACCCACCACGGTCGGGTTGATAAAAAATCAACCCAACCCAACCCAATTACGAATTCAAACCCAACCCAACCCACCAAATTTCGGTCGGGTTGGGTCGGGTTGGTCGGTTTGGACTTTGGCCCAATTAGTAAAATTTTTGAAAAAAAAAAAAAAAAACTCATGAATCTATCTTTAATTCAAATCAATTATGTACACTACAATAACCAAAGATTCAATAAATTGAACACTTGCTAATAAAATTAAAATATATTCAATCAATATTTAAATAAGTCAAGTTTCATTAAAAAAAAAAAAAAACTGTATTTTTTTTTTTGGTTGGGTTGGGTCGGGTTATTCACCCAACCCGCAACCCGAACCAACCCGAAATTTTTTTTTTAAAAAAAACCCAACCCAATTTTCATGGAAAACCAACTCAAACCGATCGGGTTGGGTCGGTTTGGGCGGGTTCGGCGGGTTGGGTCGATTTTTGCCCAGCCCTACCGCTACTGGTGAAACACCCTTCTCATTGGCATATGGAGCCGAGGCAGTATGCCCCGTTGAAATTGGGGTCCCTTCGCTTCGTCAAATTCATTACGACGAAGTGAGGAACGAGGAATCACAAAGGGTCGGTTTAGATTTCCTCATGAAAAAACGGAATGACTCCCAAGTGGTGATGGCCAGGTACCAGGAAAAGATAGCTCGATACTGCAACAAAAGAGTGAAAAGTCAACGCTTTAATGTTGGGGACTTAGTCCTAAAGAAGGTCCTTCCTTCAACTCAAGAACCAGGAGTAGAGACTTTAGGCCCTAACTGGGAAGGCCCTTACAAAGTCTTTGCCGAAGTGGTACCCGGAACGTACATAATCGAGGACTTATCCGAGGTACCTTTATGTAATCCGTGGAACACAGATCATCTTCGTCGCTATTTTCAATAAATGGTTGCGGCATTATCATATGATTTCATAAAATCGTAAGTGAGTTACGTCGAGGATTACACCAGTTACTAATTAGACAAACACAAATTTCAAGATTATTCTGGATTATAACACCATGCGTATACGCCATGCATGAATTTTATTAAAAACAAGGGGCTCTTATAAGCCTACGCTACTGTCACTGCGTAAGGATTGGGGGTGTTGGTACAACCAAAGGGAGTTCATATAAAATTATGTATACAGATCTTACAAAGTGTGACTTGGATACGTTCAAATGATTGTCAAAATCAGATATAACTGGTAAACATGAATGCCTCGAACCACTCAGATCCGAGGGACTATACTCATTCACCATGCAATATGTTTGAAAAGACATTTACGTTTGGAAGCATTCAAATTTAACCAAATGTTGTCATATAAACTAAAACTCTTGGTCAAAATCAGATCTAACTGGTAAACATGAATGCCTCGAAGCTAGGCAGATCTGAGGGACTAGAGGGCACATATTATCATACAATTCAAGTACGTTTTACACCATCATACAAGACATTTACAATTACAAGGCATCCGCGCTTGGAAACACTCATGCTTAAACAGTTTGAAACGTTGCTGCCAAAATACTGGGCAAAATATGAATAAGTCATTTCATTCATAAAATCAAGGCATTTACAATTTGAAATGTTACATTTATAGTATAAAGCGCCATTGGCGCCACAAAAAAAAACAAAAACAAAAGGGGAAAAAACCAACAATAAGGCAAATACAGAAGAGGATTATTGCGGAGGGACGTCTTCTGAAGAGCCCTTGCCAGATGCATCCATAGGATCGGCAGGAACAGCTTGAGGCTCGGGGTATAAGGCTTCAATGGAGGACAGGTCCAAAGTCGGAAAAGCTTCCCTCACGTCCCCCAGAGCCATCCTGGCCCCTATGTTACCAAAAACCCTTTGCATAGCCTCGTACTCTGGGGTCTCTTCAAAAGTGTCTTTGAAGTTCTGGATAGCCTAAGACACTCTGGTACTTAAAGCATTCTCCACTCGTGTCGTGATAATCTGCTCCAGAACCTCAGAGATCCTTTGTTTTATATGCTTTTCCAACGAGGCAAGGTCCTCCTCTGCCTTCCTCCTGGCTTCCACCTCTCTCTCCAACTTTTCGCTGGCTGCTTCCACCTCGGCCTCTAGCTTAGAGTTGGCTGCGTTAGCCGCAGACAAAGCTTCAGAGGTGATTGACTACGCTCGGTTGGAATCATCTAATTTTTTGCACAGAGCCGCCACGTCTGATTCAGAGGACCGGATGTCATGCTTTAGTTTATCATTGTCCTCCTGGAGGCGCTTCGCATTGGCCCTCTCTTCTGAAGAAGATTTACGGGCTATGGACAGCTGGGCCTTGAGGTCATTGATTTCCTTGAGCATGTTGTCCGCATGGCGGAGAGCAGTCTCAGCGTCCCTCTTGTCCCGTTGCGCTACCTCCACGGAAGACTCTATGTCGTCAATGAGGGCCAGAGCTCTAGCGTTCATGGCCTTGGCGGCAAGTAGCTTCCGAGACGGAGTGGCACTGGAGGAGAAGGCAGCACCACCCTCTGTCCAAAACTGTTCAGTGATTAAGGCCGCCCTGGCAGGGGGAGAACCCGGGGAGTCAAATAAAGTAGGGCTGAAGGTAACATCCCTGGGGAGAACACTGGCTTTAATGCGCTTTAGCTCCTCTGCCCCCTCCTGTGTCACTTCATAAGCCAAGCCTGGAATGGGCACAGATGGCTCGTCCTCCAGAACTTCAATCATTGGTGGTGGAGGTGCGGAAGTGGACTCCTTGCCCTTGCCTCTTCAAGGGGGCAGGCTCCTCCTCAGGTGCATGCTCAGATATGTCCTCGGGCAAGGAAGGTGGCACCGAGGCATCCTTAGTCCCCCTGTCCCTCTTGGATCCTCCTCTATCCGACCTTTTCCCCTTCCCTTTGGTAATGCCTCTTTCAGGATATGCCTCCCTTTCCATGCTGGGCTGTTGGGGACCCACTGGCAGCAGAGTGGGTGGTGGCAGTAAGGCTGGAAGCGGACCTTGAAGTTGGGCTATAGACGCCTCGGACACTTCCTTCGCCACCCCAACTTGCAGGTTGTCCAATACCGTTTTTTGTTTCCTCTCAACTTCACTGCCATGCCGAAGTGCAGCAGGGATCTTCGTAGCCATGAGGCCCTTTAGAGAAATCTTCAAGAATTCTTTGGAACCTAGCAAGGAAAGGAGGAAAATGGGGTTATGAACGGAAAAGAACACAAGATGTAACAGCAATAGGGAAGCGAACTTACTCATGGCTCGCGTAAGAACGTGCTTAACGAATAATTTGTTCTGTTGGATGACCCCTTGGAAAGTGCCCTTGTAGGAAAACAGGCGTCTTTCTGCCACTAGATCTGCGTCGGGGAGGGGGCCGGCATAAAGGTGTCAAGACGGACGGGCCGACCAGACCCGTGAAAAACTCTAATACAACTTTTAAAGTAAATTCTTATTTTTTTCTCCCTAATAGCTAAAAAAATAATATTTTTTGACAATAGTAATTAGAAATATATTTATCATTTAATTGTTATTTGTTTATATTTTATTTAAATTTGAAAATTTAGAAGTAATTCATATAATATAAACTATAATTTTAAATTCTATGTAAATATTTTATGGTATAAATATGAATTTATCATTTTAATCATTTTGTATTTAGAAACTTGACAAAAAATTTGCTATAAATATGAAAAAATCTATGTTTTTATTCATACGGGCCAAATCAGAACAAACCGCGACCCGCATGGGCTCGACCCGCATGGGCCAGCGGGCGGGCCTAGGTTGTAGTTCAAAATTTGCGGGCTGACCCGTAACCGACCCGTAACCCGCAGCGGGCGGGCTTTTTTTCAAGCGGGCCGTTACCGGACTTTTTATTGACGGGTCGACCCGGCCCGGACCACCCGGATTGACACCTCTAGGCGGGCAAAAGTGTCCCCTGCCATAAACCAATAATATGTTAGGAAGCAGTCAATAAAAGTGAATAGAAATGAAAGAGCAAAAGACGCGTGACACTTAAAAACTCTAAAACAAGTACATGACTCACTAGGTAGGGAAAGAGTTCGGGGAACTGTAATTTCTGGACTAGGGTCCACCGGGGAGCTCTGCCACTCCCCGGCAACCCAGAACCACTGGTTCCTCCAATTCTTTATTGAGGTTGGGTGACCGGTGATAACTGGAGGATACGACCCCCTGGGAGACAAGTAATACCAATCCTTGACGTCCGACCTCACATCTCTCTCCCTTCTAACTGATTTCTTCAAAGTGTAGAGGGTATGAATGATGTGCAGTGAGATGGGATGGTCAAGGTTGACCTCTTGCCACACCAGCCAAGTACCCACGGCCTGTGTCCAGAAGTTGGGGGCCAGCTGGTAGGGACACAGGTTATAACTCCTAAGCAACGCCCTGAAGAAGGGGTGCAGGGGTAGCCTCATCCCGCAAGAAAGAGCATCGTAGCATATGGCTGCTTGATCTGGAGGAGGGCTGCAAGGTCGGCAAGAAGATGTAGGGTGCACCAATTGAAACCCTTCGAATTTCAGTAGCAACCTCGCTGTTCTCCCATGACTCTGGGTTTGGATCAGGATCAACGTGATAGCCCAAAGCTTTGTTAACCTGATCGACCCAATCCTCCACCTGGGCAATCTCCTCTGCAGTCAGGTCCAACTCTTCCCTATGTGCCCTAAACGGGGCCCTAACGACTAAACCGAGGTCCTGGTGACCTGAAGAAGAGCCTACTGCCTCTTCTCTCCCCAAATCCCTGTCTCGTTTGCTCCGAAGCTCTTTCAATTATGCCTCTTCCTCGGATGACAAATGAGCCATGTAGTTTTGATCTTTTTCTTCTTCGTTGTCAGAATCACTCAAATAAATTATACCATTGATTTTCCTATTCCTCCTCTTAATCTGCTCCCTAAAGAAGCGAGAACTAAAAACTGATAAAGAGATGGGGCAGAAACCTCTGACGGGGACTGCCATTACTAACATTTCCTGTGAACCCGTTCCCCCAACTCTTTCCATTTTTTCTTTTGTTTTAAAGATGGGTCAGACTCGTCAAAAGAAAAACAAAGTGCAAAACAAAATTTTCAAACCCACAATGAGAAACTAAAAATAGAAAAGTTTCACATATATAGAGACCAAGAGATTTACCTTCAAAGAACGAACGCTTGAAATTGTGCACTTGGAATGAAGAACACGCCAATAAAAGCTGTGGAACGTTAAGGGCGGGTGCTGGGTAGAAAACCCTTGAAGAGAAAAGTCAAAACTCGCAAGAAAGAGGAAAACGGTACAATCGTTCGCGAGAGTGTTGCTGCAAAGATTCTGAAAAAATGGTAAAGGGGAAATAATGAAACGAAGAAGGATTTATAGGGATCCCAATGATCTGGATTCCTTGGTTTTTGTGAGCCGTATGATTAATGTGGTTAACCCATGCTTCTTGGGGAATGGGCTAATCAAAGTGTCAGCCGTCAAAGGGAGGGACAAAACCGTTCAGCTACCACAGTGAGAACCACGCGCTGCAAAATGTCACTCCCATCACCTTTTATATATTTCTTGGGAACCAACGTCAGTAGCCTCATTAAATACGCTGCCTAAGATACGCGCTAGTGCGTCCCCAACCTTCACTCAGGAGAGAAAAATCGAAGTAGGAGGTCGGCTATACCATGAATCCAAACTTCACATAAGAAATGCCATTCCTGACCCAAAAAAATTGCTGAGCTACATAACAACTCCCAGCTAGCGGATGGCGGAGCAATTGCAAAATGTTGGATGTAGCAAACGAGGAAACTGGGATAAAGTTATTGCTGTAAAATCACGACAAATTCGATCCGCCCATGAATGATCACATCGGATTTGAGGGACTAGTGTTGAGATCGCACCCAAAATATGGCACATTAGGCCGCCAGTTAGGGCCCAACAAGGGTCCATTGGACAAGCCCACGATCAAAGTTTTAGATACCGCCCTGGACTAATGACTGAGGTGGAAAGGCACAGGAACCCTTCCGGCCGAACTGGTTTGTATCTAGCAGAGACACTTTACGCTTAGCCGAGGTGTTCACGATAGCACCTCGGATGTAAGGATGGGACAAGACATGAAGTCAGAGATGTGACACTGCCTTTACCAAGATGTGACAGGTGCCCATCCCCTACGAAATGTAGCAATGATTACAGTCAAAAAGCAAGGTTGTCACCTCCAAGAGTTAGGGTGAAGACAAGTGTAAAGTATGCCACGTGTCATGATCTGAGACAACGAGTTCCTCTATAAATACGGCACTCCTCCCACCTGGTAAGGGGTTAGCAATTTCATACTCTTAACTAAATATATTTCTCTCACTCCCTTTTCTCTCTTTTACGCACTTACATTTCCTGCACCCAATATATATTTGCCTAAAATGAGTACTGACTTTGGCATCGGAGTGCAAACGGGAGTCACATCGGCCCCTTTGCAAACTGATTGTTTATCACAGTGTGCAGGAGATCCTCGTGTTCAAGAGGAAGGAGCTGAGACATGTTGGTCCCATGTCCAGCCGAGTTTTGTGGTCAACAGAAAATATGTATGATTAAAAAGTAATTTATGAAATTGTATTGTTTATAAATTTGTTTATAAATTGTAATCATTACGTAAAACAACGGTACTAATTAACCCAAAAAATGATATGATAACGATGTGGTTGGTGTTAACCTAGGTGATCCGTGTCCGACCCGGTTGTCAGTCAGTTTCAGTTTCACGTCATTCCCTACATCATCTCTACTTCCATTTTCTCACCTCGAGATTCCTTGATCTTTTCTACACGACAAACGCTTGACCAATCGTGGCCCTCCACGACCCATCACTGGGCCCCACTGATACATACAAACGACGGAGATTCCTCCTGGACCCCACACTTGATAAGATATAATGCATAGCTCCAGCATTCCAGTCCCCATACACTCCGAGTTGGAAGAACATGGATCGGGTTCTTTTGTTGGTCGTCGGCCTTTACCTTTTGATCGCCTGTGTCGCGACTGCAACACCTTTAACGTCAACCTTCGGCGAGGAGAATCCGATCCAGCAAGTTGTTGATGGCCTGCACGAGATCGAGAATTCTATCATCCAAATCGCCGGTGACTGCTACCATGCCCGCACCTTTGCTCGCTTTGCTCATCGGTAAGTTAGTTCTGCTATTATTATTCTTTTTGCTTTCCATACAAATGGGAGTTTCGAGAGATTCTGTTATCGGATCGACCCCGCTGACTATTTTGCATAATTTCGTTAAATTGATGGCCGTGAAAGTTCAACTCGAGACTTTTGCCTAGAAGCATATATATATATATATATATATATATATATATATATATATATATATATATTCATTTGGATTTGGATTATGCGTTTAAACACTTTTTTATATGTAATTTTAATTTTGGGATTTCTTGTTAAAGGTTTGGAAAGAGGTACAAGAGTACTGAAGAGATCAAGAGGAGGTATGAAATATTTTCTGAGAATTTGAAGATGATCAGATCACATAACAAGAAGGGACTTTCTTATACTCTTGGGATCAATGGTAATTTCTAATTTCCTTTGGAATTTAATCTTTTTATGCATCTTCGTTTATAAACGTGTTTTTGGTTATATATCTGTAATCACTTATAGTCTTAGCCTATTTCCCTGTTGACTTTTGATATTTTGACCTTTCAGAACATTAACACGTAAATTTCTTTCTAGCTTCAGTATTGATATGTATAACCTTAATGAGTGAGCTATAATTATATTTTTCCTACTCAACTATTTGACAATTTGCTGAATCTACAATTAATTTAACAACAAAAGGAAGTTGATGAGTATTTAGCTGTATGATTTCGATTTACTATATTTTAAATTGCTTAACTTGGTGGTTAAGTGAGCTGTGACTGACTTCACTTTAAAGTTTAACCTTTGAATTTAAGAATTCAACTTGTACTACAAAAGAATCGTCACTATTTCATGTTTTAGAATAGGTATGAACACCTCTGTGAAGGAATTAGATATCCTAAGCTTCGTTTATCGCTTGCAATCTGGCAAATGAGTTTATTTTTTCTTACTTGTGTATATAGGTGTTCCTTTTGGCTCATATGTTATTACTGAGCCGATTATGTTACTCCTAAGTTGATTACCATGATCACGAATTTGCTTTTCCCATTACTTTAAATGAGAGCACTTAGTTTTCCAATAATGAATGACGATAGGCAGTCTCTAAGGAGTCTTGGAATCTTCATGAAACATCATTTATTGACAACTGTTACACTGATGAACAGAGTTTGCTGATTTGACATGGGATGAGTTCCGTGGGCACAAGTTAGGAGCTGCTCAAAACTGCTCTGCTACCACAAGAGGCAATCACAAGCTCACCGGTGTTCTCCTTCCTGAAATGGTACTTGAAGTGTCTCTGTACTTGTTAGTGATTTTAGAGGTTGTTTGACAAAGCTGTTGTTGAAAGTTTTAGAAAATTTTGATAAAAGAGATGTGGGTCTCATGAAATGCATGATTAAAATTGAAGTTTGACCACTTAAAATATAAAATTTTAGCGAAGTTATATCAAACAAGCACTTAATATTCTGTTGATAATTTTTTTTGTCGTGAAACAAGAAATAATTTATACAGTTATTTCATTTCCTTGTCTTGGTTACAAATATGTTGTTCACTCTTTGTAATCTCTGTACTCTATAAATTGAATAAGTTAGCAATTTTCTCAACAGGAATCATTTTGAATGACTAAGAAAAGTTTCCTTCAATGCTTTCTGCTACTTATAGATAGGATATAAGACAATGTGATGCACCAATCTTTGTTAGATCAGACATGATTAATTGTATGACTTCAGATGAAGCTTTATGAACATTTACAGTTCTGGCATGCAGCAAGGTAACAACAAATTGACTTCCTTTTCTTCTTTTTTTATGAAATTTGATATGTAGTTCTATTACCAATTGGATATAAGAAAATGCCATGAGATAACTACTAACACCAGTTTTGAAGGTCTGTTGAGGATGATCACAAGTCAGAAGAGTAATTTCCTTTCTTACAATGGTATACTTTGTTGTGGTGTATTGCAGAAAGACTGGAGGAAAGCTGGCATAGTGAGCCCAGTTAAAAATCAAGGTCACTGTGGATCCTGCTGGACATTCAGGTAAGATTGGATCTGTCAGATTGAGATTGGAGTTTATATTAGTAAGTGTTGTTTGAATAAATATATGAGAAGCACCACAAATATCAACTGAAATGTGTGAGTTTGCAGCACTACTGGAGCCCTTGAGGCAGCTTATGCGCAGGCGTTCGGAAAGGGTATATCCCTGTCTGAACAGCAGCTCGTGGACTGTGCTGGTGCATTCAACAACTTTGGCTGCAATGGTGGTCTTCCATCTCAAGCCTTTGAGTACATTAAATATAATGGTGGACTTGAAACTGAGGCTGCATATCCATACACTGGAAAGGACAGTGTGTGCAAATACTCATCTGAAAATAGTGCCATCCAAGTTCTTGACTCTGTCAATATCACCCTGGTAAGTTACTTGTTCCAAAGTTTGTCACACTAACTTGCTAACATACTGCTTTTTGGTGATCTGAAATACTGAATACAATTTAGCAGTTTATATTCTCGTTTACAATGAAATTTCACATTTCTAGAAAAATATTCTCTAGAAAATTATGCTGGCATCTAATTTATATGCTTTCAGATCATATTAGCACAAGGGGACGCCATAATTTGGTTGTGTTCTAACATGGTAAATCACAGGGTGCTGAATATGAATTAAAGCATGCAGTAGGAACTGTTCGGCCAGTAAGTGTGGCTTTTGAGGTGGTAACTGGTTTTCGATTTTATAATGGAGGAGTTTACAGCAGCACCAAATGTGGCAATAGTCCAATGGTGAGTACTTTACTCTCTTATGAAACGATAGAAATTTGATTGCATATTTGTTAGAAAACTGTCAAAGTAGGATTTTTGATGGCTAGTCATGTTGCAAAACCTTGGTTTACTAACATCCATAGTGTACTGCCTTGGCGACCCCACTCTTCGTGAAGTTGATTCTCTTTTGCTTGTATTTCTCTTGATTTCAACTTACACGTACTGAGAAATAAAAGTTTTTGTCTAGATAATAGAGATAAAAATGAAGAAGTTTCGTGTGCAATCAGGAACATAAAATTTTCATATCAGGTCCTTGTCTTCTCGTTGATTGATTGACATATCAGCTCGTAGTTATACTTTTAGTGTAATTATTAGCCTGCAGCAGAGATACAGTTGTATACACGATACACTTGACATGAGAAATTTGATGTGATACCCATCACCGATATGGTACGCTGAATATTTGCAGGACGTGAACCATGCTGTTCTTGCCGTTGGTTATGGAGTTGAAAATGGTGTCCCGTACTGGCTCATTAAGAACTCATGGGGAGCTGACTGGGGTGACAATGGCTACTTCAAAATGGAGATGGGGAAGAACATGTGTGGTAAGTATAAGTTTTCCGTAGTTGGTACCATTCCAAACGTGACACCTGATTATATAATTTATATTAAATTATCAGGCATCATTTGATCTTCTTATATTTTGGGCGTGGCCCAGTAAATTGATACGAATGACTTTGGTTGCAGGTGTTGCAACTTGTGCATCATACCCTGTAGTTACTTAAGTGTTACCGAAGGAAAGAGTGGAGTTTATCAATGGAACGAGTGGTCTAGAACCTGTCTTCAGTTTAGTTTATCCAAGATTGTTTAAAGAGTGGTGCTGTGCAAAGATGGTTGAAGAATGTCGTATAAAATAAAATAAGACTAAGCGAAAAGTGATCCTTCATAAACGGTGATTTTCTTGTAAACATAGAAACTTTATGTAAATTATCTTATTAAATATTAATGATCGATGGGACATCTCTTATTTGATAGAAGTCTTGCTCACTAGCTTTGCTTAGGTTCTTAATTTTCACTTGATAATCATATACATTAAAACCTCTATAAATTAATAATGTTGGGACATGAAATTCTAATAATTTAATGAGGTGTTAATTAATCGATAAATTAATAATTTATTAATTTAAAGAGTGCTTTTTTGATTCAATGAACATAAAATAAAAATTATTGTGTTTCAATAATGTATGTATGACATTCTTTGAATTAATATAACAAATAAATTCATTGTGTATATATATATATTTATGAAAATAAGTAAATGATATCTATTGTTTTTAATAATTAAAAAATATTCATTGTATTGACCAATCAAATAATGTTCACGTATAGTCTGAGTTAAAATCACTTGCATCTATGAGTTCATTGTACTAGAAATGCTAAACGTATGATGATGAAAGGAAAATCAGAACTTTTGGATGCAATCAGAAAAGTTAGAGATGAAATCTAAGTTACATTTAAATTTCAAGAAAAATAAACAACAATAGAATCATATTTTACTACATTGTCCTAATAATGCTTGTAAATTGTATTGACCAATCAAATAATGTTCACGTATAAAGTGAGTTAAAACTACTTGCATTTATGAGTTCATTGTACTAGAAGTGCTAAACGTATGATGATGAAAGGAACACCGGAACTTTTGGATGCAATCATAAAAGTTAGAGATGATATCTAGCTACATTTAAATTTCAACAAAAAATAAAAAACAATAAAATCATATTTTACTACATTGTCCTAATAATGCTTGTATAATTTTAAAGTATTATTAATTTATGATATTGAGAGGGCCATAGATTTATATAAGGGTCTTTCGAAAAATTGTTATCTTATTAATTTATCTAAATTGTTAGTTTGGCCCGAGTTGGAATCGAGAAAAATATTATTTTAAAGTGGTTATTAGCTTATCGAGTATTGATCTATAGAGGAGTTACTATAATGTGCACACTGTTATAAGCTAAAGAGGAAAAAAAAAAAAAAAAGAGAGAAGAATAGAGATATCAATAAATTTGTGTATTTTATTAATGAACTAGAACCACATATATATATATATATGGGAAAATAAGAATATACAAAGTAAAAATATCTAGGGTTACAGTGGTACAATTGTCATTCACCAATACAATTTAATATTTACAACACTCCCCCTTAAATGACATATTACAAAATATTTGCTTTATTAAAACCTTATTTGATAAAAATTCAATGAGACAAAAATATCAAACGAATGAAAAAAAAAGTATAATTATTCTTGTAGTATTAAGATGAATGCTGCCTCATTAAAACCTCGTCGGGAAAACCCAATGTGACAAACCCCTAGTGTTGATCACTGTAAATCATAGAGTAAATGCTCTCAATCTTGTGAACTGACTTCTTGAATGTAGATGTTAGCAGTACTTTTGCGGATAAATCAACTACATTGTCGCTTGAGTTAATTTGTTGAAAATTCTGGAGTATTTTGATGTTGCCTTATTAAAACCTTGTCGGAAAAACTCAATTAGATAAAATCTGAACGAAGGAAAAACAATACAGTTACCCCCCCTCGATTCAATCTGTATTGAATCATCCATATAGTTACTCCCCTTATTCAATCTCTATTAAATAATCCATATCTTGATATCTTCAAGAATCTCCTATAGGAGAGTTTATTAATAGACACTGATAACAGCTACCTTATTAAGAATCTTGCTTGGAAAACCTTATAGAACAAGGAAAAAAGAGTGTAGCGTATATTAGCTCCTCCAAATGGGAACGTTACAATTATATTGATATTGTATTTATATACTTTGATCAAACAAGTTTCTTAAAAACTTGAACTATATATTTCAGATATATTTAATCTTTCAATGATTTTATAGTATGTTTCAAACATCGTATATGTCTACATTGCAATTGTCAAATTGCTACTACCAAATTTAAGTCGTGAAACTTTATATATGTAACGATTCCTATATTTCAAATAGATTTTCTCTAATCATTTTACCGCAATCCCAAAGTACCAAAGTATTGATTACCCTTTTTAATCTCCCTTATTGGTACTTCAAAGAATACCCACAACGTACCGAGTAGATGATCATACATTTTGATATCACTCATTGGTACATCTAAGAGCACAAACTAGTAATTAGAGTCAATCATCTTTCAGTATTTACATTGCTAATAATCATATATTTATTAGCACTTATTATGCATTTTTCAGGCAAATAAGATATTACATGTACTGCATATCCTTTCACATACAATACCAGATCTTTGAAACATTCGTTGCGCAACAAGTCGTATATTACGACAATACCAATAGCTATTTTATTGACTTTACACTTTTAAGTGTTTTGATTTTAGGTCCCGAAACTTCAGATTTTGTAGTAAGTTTAATTTTGCCTGAATACATATTTTTGTCAACTATTTTTATATTGGTTTTCTTCGACATATTTTCTTTTATTATCCTCGCTATCATTCATATTATAATGCGGCCAGTTTTGCAGTTTGCTTTTGCATAAGTGCTTTATAAAGTGTATCGACATAATTATCATTTCAATTCGATTTATTTCCCCACAACGACATAACTACAGAGATCTTAATTTTCGATATTTCAAGTACTTAAACCTCTTTTGGAGATTTGTAATTAGTTATGTCAATAAATACTCTCTCACGAGTATATGCCTCCTCAATAAAACCATCATAATTATTTGCTCTATTTTTATTTATTTGGGGATCTTTATACGAATCAGATATCGCTACGCTTCAGGTGTACCATACATGAATATAAGATAGAGCATCTGTAACTAGTATATGAGATTTTATTAATCTCTTATGCATTTTGTAATTATGTTATCTTTTTAACATTTCGTTCGTGTTTTCAATCGAACTTCTGATTCGTATTATCAATCCCGAGGATATATAACATAATATGATGCATTTGTTTGATTTTAAGCTACTAATCTTTCCCCTACTGTTGAGAAAACTGTCCAATCAAATTGACAATCATTTTTTCGACGTTGTAAAATATCACTCATTTGGGATATATGTTTAAACCACGCATTTTTCACAACATTCTTTATTTTTCATTTTAGTGCATTGTGGAGGATCAATTGCACTATCAAAAAATTAGATGAAAAAATTAGGCTCTAAAACCATAAGCCAATTATAACATGGAGAACTATGATGTTGTCATGATACGCAATAAAATTCCCTAAATAAAAGGGAAGTATTTTTTTCTTAATTAAATTAATTGGAGGCGTTTAATAAACAAAAATGTTAAACCATTTATCAACATCCCAACTAACACTTATTAAAATGTTGAGATTTATGTCCACTGACTTTATCAAGAAACATTCTTGATTATATAATATATAATCTGAAGATTATACTCATAACTTAAAATTTGAGCAATAATTTTGAAAACTTCGGGTTGCGATCACCATGCAATCATTTAATATATGTATCAAATTTATTAGATACAAATAATATTAAGATGATCAACGTAGAGGATGATGGGACCCCATTTATCACCCTAATTAATTTTCAGAAATATAGGGAACTTAATCCCTATTTTAGCTAGTGATAGTTAATAAAAAACTTCATAAAAGAGAACAAACATCATATATGATTGAATTGAAGAATCTTATGGTTCTTCATTAAGTATCCATTTTAATTTCGCATAATTATTGATCCAGTGATGGTCCAACAGGTCAGACCAAATAATAAAATCGAATTAAACTTCTAATTCAATATAAGATATAATTCAATGATTAAACATTATATAATCATATATCATTCAAGTAGTCAAATTAATCAATGTCCTTATGACATTAGTTATATGTTTCCTTCAGGGATAAATATGAATTCAAATGATATATTCTTCGAAACATATGCTACTTCGAAAGCACATTTTTATTACTCATTCAAAATTAATATGTCAATATTCTTTTGAAATATTGAAAATTATAATTCATTCTCTTCAGGAGCAAGTGATATGTTGGCATGTGTCAAGGAAATCATCCAAGAATCATGTAATGATAGTGTAAATCCCAATAGTTTAGGAGATGATTATTGTATATATTTAGAAGGTAAATAATAAAGTTTTCAGGACTGCATATAATTAGAGATCTTGATCATCTTGTACTCTATATATTTGTTTGTATTCCTTTACAAGCAAGATATTAAAAATAAAGTTTATTCAAATATTTTTGTATCATTTTTCTCTACATGGTATCAGAGCATACCAACGAAAACTGAACTCCATCACCACAAAACTCTAAACAACCTACAACCATGACTGAAAATACCTCCCTTATCCCACATGAACCTCGGGTTATTGTTCAAATCGCACAAGATAATACCCCGTTTCCTACTAGAATCATCTTAGATGAAACGACTTATTCGTTATGGTCACAACTAATGGAGATGCGCATCGGAGCTCGAAACAAATCTGGTTTTCTCACTGGTGCTACACAAAAACCTTGTACTGGAGACAAGGAACTAGAAGCTTGGCTCATCGACAACAACCGAGTCAAGAGTTGGCTTATTAACTCAATGAGTCCAACCTTGATGCAGCGATTTATTCGTCTTCAAACAACCAAGGAGACATGGGATGTTGTTTCAAAGACGTTTTATGATGGTTCGAATGAAACACAATTGTTCAAATTGAATCGTCGTTCATTTACTATCCGTCAAAATGGTATACCTTTGGCAACATACTACAACAAACTTGTCGGCATCTTCCAAGATATTGATGCTCGTATCATAGCCTAAAAAGATAATGTTGATGGGGTTGTACATCTGCATAAAACCATGACTCGACTTCGAATCCATATTTTTTTGGTTGGTCTTGATTCTGAATTTAATCATGCTCGAAGTGAAATTTTATGAAAAGGTCCACCCCTTGATCTTGAATCATGCTATGCATATGTACGCAAGGATTATAACCAGCGACACACTATGGATGAATCAAAGGTTATGACTGACAATGCAGTTCTCCTAACTTCTCGAAAAGGAAAATTTTTATGTAACAAGACCAATAACTTCATTTGTACTCATTGTGGTGAGAATGGGCACTCCAAAAAAACGCTGCTATGAAATCATTGGTTACCCTGAATGGAAGGAATTTTTCAAAAAGGCCCCGAAAAAAAATCAGCCAGGCTAGTGTTGCTACCATAGAGAATGATAATTCTTCTCTATCTCATTGCTCATGTAGTTCTTCATAAGAACTCTGGTATGTCTAGTGCACATCTTACTATGAATAATACATGGATTATTGATACTGGTGCAACCGATCATATGACAAACAATCCTTACCACCTTACTACTATTTGTCCATCGACTAAACAAACCATATTAACCACAAATGGAGGAGTTGCTCCCGTTACTCATGGAGGATCAGTATCTCTGTCTAAATCTCTCTCTCTTGATAATGTGCTTGTTCCATCTCTTTCCTCTAACCTCTTATCAGTTAGCCAAATTACTTGTGCCTTAAATTGTATTGTAATTTTTTGGCCTAATTATTGTTTAATCCAGGACATTGCAACACGGAGGATTTTTGGCTATGGTGTTAAACGAGGAAAGTTGTACTATCTTGATTTAAAAGCTAGAGAAACTCATTTGGTGGGACAAGTGGTATATACGCCTTGGTCATTTATCATTTCGTTATCTTTGCAAGTTGAAACCAGATTTATTTTTCAATGTTCATGATTCTGAATTCAAGTGTGACATTTGTGAAATGGCCAAAAGCCATCATATTTCTTATTTTCCAAGTTATAAAAAGAGCACTTCACATTTTATGACTATTCACTTGATGTTTGGGGGCCTGCTCGAATTTCTGGTGCTCGTTACTTTGTAACATTTATTGATGAATGTACTCGCATGACTTGGGTTTCCATTCTCCGAAACAAGGGAGATGTTTATTCTATTTTTCAGAAGTTGTATCGTATGGTGACCTCTCAGTATAAAGTGCCAAATTCAAGTCCTCCAATCTGACAATGGAGGGGAATACATCAATTCTGAACTTGAATTTTTTTGTCGAGACGAGAACATGGAATCCATCACCAAACTTCATGCGTTGGTACACCCCAACAGAATGTCCTTGCTGAGGGAAAGAATAGACAATTCTTAGAAGTTGTTAGAGCCTCCTTATTTGGCATGAATGTACCTCGTCCATATTGGGGTGAGGCTATTCGTTCTGCTGCATACCTCATAAATCGTACACCATCACGAGTCCTTGATTTCAAAACTCCATATCAAAGGCTTCAGGAACTTGTATCTGCACCAACTCTCCCAAACCTTGAACCTCGTGTGTTTGGTTGTACAGCTTATGTCCATCTTCACTCTACAGGAAAACTAGATTCTCGTGCTATTCGATGTGTGTTTGTTGGGTATGCGGATTTACAAAAGGGATATCGTTGCTATGATCCTCCAACCAAGAAAATGTATGTCACTCGAGATGTAACATTTCATGAAGACGTCCCATATTTCACTGATCTTAAGTTCTCTCTTCAGGGGGAAACACCATTAAAATATACTAATGAAGAGTGCAGTCAGGATACCCAAATTCTTGGTTCACAACCATACGAAAATTCATGTGATGTTGAAATCTTGCAATATAACCTACTGGAACATCCGAGACAAGAGGAAGGCAATGCACAATGAAATAGAATAAATGATTGCCACCCCACCAGGTCCTAACTCTTGCAATGAAACTCATCTAAATCAAGATAGTAGAGCTTCCCAATTATCACCAAACGCCACAGAACCTCCAAATGTGTCACCTCAGGTACTTCCATCTCCTTTAACATATGACTTAGTTCCTTCCAATACTGAACCAAGGTACCCACTTAGAATAAATAGAGGAATCCTAAAACAACAATATGATCCTGATCTTAGCACTATGACTAAATATCCAATAAACAATTATATCTCCTCCCATCATTTGTCAGAATCACATACACTTATTGTAAATCAATTATCCACTGTATCTATTCCTAGTAATGTGCAAGATGCTGTAGCAGACCCAAAGTGGAAGAAAGCTATGAATGATGAAATGGAAGCTTTATAGAAGAACTCTACATGGAGACTTGTGTCAATACCTGAAGGAAAAAAGATTGTTGGATGTAGGTGGATATTCACAGAAGCATTGATCGTTACAAGGCTAGACTCGTCGCAAAAGGGTATACACAGAAGTATGGAATTGATTATGGGGATACTTTTGCTCATGTAGCAAAAATATATACCATTTGAATTCTTATTTCTATAACAGAAAATCGAGATTGGCCCTTACGACAATTTGATGTAAAAAATGCATTCCTTAATGGAGCTTTAGAAGAAGAAGTATACATGGATCCACCTCCAGGAACAAACTGTGTTGGTAAAGTGTGCAAGTTAAATAAAGCTTTATACGGATTAAAGCAATCACCTCGAGCATGGTTTGGAAGGTTCTCAAATTTCACGAAACAAGTGGGGTACACGCAAAGTAATGCAGATCATACTCTTTTCATCAAACAAAATCAAGACAAAGTTACTGCTCTTATTGTATACGTTGATGACATAGTTGTTACATGAAATAATTCGGATGAGACTGCTACACTTCAAAGACACTTGGCAACTAAATTTGAACTAAAAGACCTTGGTGACCTAAAATACTTCTTAGGCATTGAAGCCGCAAGGTCAGCCAAAGGAGTCTCTCTTTGTCAAGGAAAATATGTGTTGAATTTGTTAACTGAAATGGGCATGCTCAATTGTAAACCAGCTGAAACACCCATTGAAGTGAACCACAAATTAGTGATTCAACAAGATCAAGTTCCAACAAATAAAGAAAGATATCAAAGATTAGTTGGGAGGTTGGTTTACTTATCACATAAAGACCCGATATTGCATACGCAGTAAGTTTGGTAAGTCGGTTCATGCATGGACCAAGTGAAGAGCATATGGAAGTCGTTTCTCATATCTTACGATATCTAAAATCATCTCCAGGAAAATGTTTATTTTTTGCTAAAAATGGAAACCAAGAGATTAGTGGATATACAGATGCGGATTGGGCTGAAATCAAACTGATCGAAAATCTACCTCCGATTACTTTACATTTGTTGGGAAGAATTTGATCACTTGGCGAAGTAAGAAACAAAATGTGGTAGCAAGATCAAGTGCAGAGGCAGAATTTCGTGGAATGGCTCATGGAGTCTATGAATTGTTATGGATCAAACGTGTCTTACAAAATCTTGGTGTATGTCATACAAAGCCTATGATGTTATATTACGACAACAAGGCAGCCATTGTTATTGCAAATAGCCCAGTTCAACATGACAGAACTAAACATGTTGAGGTTGATCGGCACTTTATTAAAGATCATCTGGATAAATGTACAATTAGTTTTCCACTTGTCACTTCAAAAGATCAACTTGCAGATGCTCTAACAAAAGCCGTATCCACAAAAAACTTTCACAACTCACTTAACAAGTTGGGTATGATTGACATATACTCACCAACTTGATGGGAAGTGTTGGCGTGAGTCAAGGAAATCATCTAAGAATGATGGATGATGGTGTAAATCCCAATCGTTTAGGAGATGATTATTGTATATATTTAGAAGGTAAATAATGGAGTTTTTAGGACTGCATATAATTAGAGATCTTGATCATCTTGTACTCTATATATTTGTATGTATTCCTTTGCAAGCAAGATATTGAAAATAAAGTTTATTAAAATATTTTTGTATCATTTTTCTCTACATAATATTCTACTGGAATATTATTTATACTGTTATGCTACTTCAGGAGTAACAACAAACTATTGTTAAATATTATAGATATTTGCTCTTCTGGAGTAATTGAATAATAAATCTTTCAAAACTATGCTCTTCGGGAGAAATTAATATTCTATAAGAATATTATTATAATAAAAATTATGCTATTTCAAGAGTAACAACAAATTATTTATGTATGTCGAATTAATATTCTTATGAAATATTAATTATACATTTATTAATATGAACTGATGAACATTATTAACAATTTATCAAAAAAGAATGGATTCATGTAAATACTTGAATCCTAGCCGTGGCTTCTTGACCACTTTCAAGGAATTTTGCTATTTCTCCACGCATCTGTCGTATTTGAACCTCTCTTCGATTCCTCAATAACTTTATCTTTTAACTCAATTTGTTAGAACGTGTACTGATAACGTGTTATAAACTATAGAAAAAAAAGAGAGAAGAATAGAGATACCAATAAACTTGTGTGTTTTATTATGACATTTCCAACCCAAAATGCCATTTTTGGGGTTCAAAAATCATTTTGGAGTTTTGCAAACTCCATTTTGAAAATGCTATCCAACCCAAAAACTCTATATTGGGCTCCACACCTAATAAAATATATTATTTCTTATCATTTTCAATATCCAACCATATAAACAATATATTCTTGAAAATATAAATTCTAATATCAACCATTTAATATATTCTTGAAAATTAGTTAATTACATTGGGATGTATTATAAAAATAATTATTTCTTATTAGATAAAAAATATATTATATACGATGTTTTGTTAATTACGTATATGAATTGAAAGAAATATCGAGATAATTATATTAATTATTGTCAAACAAAACGTTTGTGATAGATTTGAAATTTCTGGTAAACATGAATTATATTTTGTGTAATTAAATTAACTCAACAATATTCAAAAAATCATTTTTTCTCAAATAATGGGGGTAAAATATGGTCTAAATAAAATTATAGTCCTCATTTGGTATGGATTAAAATCAAAATTTTAATAAGCTTTGACAAAATTTGATGAAACGAGAAAATGTGAATTTTGTAAAATGTCAAAATCAGGTCTGTCCGGGATCAGCAGCAGTTATCTCGCCTTGGCGAATTCTACGGTTTTATCCTACGATCTGTAGGTCCTTCGCCGGAGCTCCGGCGCCTTTCTCAGCTGAAATTCTATCAATAAATTACCATTTTCACAACCCAACAACCTCTTTAACCAAGGACTTCTTCTCCCTTTCTCGATAATATTTGTTTTTTATTCACATAGAAGCGGGAATTTCTGTTTCTTCATCAACAGTTACGGGTTTTGATCGACGGCTTATTTGAGTTTGGTGAGAATTGTTATCCAGATACCACAGCCAGTAATCCAAATCTTAAACATCTGATTTCTTGCAATTGTTGTCCTGAGCCCACGGTTTTCCGAGCTTTTAAGTGATATCCGGAAGCATATACAAGGTTTTCATCTTTTCAGCGAATTTCGGTTGTTATCTGCTGCAAAGGAAACTCTGCTCAACAGGAGTCCGTAAATCCGATTATCACCCGTACTCAGGGGCTTTGGTCTTCTCCCTTGAGTCTTGAACTTTTCCTATAATCTATTAAAGGTATTTTCAGCTTATCATCCATATACCTCTATTGTTTATTGATTTGGAAATTGGAAGGTGTGACTTTACTTCTGTATTATAGACCAAATTTAGGTACAAATTTACCACTGAAGTTGGTATTGTTCAGTGTCTGTATCAGAATTTAGAGCATAGATAGTGGAATTTGAGCTTACCTGACCAACTCTTCTTCAGAATCCCCAACTTCTTTTGATACGTGTTGATAGAATGGACCAAGAGGAGATATCTAGAATGTGTAACCAGCTCCGACTGGTGGAAAGCGAGAATCCTACCATTATAAAATCACACCAGTCCTTTGCCGAAGGAATAGACCTATTGAAGAAATGTCTAGTTGGAAAAATTTTGGGTCCCAAAATCGCGAATAAAGAAGGACTTGAGTCCGTCCTTAGGCTCATCTGGCGTACCTCTTACAGTTTTCAGATAGAACCTAAGGGTAGAAGCAACATCTTTCTATTTTGTTTTTGAAATATCGAGGATCGTAATCGGATCTACTCAGGTGGACCTTGGCTGTTCAACAAGCAATTAATCTCTTTAGCTAAACCTTCATCTACTAATGATATTACTTCAATAGCCTTCACCTGGGTATCTTTTTGGATTCATATTCTGAATGTTCCTTTTGCATGTAATACAGAATCATGTATACGAACCTGGGGTGCTTCTATTGGTGAAGTAGTAGGGTGTGATATGAGTGGACCTGTTCCCATAATTAGGGTCCGATTGAATGTTTTGAAACCCTTACGTAAATGCCTGAAAGTTGCACTTGAAGGAATTGTTGGGGAATTTTTACTTCCATTACATTACGAGAAATTGCCAGATTTCTGTTTTCGATGCGGCATTATTGGTCATAAATCCATGAATGCAATATAATATTAGATGTTGCTACTTCTAGTACTGTTGAATACCATTACAATGACTCCCTTTGTGCAAAATCACCATTTTTTAAGTGTCCGAACTCAAGGGCAACTTTGCCAACACAGCCCAACAGACATACTCAGGAACTTAATCGGGAAGACGATTATGTTTACAAAAACTATACATCTTTTTAGGAAAAGGTGTCAACTCTCATCTTGTTAAAGCCTTAAATCCGCGGATCCCAGCTAAACATCAGGATGTAAGGCAATATGAAAGTACCATGGAAGCTAATAAACCGAGCACATGCAACTCCGCTGAATCTACTCTTGTTCGGAATATTAGTCCCTCAATAGTGGCAGAACAAAACCCCTCTAAATTCATGAGTTCCTTGCAGATAAATGAATAAGAGAATGCACTTATTGATGGAAGAGGAGCTTCAATTGAGAACGATATCTCTACACCTTCTCCAGAACACATCGGCGAGCCTGAATTACAGGACCACCGAAGCCAATGATGTACTTATGCTGGAATGCACAGGTTCTGGGGAAACTTTGTGCGTTATCATTTTTGTGATTGTTTGTACGCCGTTATTCTCCTGACTTAGTTTTCATTTCGGAAACTAAGTTATATGGTTCTCGCGCGTCTAATCTGAAATACAAGCTGAACTTTGACAATTGTTTTGCTGTAGACTGTCGGGGTCGAAGTGGAGGTTTAGCACTGCTTTGGAATGATACTTGGGAAGCCTCTGTCAGTTCCATTTCTCAAGGCCATATTGATGCTGTAGTCATCTCCTCATACTTATGGCACTTCACTGCTTTCTACGGTAACCCAGCTCTAGGAGACCGTTCCCACTCCTGGGAGCTATTACGCCGTCTCCAGAAATTATCCTCACTTCCATGGCTTATTGGAGGTGATTTCAACGAAACTCTCTCATTTCGTGAACGGATCAGAGGCACTTTAGATCGCCATCAGCTACTAACAATTTCTAGTTGGCTTTAACTGACTGCAATTTAAATGACTTGGGTTTCAGTTGACTTGACCTATATACACTTGGAGTAATAAAAGGGAAGGTAATTCTAACATTCAGGCTAGACTTGACCGTTTTGTCTGCTGTGATACATGGTGGAATCTCTACCCATTTGCATCAGTAGAAAATTTGGCCTTTGATAAATCTGACCACATGCCGATCCTTATTTGATTAAAGGGATAGACCTCTTGTACAAGTTCGGCCCTGAGGAAATCTTATTTCCGGTATGAACCGTTTTGGATAAAAGAACCCAGATATACCCAAGTTGTGGCTGCTCAATGGCACCAGAGTAATGGGACTTCTGAAAGTGTTGATCGACTATGCTTACTTCAAACCAGACTTGCATGCTGTGGAATGTCCATTCGCGAGTGGAGTAAACAAGCTTTTGGCCCGTGGCAAAGAGAATTCATTTACAAACGGCAACAGCTAGAATGTTTACTAAATTCACCTAACTCAACGTCCCTCATGACTCAAATACACCGTCTTGAAGCGGATGTTGAGCGTGCCATGAACTTTACTGGAAGCAACGCTCAAGAGCTGATTGGCTACGTGCAGGGGACCATAATACTAGGTTTTTCCATGCTAAAGCCTCCTCTCAAAGGAATAAGAATAGAGTAACCCAACTTAAATCCGACCATGGTCAGTGGATTTCGAATAACGATGTTATTATTCACATGATTGAGGACTATTTCTCCAATCTATTCAAGAGCAGCAATCCAATTCCAGAAAACCTGGACTCCGTTACCTTGAATATTTCATTCTTTTTGTCTTATGACGAGATACAATCTCTTAATGCGCCTTTTGGAGCCAATGAAATATCCAAGGCCCTCTTTGACCTAGAACCTCATAAAGCACCGAGCCCTGATGGATTCCATGCGATTTTCTTTCAGAACCATTGCGATATACTTGGAAGTGAAGTTACTGAGACATGCTTAAAAGTTCTTCCTGACGGGTAATCTATTCAACCTTTTAATTAAACAACAATTGTACTCGTTCCCAAAAAACTCAACTCGGAGAATGTCTCAGATTATAGACCTATTTGCCTCTGTAATGTTCTCTATAAAATCATCTCCAAATATCTGGAAAATCGACTAACGGTGGTTCTCTCAAGCCTAATATCAGAATATCAGGGCACCTTTGCTCTAGGCCGTCTAATCACAGACAATGTTCTTGTGGCCTTTGAACTTCTTCATTCATTGAGCAAAAAGAATAATGGGAATAAAGGGTTTATGGTGCTAAAGCTTGACATTAGTAAAGCTTATGATAGAGCTGAATGGAGTTTTCTATATCGAGTGATGGAAAGGATGCAATTTCCCCAAAAATGGATTTCTTTAATTCGTGGTTGCCTTGAAACCACATATTGTTCCTTTTGTGTTAATGGTATTAGACAAGGCTTCGTCAAACCTTCACGTGGCCTTCGACAAGGATGCCCACTCTCCTTGTACCTTTTTATTTTATGTGCCGAAGCCTTTTCAGTTAGTATACGGCAAGCTGAGACCCAAAGAGCTATTGTTGAAATGTAATGTAATAGGCATGGACCACGAATATCCGATCTTTTCTTTGCTGATGATTCAATTCTCTTCTCCCGTGCAAATCTACAAGATGCTTCTTGTATTCGTGGAATCCTATCGGATTATGAGAAAGCCTCGAGATAGGTTGTTAACTTCTCCAAATCCCTTCTCTCTTTTTCCGCTAATGTGCACCAGAAGTCCAGTTGTTGAGATGTCTCGAACTTACAAGAACTAGGATCATGATAAATATTTAGGCTTCCCAGCTGTTATTGGGAGGTATAAGCGGAGAATTTTCTTGACTCTTAAAGAAAAGCTACTTAAACGAGTCAGTGGCTGAAAACAGGGTCTTTTCTCATCCAGTGAGCGGGAAATTTTAATCAAAGCAGTCCTTTAGTCTATCTCCACATACATTATGAGCCTATTCAAACTACCACAATCCTTTATCTCGGACATTCGCTCCATCCTAACGCGCTTCTCGTGGGGATCCAATGCAGGAAAGCGAAATAATATTAAACATCCTTATGGAAACTGATGTCCAAGACTAGTATAGATCCACAAATGAAAATCCATTGCTCGGTATGTAGAGCACCACTTAATGTTTTTCTTGCATAAAACATTAGAATTTCCGTATTGTTAACTGGTATATTTCTTTATAATCCATGATTATTAGATTCTTATTAATTTGCAGAACTTAGTGTTTCAAATGAATAAAATAAATCTAAGAGGTGTTATAGACATTTTTCACTTGGCCTGAACATAATCTGATTCTCTTCCCATTTGCTTAATTAAATCAGCCAAATTTTCAATAATTTTGACGCTTGAAAGTTGGAGTTGACTCTATTGCATATTGATATGATGACTATGTACATTGTTTGCAAATTTCTTTGGAGTTGACTCTTTATTACATGTTGATATGATGACTATGTACATTGTCCGCAAATTTCTCAACAGTGCTCCCTCTAGCACACTGACACTTCTTTTCTTGGATGTTCCAAAACACAAGCCTTGCTCCAAAAGATAAAGGCATTGCTTTCACAGTGTACATGTTTTACTCGTTTCTATGACTACAAGTGACAAATGTCGAGGGTCAAGTTTCAATGTCCCTTGCGTCACCATCCTCTATCAAAGCTTTTCAGTCGCACCCTATGGAACAAGTCCTATACATGAGAATTCAAATCAAAAGTGGAAATTGATCTATTAAAACTGAATGTAAAAATCCATTTCAAAACTGTTCTAAAATGGAGAATAAATGGTTCTAGATTAGCTAGCACTTCACCATACACATTATGACTGTTAGATGATGACATGTTCTAGGTTTTTTAAAAAAAAAAAATTAGATGATCTTCAATGACTGAGACCATCAGGATTTTCACATTGAAATGCCTAAAGCTATTGAATGCTCTATATCAATGTTTAGAAAATCGGATCGGACCAGCCTGTTCGATCGGGAAAATCGGGAACCGGCCTGAAAAACTGGTTCGATTGACCTCAAAAATCGGCCGGTAAAAAACCGGGAATTGACCTATATTTTAAACCAGATTTTCAATTTTTTTTTTTTTGCTTTCTCTAGTTGTTTTAAGCTACTTCTGTGTATACTTTTATTTTCTAAATGAGTAAATATTAGTTTATTGATAAAATAACACGTTTTTTAGAAAATTTTGTGATTTTTGGAATAATTTTTTATGTTTTAATTGAAACTGGTTCGACTCGGTCGGACCTTTTGAAGGATTAGAATGGGCTAATACTGATATGGATAGGAAATTGAAATTGGAGGAACCCTTTCAGGAAAAAGGGATAAAAGATGCCCTTTTTGATTGTGCTGGAGACAAAGCGTTGGGACCTGATGCTTTCTCTATGGAAGCACTAAAGGAAGGTTGGGAAGTTATCAAGGAGGATCTAATGAAAGTGTTTACTGAATTTTACGAGAATGGTATCGTAAATGCCAGAGTAAATGAAACTTTTATATTTCTCATTCCAAAAAAATTGAGTTCTGTTTCCATTAAAGATTTTCGCCCCATAAGTTTGTGAAGATTCTTGTGAAAATGGGAATCTTAATTTCTCATATTACACAACATGTAGATATACAAGAGATATTACATATTATCACTTTAGTCCCTAAACTCTAATAGATGTTGTTTTGGTACAATTAATTGCTAGAATAATACACATAACTAAACATCTCAACACTCCCCCTCAAGTTGGTGCATAGATATCACACATGCCCAACTTGGATATCGATGTATAGAATGAATTACTAGCCACTCCATGTGTCATGATGTCGGCTAGTTGACTTGCACTCTTAATATATGGAATCTCTATATTCTTGGAGTCAAGGTTATCTTTGATGTAGTTCCTGTCAAGTTCAACGTGCTTTGTTCGATCATGTTGTACTGGATTGTTCGCTATCTCAATAGCTGCAGTGTTGTCACAAAAGAGCAACATAGGCTTACTTGGACCAAAACCAAGTTCAGTAAGAAGAATTTTCAACCACGTAAGCTCGGTAGTTGCATGATGCAGAGCACGATATTCAGCCTCTGCGCTAGATAGTGAAACCACGTTTTGTTTCTTACTTCTCCAAGTAACAAGATTTCCTCCAACAAATATGACATATCCCGACGTGGATTTTCTATCCAATCTCGATCCAGCAAAGTCCGAATCTGTGTAACTCACAATGTCAAGATGATCGCTTTTTGAGTATAAGATGCCCTTGCCAGGAGAGGATTTTAAATATGCCAAGATACGATTAATTGCACTCATGTGCTGTTCACTTGGGTTGTGCATGAATTGGCTCACAACACTTACCGCATATGATAAATCAGGTCTTGTGTGAGTAAGATAGATCAATTTCCCTACCAATCTCTGATATCTCTCCTTATTTGTAGGAACCTGATCTGGGTAGATAGATAAGCCATGATTCACCTCAATAGGTGTGTCTACAGGAGTAGATGCTGACATACCAGTTTCTGCTAGGAGGTCAAGGGCATACTTACGTTGGGAAAGGACAAGTCCTTGCTTAGATCGTGATACTTCAATCCCTAAAAAATATTTTAGAGTACCCAAGTCTTTCATTTCAAACTCCCTCGTCAGATGTGCCTGAAGTTTTTCAACTTCACTGGGATTACTCCCAGTAACAATCATATCGTCCACATACACAATGAGTAAGGTGATATCCTGGCCATCTCTTTTATAAAATAAAGTATGGTCAGCTAGAGTCTGCTTAAAATCATACTTCTTCATTGAACAGCTCAACCTTCCAAACCATGCCCTTGGTGATTGTTTTAGCCCGTATAGAGCTTTCTTCAACTTACACACCTTACCCCCTGGAGGGGTAAAACCCTTAGGTGGGTCCATATATACTTCCTCTGTTAGATCACCATGTAGGAAGGCATTTTTAACATCGAATTGCCTCAATGTCCAATCAAGATTGACTGCTAAAGATATTATAACTCTAACAGTATTCATCTTGGCTACTGGAGCAAATGTCTCTTGGTAATCAATCCCATAGGTCTGTGTGTAACCTTTGGCAACCAGTCTAGCCTTATACCTGTCCACAGTCCCATCTGGTTTGTATTTCAACGAGTACACCCATTTGCACCCTACAGTCTTCTTTCCTGGTGGTAAGGAGATCATCTCCCAAGTAGAATTCCTTTGGAGAGCATCCATTTCTTCTACCATAGCAGATTTCCACTTAGGTTGATCAACAGCTTCCTGAAAATTTTTAGGAATAGACACGGAAGATATCTGAAGGGAAAATGCCAGGTTAGTCTTAGATAAACGGTGGTATAAAACATAATCAGATATAGGAAACATTGTATGAGAAGAACATGTTGAGAATCCCAATCTATCAGGTGGGTTACGATTCCGAAGGGAACGTCTCCTAGCCGGGGTGTCAACATTGTCCAAAGATGCATGGTTAGGATTAGAAACTGGAATAGAGTAGAAGGTGAAGTATGTACCTCATTTTCAATCGTAGAAGAGTTCGACGGCACTGTAGTATCAATAGGAGGACTATTTTCAGTAACTAGTGCAGGGGTGCAAGTAGTATCTAAATTTCTCCTGGTATAACACTTTTGGAACAACCTTGGTGATGTGTAACTTTCAACTTCAAGTTCCCCCTTTCCACCAGAAATCCACACCTTTTTTTCTTCTAACCACATTTGTTCCTCTTCTTTACTACAAATCTCCCCCTGAAGAGGAACCAACGACACATCATCCGAGAAAAAAGACTCAGACTCACATAATTCAACATCCATAGAGATATAGTACTTCCCAGTAGGGGGGTAAAAACATTTGTAGCCCTTCTGGGAGCTGAAGTAACCAAGGAAAACGCATTTCAAGGCACGAGGATCAAGCTTGTCTCGAAGATGGGAGTGCACATGGACATAACACACACAACCAAAAACTTTGGGACAAATATTCAAGGCAGAAGGAATAGAGTGAAACTTTGAAAACATCCTTAGGGGTGTTTGAAAATCAATTATGCGAGAAGGCATACGATTGATAAGAAAAATAGCAGTTGTCACTGCATCAGCCCAAAAACGTTTTGGAACCCGCATAGTGAAGCATAAGACTCGAGCTACCTCAAGAATGTGTCGATTTTTTCGCTCTGCTATGCCATTTTGTTGTGGGGTGTAAGCACAAGTTGTTTGGTGAAGAATACCGTGAGTTGCGAAGAAAGTGGCAAGGGTTTGGTTCATAAACTCCCGACCGTTGTCAGAACGAAAGGTCTTAACCTAAGTATGAAATTGTGTCTCAACCATTTTGGAGAATTGAGGGATAATATGTACAACATCACCTTTCGATTTTAACAAATATATCCAACATACTCGGGTACAATCATCAATAAAAGAAACAAAATATTTTTGACCTGAAGTTGATGGAGTGGAGAAAGGGCCCCAAACATCTGTATGAACACAAGTAAATGGAACATGACTTCTATTGAAACTGAGTTTAAAAGTTACACGATGATTTTTGGCGAAAATACATTGTTCACATCGCATACTAGAATTAGGAATATTCTGAAACAGGCTTGGAAACAAATGTTCTAAATAAGAAAAAGAGGGATGTCCTAATCGACAATACCACAAAAGGATCTTGTCTCTAAGAGAAGATCTACTAACTGCTTGAAGACCAGCACCAGTTTGCAACTTCCTTATCCCCTCCAAAAAATATAGTCCTCCTCTTTCTCTACCAGTGCCAATCGTCGTCTTCGTTCGATTGTCCTGAAAGACACAATGAGAAGATGAGAAAGTTACAGAACAATCTAGAGTTTTTGTAATTTGACTAATAGACAACAGATTTGTAGAGAAAGTAGGTGAAAGTAAGACAAAAGATAGAGAAAGAGTAGGTGAAAAAGAAACATTTCCGGCCCCAGTGATTTGGACAGGAGTGCCATTAGCCACCTGAACAGACTGAACATGTGAGGTAGATAAAGAATCAAGAGTAGAAAGATTGCAGGTAAAATGGTCAGTTGCTCCTGAATCAATAACCCAAGAGTCAGATACAGCAGAAGTAGATGCCAAACCAAAGGTACCTTCCCCGGGAGACAATCGAGCAACATGAGAGGCCGTAGGTGCATGAGGAGAGGCAGTAGATGCATGAATAGTCTAAGAAGATCTCCAATCTTTTCTCTCTCCTTGTTTGCGTTTGTGCCAGTCCGGGTACCCATTTTTCTTAAAGCACTTGTCAACAGTGTGCCCTTTGAAATGACAGAATGAGCAAATATCAACCGACTGGTTAGGGCCTCGTGGTCGAGGATTGAATCCTCTAGCAGCTAATGCGGAAGTCTCAGAGTGATTTTCAGTTCCCATGGTAAGCTGTTGTTGTTCTTCACGGCGAACCATAGAGAACACTTCCTCTAGTTGGAAGAGGTATTGCAGCTAAAATGCGACTACGCACCTGATCCAGGTTATAATCCAGTCCCGCAAGAAACATGTAAATTCTATCTTCAGCACAACGTTTCCTTAACTCCTCAATATCAACAGCACACTTCATAGTGTTTGGCCTACGATAGTCAAGCTCCAAGAAAATGGAGTTCATTTCAGTGTAGTACGTGACAAGGGGCCGCCCCCCTTGACTCAATTGAAAAGATCTTCTCACCAACTCATAAATCTGTGATGAATCAGAGACATCAAGGTAACTTCTCTTAACCGCATCCCATACATCTTTAGCAGTATCACACTGAACAAAATGTGCCACAAGATTATCGATCATAGAATTGATAAGCCAAGACTTCACAATGGCATCATTCGCCACCCATTCACCATAATCAGAATCACTTTTACCCGGTGCGGTTTTCTCACCAAAAATGTGATTTGATTTTCTTCTACCAACAATGTGCATTTCCAAAAGTTTCGACCAAACACGATAATTTTTTCCATCCAACTTAATGTGAATTGGAGACGATGTCTCATGAATTAATGATGTCATAATCTTGTTTCCAGCCATTTTCCTAAATAGCCAAAGTCGATACAACCCTACGGCCACCAACAGATAAAATTCACCACCCAATAAAAAACACAGTACATGCAATTTCTCTGAACCAACCCAAACAACTGACTATATTTCAAGGAGAAAAGATGATTTCAACTTAGATATATAGTACGAGACAAATAAGGCAGCGAAACAGACAAGACCAAGCCGGAAAAATGAGGAAACTGAGCTGCAAGATTTTCGCCGGAGTTGACCGGAGATGATGCCGGAGCCGCGCAGTTGAGTCGCGCCGGAAGCAGGAGCAGAAGTAAAGGAAATCGCGGAGGAAGCCGGAGCAGAGCGAAGTCGCGCAGTGCAGGGAAAAACGTGCAGTGCCGGAATAAATTTCCGTAGCCGGGAACCACGGCACCACCTAGGGTTTCGGTCGCCGGGAGGTGGGTCGGCGCTGGCCGCCGTTGTCGGCGCTGGGTGGTACCGGAAACGGGCTGGGCAGGTAAATGCAGGTTAGGGTTTTTTTTTTTTTTCTCTCTAGCTCTGATACCATGAAGATTCTTGTGAAAATGAGAATCTTAATTTCTCATATTACACAACATGTAGATATACAAGAGATATTACATATTATCACTTTAGTCCCTAAACTCTAATAGATGTTGTATTGGTACAATTAATTGCTAGAATAATACACATAACTAAACATCTCAACAGTTTGGTTACATCCTTGTACAAAATAATTGCGAAAGTTTTATCATTGAGGCTGAAGGAAGTCCTAGAAAAGACAATAGATGTGAGTCAGTGTGCTTTTGTGAAAGGAAGGCAAATTTTGGACTTAGTTCTGAAACGAAACTGTTGAGGAATATAGGGTAAAGAAGAAAGAAGGTATAGTGTTCAAAATTGACTTTGAGAAGGCATATGATCATGTTAGTTGGGAATTTTTAGATTTTATGTTAGAAAAAAAGGGTTTTGGTGGAAGATGGCGAAAATGGATCAGGGGTTGTTTGTCATCGATAAACTTTTCAGTAATGATCAATGGAAAATCAAGTGGAAAATTTAGGGCGACTAGAGGGTTGAGGCAAGGAGACCCATTATCACCTTTTCTTTTCATTTTAGTGGGGGATGCACTAAGCAGATTGGTCAATAAGGCTTGTGATATGGAGATAATGGAAGATTTTAAGGTCGGAAAAAACAAAATAAGAATCTCACATCTTCAATTTGCGGATGATAGTATTTTCTTTTTGGATAATAAGGACGAAAGCATTGGAAACCTAATAGGAATTTTGGAGATCTTTTCGAGGAGTGCGGGGTTAAAAATCAACATGGGGAAGAGTATAGTCATAGGTATTAATTTGACAGAAGAAAGGATTGAAGATATTGTGAAAAAAGTGGGTTGTGGTAAAGGTAATTGGCCTTTGAATTATCTTGGATTACCTTTGGGAGGAAAACCAAACACTTATTCCTTTTGGAACCCAGTGATTAAGAGAATTGCTAGAAGACTGGAAGGGTGGCATAAAGGTTGCCTATCAAGAGGAGGGAGACTTGTGCTTTTGCAATCGGTCTTGGAAAGCATACCTACATATTTCATGTCAATTTTTAAAATGCCTTGGAAGGTAGTAAAGAGGATAGAAAAGATGATGAGGGATTTTTTTTTGGGAAGGTAAAGGTGAGGCCGTGAGGGTAGTAAAGATCATTTAGTAAAATGGGAAATTGTCACAAAACCCAAGGAAAAAAGAGGATTAGGGTTTGGTAATCTTCACTTGAAAAATTTGGCACTTCTTGGTAAATGGCTTTGGCGCTTCCCTCTTGAATCAGATTCACTTTGACATTCTGTTATTCTTAGTCGGTATGGCCTTCACTCAAATGGTTGGGACGCATGCATCGAAGTTAATTCCACTTCTCGAGCTCCTTGGAAATCCATTACAAGAATTTGGAACTCTTTTGAGGTATGCACTAAATTTGTTGTTGGGAAAGGGGGCAAAATACGATTCTGGCTAGATAGATGGATGAATGACCAATCTTTTCAAACGCTTTTTCCAAGACTCTTTCGGTTAGCAACCAACAAAAACTCCGTTATTAGTGACATAATATCCCTTCCATCAAATTCCACACCAACTTGGAACCTTGAATTCCTAAGAAAATTTTAATGATAGAGACATCGAGGAATTTAGCTCACTTTCAAGCTTGCTTGAAAGCATCTCTACTGATCCAATCTCCTTGGATAAACGGATTTGGACTCGCCACTCATCTGGATCTTTTTCATGTAAATCTTTCTTGAATTCTCTTTTTCAATTTCTGGTGTCTTAAAATTCCCACAATTCAAATTCATTTGGAAAGGTGTGGTTCCTTCGAAAGTCAAAGTTTTTGCATGGTTGGTTTCTTTGGGGAAGGTTAACACTTGTGACGTGTTACAAATGAAGAAGCCGTATTGGTGCATCTCCCCATCATGTTGCATAATGTGCAGAAAAGATAATGAAACCATAGACCATTTACTGATTCATTGTGAATGGGCTAAAGGAATTTGTGATAGAATTATGTATACGTTTGGTTTATGGGGTGCATTACCCATATGCTGGGCCGATTTGATCCTCATCAAATGGAATTTAGGGGTTAACAAAGAAAAAAATAAGGTGATCTGGAAACTTCTCGTCATGGCAGCAGCTTGGACGATATGGATTGAGAGAAATAAGAGAATTTTTGAAAATTCTGAGAGGAACATGGATGACATGAGATTCAATCCTATTTTTCACAGGCCTATGGGCAAGAGCAGCCGATCTATTCAGTACTTTAGATAATTTTTTGTTTCGATTAGATCCACTAAGTTCTTTATGTACTCTTGATTAAGCATAGAATCTAGCGTTTTATTGGACTATTCGTCCACAGCTTTTTGTTACTTCCTAAATTTTTATCAATAAAATTCTGTTTCTTATAAAAAAAAAATTTAATTTATTTACTAAAATTTTGAACATTAGGAGAGTTTTTGAACTACTGTTGCTTTTAAAATAATCAAAATGAAGAATAGAATGGAGTGAATTGGATTGAGTGTTAGGTGTTAGTGATTGATTGTGAGAGCTTGGTATCTGATTGCTTGAGTTTTGCTATAAATTGGATTAAAGTTTTCAAGAGTTTTTCTTTCTATGTTGCATATTCTAAGGAGATTTTAGGTTTGAATACTGAGGATACTTGATTGGATTACATAAGGTATTTGAGAGGATAGGAATTTGCATGTGATTAGAATGCATGGTAGAATGGAAATAACTAAATGCAGATTCAAGAAAAATGAATAAAAAGAATAGGTGTTTCATTGTTTCTAACAGTGTGGAATTCCTTAAGGTGTATAATCATAGGATAAATTGAATCATACTCATTATCTTTTTGTTTCTGCTACTTCATATATATACTAATGTGAGATTGTAATCCAATCGAGATTGCTTTATTTGCATGTTTCCATCCTGAATAGCAGTTTGCACTATAATCCAATCTAACAATGTGGACATCACGGTTTGCATGTGAGCATTGCCAGTTTATCTTCCTGTCTGTCTAATTCTTGTACTAGTACATTGCCAAGTTCTCCTGAAAAGGTAAAATATATTGTTGTTATCTCTTGATACATCCAATGTAGTCTCCTTTTCTGTTGCTTCTGGATCTTATATGTTGTAGTAACTTATTCCTAATATGTGCGAGTTTGCAAGTAGAAAACAGATGATTAGATGATGTCTACTTGATTATTAATGCAGTAAATGATATTTTTCACATTTTACTTTATAATTCTTGGTTAATGGTAGTCTTGATTTTGCAGCTCAGCACTTCTTTGTCATATTTAGTTTCCATTGAATTTGAAGTCATATTTTACTATCAGATTCCATCGTGGGAAACAGGTATACTAGTTATTGAATTTAATTTGAGGTCGAAGCTTGGGATATAAGTACAGTTACGGAATATAGGCTTCTCATGGTAGCGCAAAGGAAAACTACTTCTATTCAGGACAATATGAAAACTGTAACTTGGAAAACACCTGTTGAAAGCGAGCTCTAATTCCCAGTCGAAGGTTGCCTCGGAAGAAGGTATAAATCAATTCAAAAATTAACAAAACTGCGAAATAATGTCAACAGAAAGACACTCTTCTTCCATCTCTGCACCTGATGAAAATCACATGTGAGATTCCTTCCCTCAAATTTGCAATATCTTTTTTTCCCATTTTTCAGAGGGTTTAGAAATCAAATTACTATGTTAATTTGAAAATGTTTTCCAACAGTGAAATTTGTTTGAACTATTTTGTTTTTGAGTGTTGTTGAAATTGTCATATTTTTTGGGTGTATATGTGGAGTAGTTACATTTCGTTGTGATTTAAGAGTGATAATGATGTGAGATTTCGTGCATATATGGTACGGGTCTACAATAATGACCTAGATAAACAGAGTCTCTCTCTCTCTCTCTCTCTCTCTCTAACGAAATTTAGATTGAACGGGGCGTAGTATTTCATGGGATACATTTCGTAATATCAATGAACTTTATATGATGAAGCCCTTGCATTATAAATTTTTCGAGGTTGATATTTAGTTCGTTTCATACTTCCATCTTTCTTTTAAGATTTTGATGTGAGCAAGCCTTGTAGACATCTGAGGCTTGCAGGGTTTGTGGTGTTTTCAAATCCCTCTTATGAACTTTAGGCTTTTCAGTTAGCTGTTTTTTATTCCAAAAAATGAGCTCTATCAGGAGTTGATCTCCAATTTGTTAGAAAAAATTGGGGGTGGGGAGTGGGGTTGGTTGGTGGGTGTGTGCAGATTGTTAGGCCACATCGTATTCCCATATCTGATTTGTTTCTTAGTATATATGTGTTTCAACAACGTTTAAAATGGCCTGTATTATGGTTGTTAGTAAAATCAACATCAACCAATGTTATAGCCTTTGTTTAGCTATTGATTTTTGTTTATGAACAAATAATTTGAGTTTTCTAAGGTAAAATGTGTGATTGAAAAGTGATTTCGAAAAATCAGCGTGGTTAAAAATGATTTGGGAAAATGTGTTAGTTATAAACTTGTTTATAAACAAGTTATCAAATGGAACCTGATAATCTCTTCCTGCTATATTACAGGTTCCTAGACATAATGCAGGAGGCTCCTTTATTTGGTTACAGGAAGCCAACGAGGATCGTTGGGAGCTTCGTTTACTGTGTCTTATTGGCAAGTATTTATAGTTTCTTGGCATGATATGGCAAAAAATATTTCATTGCAAAGCTGATTTTATTTGATTATAGGCAGGTTATGCGATTTTAGCTGTAGGAGCTACATGGATACTCCATCCAATACAAGGATTAATTGCCCTACTACTTTGCAGTTGCGATGTCATTCTTTTGATTGTCACAGGTCATTTATCAAGCTTGCATCTCTTTTCCATATTTATTTTCTTTGTTTTCTCTTAAATATTTGCTTTCATATTTGAGTTGAACTACATTTTGAACTTTACCTAAAAATTTTGCTCATGTTTATTCTTAAAAATTACACAAGGGCACCACAATGGGTACTTTAAAATTTCTTTACGTTATTATAAAACAAATAAAGCATTTATAGTTTGAAAGTTTGAAATTGGATGGATACATACGAAATTTATCAGGACAAAAGAATCTATGTTGAAAATTTTCAATAAGTGTTATACTGATTTTGAAGTGCATCACAAAGTCATCAATCAAGCAAAGGAGAAAACATTATATAGGTAGCAAATCACAAGAAAATCCCTAATAATGAAATCTTCAACATCAAGACATGCTTAATGTCCTCCAGCTAACATTCTCCACATCCAAATTTTGCTATACATGTTGGATGTGTGTGTCCAATATGCATAATTTATATTCATGATTTTGGTGTGGAAGCGATTTGAAATTCTTGTAATAAGAATTATGTAAAGAATAAAGAAAAATATATGGAATAATCTTGCTTTGATTATATTGATTTATGAATTGACGATATGAAAAGTGAACAATGCATTTGTGTTTATATGTAAGATTATTCCTTACTCCTGCTAATATACGGAAACGAAATGAGGAAACAAACTAAAATTATACTCTAAATAAAGAAGAATAATCTAATCTAATTAAAGAAGAATAAAAGATCTATTATAATTAAACTAGACATGATAATAAAAACTAAAAATAGGAAACTAATATTCAATCTTAATTAACTTGGTCACTTGTTACATCAATCCCCTTCACCTGAAGAAACTTGTCCTCGAGTTTTTGGGTTGCAATGAAAATTCATCCAGGGGAATATTTGAAGATGTCAACAACATTGAAAGTATTGGAAATGTTTATATCAGCTGGAAAATCGACCTTGTAAGCATTATCACCAATCTTCTGATCTTTGAGCTTATTGTATGTACCAATAGGAAAACGGTTCTTTCGGAGATGGACCAACACCAAATGACCTTCATTGAACAATTTAAGGTGCCACGTGATGGCCTGCACAAGTCTTTTAATGGAGATCAGCCTCTTCCAAATCTTGTTTTACGTCATGATGAATTCGTTGAACACGTTTGGCCATTCCTCAACGTTAGGATTGACATTAGGAAGACAAATCAAATCTATTGTATGTCTTAGAACACTAGTGTGAACAATTTCAAAAGGAGTCTTTTTGGTAGAATGATTACACATATATACTGTTAAAAGCAAATTCAATCTATGGAAGTTGAGAGTTAATGAACTTTAAAGCTTGATGATCTGTAAATAGGGAAAATTCTCGTTGAACTAAGTAATGTTCCCAATGTTTCAAGGCCCGAACTACGACATGAAATTTTAACTCATAAGTGGTCAATTTTTGTCGAGGTACGCTGACCTTTTCACTAAATAATTCCACATGATGCCCCTCTTGAGATAATAGAACTCCCTAGAACTAATGCATCACATTCAACCTCAAACACTTTCTCAAAATTAGGGAAGGCCAACATAGGTATAATGCATATGCTTTAAAGTTGTCTCCTTGAGCTTAACCACTACTGAAACTGATCTTTCTTCAGACAATCAGTAATAGGTGTCATGATTGTACTAAATCCTCGAATAAAATTTCCGTAAAATGTTGCTAAACTATGAAAACTCTGTACTTCATTCATTGTTTTAGAAGCTGGCCATTCACGTATTGCCTTCACTTTCGCCTCATGAACTTGAATAACATCCTTCCAAACCATGATCCTAAGGAATAAAAGACAATCAGTCATGAAGCTACACTTCATGAGATTGATATACAACTTATTATTTCACAAAGCTAAGAGAACTTCTGTGAGTTGCGATTAGCAATCTTCCTCTTTCTTACCGTAGATAAGAATATCATCAAAATAAACCACCACAAATTTTCCAATAAATGGACGAAGAATTTGGTTCATCAATTACATGAATATGCTTGGCGCATTCGATAATCCAAATGGTATTACTAGCTACTCGTAGAGACCATCTTTTGTCTTAGAAAGTTGTTTTCTACTCATTGCTTAGTTGTATACGAATTTGACGACAACTACTTTGTAAATTCTAATCTATCAAGCATGTCATGAAGATGCACGATGAGAGAGATACTTAACTGATATTTTGTTAATAGCGCGGGTGTCTATACTCATTCGTCGCTACCTTGTTCTTTGGGGTGAGTGAAGCAGGGATGCAAAAGGACTCGTGCTCTCACGAATCAAACATTTATCAAGTAATTCATTGACTTGTCGTTGCAATTCTTCATGTTTAGTTGGGCTCATATTATAATGTGGCAAGTTGCTCCAAGTGTTAAAATCAATTTGATGTTGAATATTTCGCATAAGAGCAAACTCATGAGGAGATAATTCAACAAAATCAACAAGTACTTCTTGAAACCTTGCAAACTTCTAATACATGAACTTCTGGGTCTTTCATAATCCATACAATCTTGTAAGAGGAAGGATGCTTATCAGTCTTCAAGTTTAGTGCCTTTATCAAAGGATTTGAAACGATATTTTCACTATTTTCACTGTCTTCGCGCATGCCCTCCTCCCACAAACGTCATTTTCGTCTTCTGGGACCACTCGTCGGATGTTGCCATCTTAATGATGCCCATCTCGCCTTTGGTTTCTTCTCTTGTAGAATAGTAAAGGTGCGGCACCGTGAAGGTTACGATTCTCGATTAGATTCGTACACATCGATACTTCGCCGTGAGTTTAGGTTCTTGCTATCAAAGTTTGTCCTCAACAAGGGGCCAATGTCTCAAGCCTGGGTTGATGTGCGGTTAAGGTATAGGGTGCGGCTCCATGTCTACCAGAGTCCTAGGATTTCTTGCATCTAGGTGAGTATCATCTTTTTCATCGGTTGAGTCTAGGTTGTCTCCTCTTTGCCAACCTCTTGGCGTGCCTGATTGTTCTCTATGATCTTGATCTTCAGATTCTTCTCAACGGTCAATGCAATCAGCATCTGTGTGATGTTTTAAAGAGTTTCATCGATCTCTTCAATTCATTTTTCTATTTTCTCGAACCTCCGATCGTCTTTGGTGGTTGTTTGCCGCCAAAATCATCTTCAACATCAGGTTGAGGTAAATTCCTTGCCCTGATACCAATTTTGGTGCGCAAGCGATTTGAAATTCTTGTAGTAAGAACTATGTAAAGAATAAAGAACAATATTTGGAATAATCTTGCTTTGATTATATTGATTTATGAATTGATGACTTGAAAAGAAAACAATGCCTTTGTGTTTGTAGGTAAGATTATTCCTTACTCCTATTAATATAAGGAAACGAAATGAGGAAACAAACTAAAATTCTATTCTAAACAAAGAATAAACTAATCTAATTAAAGAAGAATAAAATATTTATTGTAATTAAACTATATATAATCAAATAAACTCAAGATAGGAAAATAATATGGTAATATTTAATCCTAATTAACTTGTTCATGTGCTACATCAGATTTGGACCACAATTTGGTGTGCTATATAGTCAAAGGTTTCATTTAGGAGCTTGGGTACTAACATCCCAGGAATTTCTGTGTATCATTGCTTATATTATTCATATGTTACCTTTTGCACAGTACCGACTTTATTATCATACTATAATTGTGTGTAGCTTAGAATAACACAGTCACATTTAACTTGTATCTTGTTTTCCTTTTGATGTTCATTGGACTGTTTTCTTGTTTGTATTCATGACATATACAGGCATATTTCAGCAATATTTGGTTTACCAAGTCCAGAAGATACGTCTACAGGTAACTAATTCTCTTTTGAATGTGAACTGAACTAAAACCTCTTTCATTCAATAAAATTCTAACAGACTTCAATTGATTTTTCATTATTTTGGAATACATGCTAAAAGAATGTTCTCATTCATTTGATATTCTTTCCGGCATTAAATTGATAAACATATTTTTTCTTGACATTCGTACTATTATGTACTCATGAATCAGTTTTGTTCTTTTTGGTGCCATTATTATCATGTTAATGCTGACTGGATAAGTATTCAGTCTATCAGACAATGTAAAATGTGATCTCAGACCTATCATGGTAAAATGTTGTTCATCACTTGCTATAACCTCATATACATCTTTCTTAAAAAAGGTATCATTATTAAAATATTCAAGTGAAACTCAAAAGCTAAAAACTTCTGCTCCATCTAGCTATTAAATGTCACTTCCAAAGGCCTTTGCTCCGTAACTTATCTTCGTATTCCTATCATCATTACAAAAATAATATTCTTTCAAATTAAATCTTTCTTAAAAAAAAGTATCATTATTAAAATATTCAAGTGAAACTCAAAAGCTAAAAACTTTGCTTCATCTAGCAATTAAATATCACTTCCAAAAGCCTGTGCTCCATAACTTATCTTCGTATTCCTATCATCATTACAAAAATAATATTCTTTCAAATTGAATTATTTTTTTGTTGAAATCCATAATCTTGTTAGCTCTAGAGATTCAAACACTAGTATCTGATGCAAGATAATCTCCAAGAATAATGCTTTCTGGATTTGCTATGTAACTTATCTTCATATTCCTTTCATCATTACAAAAATAAAATTCATTCAAATTAAATTGCTTTTGTTGAAATAGTTTGAATATGAGATACCAATATCTTCTGAACTCTATAGATTACAATTTGTGTACCAATGTCAGTGCTAGATACTCAGGTTAATCTCCACGAGTAGTGCTCTCTGGCATCTATATAGCCTCTATAGGTCAGGATTTGGCAATATGGATATCTAGATTTTAATTTAGATGTTGACTGAAATGAATTTCATCTGGTGAATTACAGAACACTAATGGACTTCATTGAATTGCTTTCTAATTTTGAGCCATAAAAAATACATTTGTTGCATGCATAACTTTATGAATGCAATATCATCGTAAGCATGGAATTTCATGATATAATGGTTAAACTGTGAGATGGAGGGGGTGGGCATTGGACTCATGCAATTGTACAATTCAAAGTATTTAGCTTTATTTATTTATTTTGATAAGAAACTGAAATTTTATTCATGATAAAGTCTATAACGAATACAAAGCCATGTTGATAAGATATCCACGGAATACACTGTAATAAATCAAATGACCATAGAAACAAAGAGGAGAAATCTAAGAACTATTTGGATTTATGACATCAAAATATGTTATCGGACCTAGGCTCAACAAAAATCTCTCTAAACCACTTAACTTCCGAGTTGCCCTTGCCCATAAACCCATGGGAAACATAATGTTATCCCATATATCTTCTATCGTTCGTTCAAAGTTTTTAGCTTTATGAGATGATAACATGAGAAACTTGCAGGGGAAGGAGGTGGTTGCAGTCACATTACATCAGAAAAGTTAGAAAATATAAGGAACAGGGGTGGATATAAATTATTAAATTCTGACAGTGCATCTACTGATGTAAATGATAATGTCTGTTCTATTTGAAAAGGAGCTTTTTATTGACTTTAGTCTGTTATGGTCTTATAGGTATAAATTCCACATATCAACAGAATGAAGAAAACCCATCATGAAATTACCTCCTGGAGTAAGACTTGAAAATATAAACGAGGGTGATCATGAATTTTTCATTGAGCATGATATATCAATGATTCAATAACACCATTCTAGGAGAATTATGTATTTCTGTATTTCAGCTATAAAGACTGCTACTATCCATTATATATTTGTTCATCTATCATGATATTTATATGATGGTGCGTGCTGTTAGGAACATAAGATACGCTTTGTTTTTTTAGGGTTACTATGGTTTCAGCCAAAAATTGAAGCACATCATTCGCCTACCATTTGCCACCATTGCGTATGGTATGTATTATTTGCTTCTTGTGCACATTTACATCCAGTTCTTACTACTTTCAGTTCACTTCGTTTGTCTTTGTATGGGCCAACACTACTTTCATATTAGATTCTAATGAGTTTACTTGCTAATGTTTTAGGATTTCCCCATGGCATTATTTTTCTGCTCAGAATATCCTTCTTGTGCATGTGATCTGCCTTTTGTTAACTTGACTGGGGTGGTTTCACATGACTATCAGGCCTAATATTGATCTCATCATTTTTACTATAAAATAATAATTTTTTTTGTGAAAAATTGTCAAGCAGCTTATGTGTTAAGATGAGCTCCCTATTGATAGAGCATCCGCGTTGGACGTATTAAAGTACATGTTAGTAGAATAAATTAGCAAGATGTTGAAATAATGCCTACATTGGATATGTTAAAACACATGTTAAGAGTATTTTTTTTAACCACATGTTAACTTTCTTGTTAAATCTAAAGAGTGTTTTAATATGTGAATGATATTTTTATATTTAAAGCTCTCCAATTAAAGTTTCATTTATTCATTTTCTTCTTTTTCTTTCTTCTTAATTTTCTGTAACGTCGGAAAAAAAATAATTTTTTTGTTGATTTCATATTTTATAGTATTTAATGAGATCTTCAATATGAGTACCGTATTAATATAGAAGTTTTTGCTATTTTAAAAATAAATAATCAATTATTTTTGGACTTAGTAAAAAGTTAACACATCCTATGTAGTAATTAGTAATAGTTAACATTAACATGTGGATGTCTCAGTCTCATGGAGCGAATAGTTTTTTGCTTATGTGACTAGCTGACTTTAACATGTCCAATGCGGATGCTTTTAGTTATTAAAAAATTGAATATTCTTTTTAATTATGACCGAAACTACAAATTGTTTATGTTTTCAGCAAAAGTTGATCAAAACCCAAGTAGCCTCATTCTTCCTATGCTTTTTTTTTTTTTATTATCCACTCACCCCCCCCCCCCCCCTGCTGGTTAACTTTTTGACACTAGCAGCAAATCTTAAACTACGAAATGTTCGGAATTCCACTTTTGTGAGGACTTTGTTATGGGTGCGGAGATTGAGAAATGGAACTGGTTTTGTGTGAGATTAAATTTATTTGATATTTTTTCTTCCTCATTCCAGTTATGTTTGCATTGACCTGCATGCCTGTAATGCTATAAGATTAAATGTCAAAATTTTGGTTGGATAATACAAAGTTTCAAAGCAAAAAAAAAAAAAAAAAAAACTTTAAAAGATCATTTTATGTTTTCGAAGTTTTTAACTCTACTGGTAATCTTTCCTGTTTATTGGTCTTCCAGTTCCTTGCTTATAAGACTTTCGGGTGCAAAAAACAAATTAAGACCTTTATTTTGGTTTCAACAGGAACTGCTGCTATGCTGCTTATCATGGTCTGGAAACCCCATATCCGTATTCTTTCCATCACTAGTTTACTCAGGTCAATGTATTCAAATTTTATGATTGATATTATCTAGGGAAATATTTATTTTTTTAGTTTGATAATATTGTATGGGAAGTACACCATTCCCTGCCCCATGAGAGTATCTGAAGCATCTTAACAGTTACTCTGTTATTTTAGTTATTGCGTAGCATAAATCTTTACTGTCTGCCTAATAGAGACTCTAGACTGATTAAGAGGTCCATGAAGAAATTATTGTTTAGAAACATGCACGAAAAGTGATAATTTTAGATCAGTCTAATTTTTTTTTCCTTTCCAATTTAGGGCTTTGTTTTTGCATCAACATTATTATCAATTATCTCTGCCCAACATGTAATGAGGGGTCTAAACATTCTTAAATGTGATTTCCTAAGGAACTGCAAGTAAAATAATGGATATTAATATTCATGTTTCTCTACGTAAAAGGGTCATTTAACTCAGGCCACCTGGCAAAATTCTCACTAAAGAAATTAGAACGAAGTGTCTGTCCTAAGCATGTTCAACCAAAACTAGTTGTGATTATTCCTGTACATGAAATTTCTTTGGCCCTATCACTGTAACTGATTCCCATTAGCAAATGATAATAAATCTTTTCCTGGTATTCTAATTAAGCAGGTGTGGTTGGTTATATTTGTTTTATACTGTCTTCGAAGAATTCTCCACCAAATGTCCTTGAGAAGTTTAGAATTATTATTTAATAGCTGCCTAATGTAATTTGGTTTTGCTGATGATTTAGTGGCTTGCCTGTCTTTGCAGGATTGTTATGCTGGTTGAAGCAATATGTGCTGGTTTTTTTATGAGCATTTACATTGGTGAGTTTGGATGCAGAAATTGGTAAAACATTGAAACTGAAAACTCTCAGTTATGGGAAAATGGTTGAGAAGTGAAATTTTAAACGGTTGAACTCCACAGTACTTCATCCCGCTTCGGGCTGTGGGAATTATATATGATGTCGTAGTTAAGTCATAAAAGAATATCAGCAATGAATAATAACCTTGTGAGTCGAGCACTCACATTTTCTTCTCACTGACCAAGGTTTTGATTTGACAAAAAATGAAGCTTTGATCACCTTGTCTTCAAATCCAGGATGGTAATGCCAAATAAGATTTTGATTATAGCGATAAACTACACTTTGGGGACTAGCTTTGGAATCTAACTTTGAAGATTCCAAACCAGGAAATTTTCATTGCTCAAAAGAATTTTGGTGGTTACAGGTTACGTGCACCAGTACAATTCTTTGGATTCCCAGCCTGATGTTTTAAATTCGCTATATTCTCCGCTGCAACAATCAAGTTCTTTGGAAGGATTGAGGTGGTGATATATCTATCAAATTTATATTTTCAAATTTTGAGACTTTGTTTCAGCTTCTTAGAATCAAACTCTTGACGTTCTAACACTTACTTGAGTGATTTTTTGGCAGAGATAGTGTAATTCATCACAATATCTCCAATATGTGTTGATCTAGATGCATTTGTTAGATTCTAGTGAAATAGTCAAAATTCTTTTCACAGATTTCCTGTAATCATGTCCCAATATTTGAAGATAATATAGCAAGTTTTATAGGTACGTCTAGGGAAATTGCTTGCACTCTCCTTTCTCTAGAGTTAACATCATTTTTGGGATGTCCAAAGTGATAAAGTCATGATCTAATCAACTTAACATTCTAAATTGTATACAAAATTTAAGTTACTATAGTGATTAGAAGAGGTGCCAGTAAACCGTATATGGAACCTCAAACTGACGCAATAAAAGTGGTAGTGCATTGCGCACACACCTTCTAGATCTAACATGTATGAGAATCTTTCCTTCTGCTTGCAAATTCCATGGTTTGCTGTGCACTTAGTTTATTTTTTTACTAGACTTTGAGATACTCTTCTTCAATAATGTTAGAATTCAATCAAACAATCCAACTTGTAGGCAGCTGACCGCCATTACGCTTAGAAAAATGCAAGAGAAGGGAAACAGATTGACAACATAGAGTGTAGGAATTTCATAATGCAACTAAAAAATCGGGAAATGAGAATGCATCTTTTATTCTGCCCAGTGCCACATCTTTCCAGTGATCAGCATTAATTTGGAATTATATGAATGGTATATTCTAGGATGAGAGCTTACAATGACTGTTAAATTTGAATATTATAGGAACAAACAATTAACTACTTGGTGAAGATGTTACATTGAAATTGTATATTTGGCATCCTTAAGCCACTATAACAATTTGAGATTCTTTCACCATGGGAAGTCCAATTGATTTATGGTCTGAGTGAGACTGAATTGTGAAGTTCATTTTAGTCATCTTCATGAAAAAGATAATGTATTTGGGTTGTATGCATTAATTTCGCATTTCAAACCTTATTTGTACGTTAGATTTAATTAATGGAGTTTTCCCTGTTGAAGTGCTTTCTGTGCTAGCTGCATCTCATATCATTGTGTTCCCTAATTATTTCTTGTGAAATACTGAATGAACCAGTTCTTCAATTTTACATCTTTTCCAGTCTTAGGCTTTGAAGCAAATAATTTAGAGATTTTGGGTGATGCATTATCGTAAGCTTGGACAACCATTCACATAAATTCTGTTTGTACTGTGTGAATAGCTGTACTTAAATTTATGATGAGCATTCACATACATTTAGTAATGACCATATTAATTTATTTTGGGATAAGCTCATATGAAGAGGCTTTATTCTCCTCCATTGCTTTTTGAAATGTGGAAGTGTCGTAGTGCTAGTGAAACTAGATAGTACAGTGCTATTTTAACGTCAAGCTTCCCAAATTCAGAAGTTCTAATATGACGCTCATAAGAGTAACAAATTTAGTGCCCACTTGAATTGGATTAAAGCTGACTGACCGTTATGCTGGTGTACTAAAGAAAAACACAGCTATCAATTGCTATAGGGTACTTACAGAATTTTTCATGCAGTAAATCATTATGCTGTCAAGTTGGGCTGCTGTTTATCCTGGTTAATAAAGTATGGTCCAAATTGATTTTTTACTTTGAACTTTAATGCTGATTATTATTTATTGTGACAGGTATCATGATGGTGGACGGCTCTCTGATCAGCAAATGGCCTTGTTGCAATATCAAAGAGAAAACCTTCACTTTTTGAGTGAGGAGGTATGTGATTAAATTCCTATGATCAGTAAGGGTGATGTGTGACACTCAAAGAACAAAAAGAATAGTAGATAGAAAAATATCTTCTCATGACTTCTGATCTTTATTTATTTCTTGTAGATTCTTAGGTTGCAAGAATGCTTAAGCAAGTATGAAAGAACTGATGATGGGAGCACACCTCAGGTAATAACTGTCCTTGAAATATTAGACACATACAACACATCATGTACTTGGACAGAATGAAAGAGTGACATGTTAGTATCTCAACTGATCCAGATGCTGTATTTTCCTTTCGAGAGCTCTATGCTACTATACAAGAATAGGAAATATTTATAGGGCCAGTATGGATCTGGACCATGACATAAAAAATACTAGTAAAACCTCACTATGAGTGTGTTTGGTATTGTTTAAAATGAGATTTTTTGAAATGAATAGTGAATTTTAGGAGAAATGATGGTTGAGATTTGGTTGAAAAGTAAAAAATTGTGGACTTGACTTTTGATAGATGGTTAAGATTGAGTACTGTAGAAAAATAAGAAAAATTTAATAGAAATCAAACAGGGGCTATAATGTGAAATTCAATGAACTTGGACAATTGCCTTTTTGCCTTAGAAGATCCTCAAACCTTCTTGTGTGATGAAATCCCTCCAACCTCTGAATAGTTTTTACCTGCAAAAACGGAGAGCTTGATGTTTTTGACGTCAACTTAAAAATTACTCATATAAACACTGTTAGTTGCTGAAATCTCCAAGGCTGAGTACTACACATTGCATTTTACCATGTGTAGATTCATTGCAAATGTTTCCTTGTAGCCCCAAAAACAGTAGACTAGTATGAAAAATGCGTTTCTACATTTTTATTTTTATTTTGCTTAACATTCTTGAAATTGTGCTCTTTGACCTATAACCTTGGACACTGAATCTATGGCTGAGATTTGAAAAGTTGTAAATAATAGGTTGTATTTGATCTTGCAGGTTGATCTTGCTCATTTATTAGCATCTCGTGATCAGGAACTGCGCACACTCTCGGCAGAGGTAATACTTGATTTTTTGAGGTGTGGTAGCAATACTGGAATGTACCTGATTTTGGGAGTGGTATTTCCTTTCAGAAAGTAATGGATCTTCTTCATTTCCCATGATGAGGGGGAAAAAGAATTTAGATATAGTCACTAAAATAATTAATTAGTAATAGGATCCATGGAGTTGAGATTATGCTGACTTGTCATTTGATGTATCACAAGTGATTCTATTAATTAATAAAATATACTGATCTCTAGAGATTAGTAATGCGATTCATCTTCTTCAGCCTTTCTTCCCTAGTGCTTTGCTTGATTTTGTTCTCGCGACTTCTGATTTTGCATATCTTTTCTTTTTCCACCATTTCTTCCTTAAACTATACCATTTTGTCATATGTGAAGATGGCGACTATGTTAGAAAGTAACAGCTTAGGACACAGTGCCCCTTGGTGTGGCTCATATTGAAATTAAACCTCCTTGGTTTTTTATGAACACAACAATTTGCAAGTCAGTATGTTTCCTCTCTCGGGAACAAACCGCTTGCTTTTGTTTGCATCTAAAGCCTAGTGTCAATTATTTAAGGTTTTCTTTTACAGCATCTGCCATGAGACAAGCAGTAACGATGTTGAGCTCCTCCAATAATAATTCTCTTTCTTGTTTATTTCACACTTCTCTCTTATTACTCTTTAGGATCAGAAAGAGGGGAAGGAATATTTGTACAAATGCTAGATTGAATATTGACAACTCATAGTATGATTCTTCTGCCAAGTTAATTTGAACTAATATATCTGGAGCATCTAATGCTTTCTTCATTTTTTTATTTTATTTTATTTTTTTTGACCCTGATGCTGTTTGCTCCATATAGCCTCATTCCTATAAATATACTGGATCCCGTATTTTGTCTTCAGTAGAAGAAATATATAAAGGAGCACTTAATATCTCAATAAAAATACTGAATAGAGGCAGTGATCTTAGATCACGGTGTATTGGAACATCATATAGCCCTTGTTTGAGCCTCATTATAACTAAATTTTTTGAGAAAATGTGTTTTGGAATAGTTTTTTTTTTTTTTTTCTTTCTAAGAATGTGTGGTTAAAAATTAAGAGAGAAAAATGTATTGAAAAATGTGTGGTTGAAATTAAGAGAAAAATGTAGTAAATTATAATGGGACTCAAACAAGCGCATAGTCATATATGGAGTTGAATGAGAAAAAAAAAAAAATTGACTAGATGGAATCTTTTCCGCTGCAGTTTGAATCTCTGAAATTTATATCTAATGGAATTGTCTTCCTTTCTATATATATGGAAGTCCAGTATTTTTCTATTCCAAGTTGAAACCATGCACTTCCACATATTAATGTTCTAGGTTAATTATCGCAGTCAGAGATGCCGATGGTACTTTGTCTTTTAAGGAATCACCATGTACTCTCTGACATAAATATTTCCAAAGTTAGGTTCCAAAGTCATGAGAATTGCACAGGAGCATAATTTTTTTCTCATGCATTAGATGCTCATTCACTTTTTGCCTTTCAGATGAATCAATTGCAGTCCGAGCTAAGGCTTGCTCGATCTTTGATTGCCGAGAGGGACTCGGAAATCCAAGGAATTCGTGGTACAAACAATCAGGTAAGCAAAAGACATGTTTTTATATTAGTTTCTGTAAGGAGTCTATAGTGTCAAAGTTATTCATTCCCATCCAAATTAAAGACAAAGAAACAACAATGTGTTGAGGTCGAGGCAAGTATCACATGAGGTGTTTAGAGATGAGCAAAAAGGCCAATCGTCCAATAAGAGAGGGTTTATTCAATTTGTTGTCCGTCTCTATACCCTTTCAGAGCTCAGCATCTAGCTCAACTTACCACTGAACTATAGGCTGATTGCCTCATCAAATGAAGCTGAATTGAGAGCAGAATCAATCGTCAATCTTCAATTATGTACTTAAAAATTCCTTCTCTGTGGCCGTTTTATGCTTAAACTTTTAAGTTTCAAGCTTTTGTCAGTAAAACACTTGGCAAACTTATTGTCGACTAGTTAACCAATGGCATGAGACTACATGATCGTATTCAAAGGCAAAGAATGCAAAATACTTGGTCATTTTTAATTACCATTACATTCCTTCAAAAAACCTATATATTCAAGTTATTATTTCATTACTTGTGACCCATTATTGCCAATGCCAACTAGCAGTATGTTGAGGAGAATGAAAGGCTTAGAGCTATACTGGGGGAGTGGAGTACCAGAGCAGCTAAGGTATAACACTTCTCTTGCTTTATATTTGGTCATAAATAACATTATATTTCTGTGTTTGATTGTTCAAACATTTTTGCTGGATGAATAAAAAGCTCGAACGTGCAATGGAGGCTGAGCGGATGTCAAATTTGGAACTTCAAAAGAAGATTACAACATTAAAGAGCCAAATAACACAAGAACAAGTTGAACCTACTACACAGCTGGATTAGTAATTATCTTTACTGTCCCCAGGTGTCTTCATCGATTCAAGGCCCTTTGGTTCTTCTCATTTTCCTTTTAAAGAATATTAATTAATGGCAAAGCAAGGCTATGATGTTTTGTCCTCTATAAACATTTGCATTTCTTCCCTGTTAATGCAAAAATGTACAGCATTTTCTTCTTTCTAATTCTCTAATGTTGTTTATATGTGAATTCATAATCACAACTATTTTCTCTTCTGAAATCTAAAGATGTAGGAATCATAATATCAGATAGGGTAAATATATTGATGCCAAAATTTTTGTTAACTACACCATATTTTATTTGCAATGAATATCTCTAAATTTTTCTAATTTTTACAATTATGTTGCCAAGTTTTTTTTATAATATATATATATATATATATATATATATATATATATATATATTTTATTATCATCAACCCACAATTAATTTTCACATCTTATTTACGGGGAAGTTTTTCGTCCAAAATATTTTTTTATGAGAGCGAAAAAACTTATTGAGATCTCACATATTTTTTAATAATCAAAATAAAAAATTAATACAAAAGTAAAACAAAATGTTTGCACTTTTTTCAATGCATGTTCGCAGAATATTTGAATAGAAATCATGATTAGGAACAAAATATTATAACTAATTGAAGGTTATGATTTATGAATAATAGGGCCAAAGGGGATAGTCTAGTGGGGGGAGGTACTCCTGTTCGGGCTCGGGGTTGGGGTTTGTGGTTGTAATAATGCTCAAAAAAATAAAAAGAATAAAAAGGTTATGAATAATAATATGATGAAAAAAAGTTGAGGGCATAAAAGTAAAACTAAGCAAATGTTGAGGATATTTCTTTAGGGATGGACGTGGTTCGATTTGGTTTGATTTTGGTTCTAGAAGAATCGAATCAAATCATGAATCGATGAGTTTTTTACTAATGGAACAAATTGATCTTTTTAAAGATATGAAACCAAATCAGAATCAAATTGCTCGATTTTGGTTTGGTTTTGGGATCATTACTTTAATTTTTAAATAATAAATGCAAATTAAAATCTATTTATATATGCTTCTTCTTTAAAATCAGACTACATCATTACTAAATAGAAAATAAAATTTTTAGTTAACAAAATTGAAGTTTAGAAAAAGTAACATATTATTTTGAATCGAAGAAGAAGAAACCCGCCTGAAAGAAGCTCGTCGACTCCGTGAAACTTGGAGAATCGAATATAAAGCTGTTTAGATTTATAGTTACAGGCTACAATGAAGGTCTGGTTGACTGACTCTGGCCATTCACCCGTGACGCCTGTGAGTTAGGGACGAAATTTGCAATTTGAGTTTTGGTTAACTCCTGCAAATTGACGAATTGGGTTGAAGTTTATATATACATAAATTTTAAAAAATAAACATCAACGTCATCAAATGGTTCTTGATTCTAAGAATCAAACAATTTTTTATTTTATTTTATTTAGAACCGAATCAAACCGCTTGGTTTGGTTTGTTTCTGGTTTGATTCGATTATTTTGTCCACCCCTATATTTCTTGTAGCTAAAATATGGTGTATGTATAACAAATGTTGTGTAAATATAACCATTGTATCAGATATTACATCCAGTTTCCCCTTTACCCTTTTGAAGTGTTTCAAGCAATAAAATTTCTCTGAACATTATTACTTCTTTGTTTGGTGAAGAATAAAATCAAATTTTTGGTATATTTTGATAAAAGTTAATAAGATGTGTGATTAAAAAATTGTTAGTAAAATGGTTGAAATTGATTATTGACTTTAATTTAGATTAAAATCTAAATTTTAATTGATTGGACTATATTTGTCCGATAAATAAACAATAAATTGGCAGGCACCCTTTGTTAGTTTGTTGCATACTCTATATATGAATAAAATTACTTACATAATGTTGTTCACAATGAGGATGACAATAAGTGATGTGGAAGTTTTTGTTGTTGTTGATTAAAAAGATGATGTGATGTGTGAAAAAAGGATCGTGCCACGTAAGCTAATTGTCTCCTGATTGTTGAATGCATTGTGAGTGTAGCATAACTCCTCTATATATATGCATACTCCATGACTGTATGTGCATATGGATGCCAGTTTCTGGCACATGCTTTTGACCATCGTTTTTTGAGGCGGTCTTGACCGATCTTTAATGAAATTTGGCTCCTCTTTGATTGATTAAAAATTCAAAAGAGTTTATTTGAAATGAATTGTAATTTTTAAAAGAATGTGCGGTTAAAAAGTAAAATATCTTTTTTGAATTTATGTAATATTTTTTTGTTAATAAAATGTATAGTTAAAAAAAAGAGAAAAAAATGTGTAAAAAATTTAAAGACTCAAAAAAGGGGCTTGATATCTTGTTTATAATAGGAATAATTGTGCTCCACACTGTTAAATTAACGCTAAACTGAATAATACGTTCCAACCACAAAAATCTGAAGAAAACGTTGCAACAGATCTCCTTCCCCCGCTTAAGCACGCTGTTGTTGCTCTCCTTCTTCCCTGTCAATCCACCACCAGCATCGAACCACCACCAGCACCACCGAAGGTAGGCCTCTCTTGTTAGTCCCCGCTCTGGCTTTCTCTGCTACCGATGAAAGAAGTTCTATGCTAGAAAGTTGAAGACGACGACGATGTGGTATTGAGACGGCGTGTGGTAGGGTCACCAGCTCCGGCTACACATTCTCCTTCTATAGCTCCAACCCCAGTTCAAATGAGGTGTATAAATATAGCCAAATTGATGTTTTCACTATCTGAAGAATTGAATATCAGATCATTCTTAATCAACAACAAGAAGTGAGTGAAGAAATTCATCTGTGAGTTGGGTGCACTAATTTGGGGGTTTTTGTCAACTTGCATGGAGAAATGGGTTTATAATTTATTGGACAATTTTTATTTTGTGGGATTTGTTGCTTTGTGAGTTGGGTGCACTAATCTTGAGTAATGTAAAGTGTTTGATGTGATGCTTGAGACAAAGTAATGAAAGTATCATAAATTTTTTGTAACGCATTATGATGTGATACTACAATTTCATCCAAAGTATCATAATTGATAAAATTTCATATTATGATACAAAAAAATTGAAAGTATCATAAGTATCATGTTGTTATACATTTAAAATATCACAACATGATACTTGGTGGAAACAATATTTTTCAGTAAAAAAAAAATTGAAGTATTTTTTAGTGATTTTTGAAAATAAAGTAAGGATCAATCATGATACCAAAAGTTGGGTATTTTTACAAACGACCCTTTTTAAAACAATATTATAAAACCTGGTCTGGGAAACCTAGGACCCGAGCCAATATTTAGGCTAAGTGATCTCTAAAATTCGGTCATCGACCTGGGTTGACCCGGGAAACCCGAGCGACCCGAACCCAGGTTGATTGGGCTTTTGTTTTTTTGTTTTAAATTATGATTTTTTAAATATTATTTTAATGCTTGGGTCGACGCTTTAACCCTTGACTCGGTCCCTTGGTCGAGTCGATGGTCGAATCGGGTCTTAAAACATTGTGCACGAGTTTCACTTCGAGGGTCAAGTTATAAATTTTAAATTAAGGCTTGTATAATTTTTGAAATTGCGGGGGAGTCCCGTGGCATTGATTTTTTTGTGGTGGTGGCAGTTGTGGACTGTGGACTTGGTGGTACAATAGTGGTGAAGTCAAGGAAGTGGTTGTTGCGGTGGTGGGAAGGTTTAAGTTGGGAAGGGGGCGGGTTGAGAGTGTGTTGGTTGAATAGTGTGCGTGACCAATTATTTGGTAACTGTGACCAAATATGAGTAATTGTGACAAATTACTAGGCAATTGTGACTTTGTGCGATTTGTGACACCCATTAGATTTGCGTTAATTTGTGACTTTGTGCGACCCTTGATTTATACGGGATGTGACCAATTTAATTAATTTATAATTTAAAAAATTTTATCTACCACAAATGTGACCAATTATATATGTGATCATGACTAATTATTAGATAATGGTGATCAAAATATTGACTGATTGAGACTTGTGACAAGTATGGAATGTGATCAGTTTAATTAAATTATCGGCCACAAAATTTGATTTGTGAGTAAATTTGTAATTGTGAATTACAATTTATATAAACTGTGACTTTGTGTGACCATTGCACGAGGACTTGATGCGACATACAATTGTGTCAACTATGACAATGTGTTATTGATCTGTGACTTTGTGTGAGCGAATTATGCCTTGTATGACAGAATTGTAACCTTGTAAGATCGAACTGTGACCTTGTGTAATCGAACTGCGACTTTATATGACCTTATGTGAACAAACTGTGATTTGTGTGACAAACTGTGACTTTGTTAGTGGGGGGTGGGGGTAGGTTGGGCTATAATTTGAGACTAAATTTGTAATTATAACAGAATTATGATTTTGTGTGACCAACTGTGAGTTTGAGGGTAGGTGAGATGGGATGGCGTGGGGTAGAATTTTGCCACTAAATTTGTAGTTGTGACTAAAAAATGACTTTGTGTGACCAACTGTAACTTTGCAGAGTGGGGTGGGGTGGGGTGGGGTCGGGGTAAGTTTTGCGTTTAAATTTATAATTGTGACTTTGTGAGCGAGGGTGGGGTGGGGTGTTAGCGAGGGGAAATTTCTGATAAATTTGTAATTGTGACGAATTATGACTTTGCGTGGTGGAGTGGGGTGGGGGTGGCCAAACGAATCACCTATCCCATTTATGAGATATCAAAGGTCTCATCATTGACTGGAATTAAAACTTGGCCCCTGTTTAATATAGATTAAAATTCATATTTTAATTTAAGAGCATGTTTGGTAATGTGAAAATGTTTGATTTTTGTAGGTTTTTTTTTTTTTTTTTTTAGATGTGTGGTTTAAAAATATTTAAAAAGTGAAGAATTGTAGGCTTAACTAAGAATTGATGATTGAGATTGAGTTTGAAATGTTGTGGTAAAACTTTTAGCTTTACCAAATAAGCTCTAAGTCAAAGTTAACAATGATTTTTAACCACTTATTTCATAGGGTCTACAACTTTTCAACTATGCATTCAATTACCTTTTATCAAAATTTACTAAAAGTCTGATTTTAATTTTCACCAAGCATGGCCTTGGTAACAATTACACATTCTTTATGGGACCTAAGCTAAAGCATCATTTTCCTCTTCTTCATACACCATCGTATGGGGTGTTATGTGATGGAAACTCCATATCTAGAATCGAAAGAGAAAGAGAAAGACAGCAATGGCGGGAGGTAATATTCGATCCATTTTTTTTGCATTGATCTAAGTGCTTTTCATATGTTTATAAGCACGTTAGAGTGTATTATATACTGCAACAGCCAGAATGTTGCGATTTTTACCGCAAGTGTATGGATCACACAAGTAATAAAGTGATTTTTTTGAGTACGGATATTATACTCACGAGGATTGAGCAAATTGTATTATAGATCACTGTCCTTATCGGAACTAGAGATACCAATTCGAGATTTTTGTCTAAACTAAATTATGAAACTAAAACTAATAAATGCAAATAAAAAGAAATCAAACTTAGATTTTCTTAAGTGATGTTTAAAGGTATCAGGACATTCGATTTTACACTAGTCAATACTATTAACTCTATTCATCAAGTTTAAGTCCTAGTTATGTGCTCGATCAAATTCACTTATGCATATGAAATTCCTCTCTCGAATTAAAATCAACTCTACATAATTCAGTCAACCTTGAATCTCTACAGTATGTCATAATAATTAGGTGCATGAAATACAAGAATTCATGTAGTTATCGCAATAATAATAAAAGTATATCTCTATATTTTATCTAATTACCCGATTTTATTCAAAAATCTATGCAGTTAACTCACCTTTTGAATTATGAAAACACCAATAATATCATGAATAAGTGATCAATTCATTCACACATTAAACAAAAAATAAAATCAGGCATCAGCACATGCATCGTATACGTAAAACTTGAGTTATAAAATTAATAGCGCAATATTAGGCTATATCGAATATCCCAACTAAAAAATTAGTTATTCATCAGAAAAAAATTAAAAACACAAGAATAATATATAAAAATGTTGAGCATATCCAAATAATAAAGATAAAAAAAAATCTTGCACTATTAAATTTTTCCATGTTGATAATCTTCAATCTCTGTCCCTTTACCTTGATTTTGCCTTCCAAGGAACGGGAATTGAAGATTAAGGTGAAAATTATGTGTGGAAGAGGCTATGTAAATGTCATTTTTTGGTACATTATATGTTCTTTAAATAGTTGGACAGAAGACCTAGGCCTATAAGGAAACAATTAAGTTGAAAATCACGCATGGGCCTGAAGTTGCTGGGCCAGGAAGACTTGCACGGTAGCGCATGCAAGATTGGCGCGATTGCGCGGCTTATCAAAATTCGAATTTGTTGATTTTGCTTCATGTTGCATGGTCATCTAGCTTCTTGAGGCGTGGCTGCTTGATTAAAAAGCCCTGGTGCAATTTTCAACTGTGTATAAGTTGATCCCTGTATTTTATTTGCACTTTCAGTCCTTCAACTCTTGATTGCAACCATTTGGTCCTTGAATTTTTTAATCTCTTTTATTTTCTTCAGACTTCAATCAATCTTCAATTAAACTCTTCAAACCTTGTTTTCTCGTACTTTGCTCATCTTGTACTTCCCGGTTGACATCATCATCATTATTCATTTTGTTCATTTTAACTTTAATTATCATCCAATAGTACTGTATTCATTTATACTCTCAACTTTGGGATATTTTCTGCAATATAAACAAAAAATAGATAAATCAATAGCATTTATTTAAAAATGACAATATATTACCGTAATTTAGACATATAAATAAGTGCATAAAATATACTTATCAAATCTTGACAAAAGTTGTAAAGATTTTTACCTTGAGATATGTGACATCACCATATTTGCGGTGGACATATGTTATATTACCCACCGTGAATATTAAGATGAAATTGCCTATAGTGATTCGTCATATTTAGATAAGGTACCATCACAGAAGGCTATAGAATGTATGTATTTGATCTTTTTATTTATTTTATTAGTTGTTTTATATTAATAATTATAATTAATGAATTCATGTACTATATTATTATTATCATTTATTATTCATTTCGTGCAGAGAATAAAACATGTGTTACAATTGCCGGAATCGTTAATTAGTATAGACTAAGATGTTTAAATATTTTTATCATGTTATTCATTATAATGTTTAGAATTATAGAAATTTGAATTGTAATATTCTTAGGGATACTATTTATGTTTCAACATTAAATTTTACACTAGTATTTATAATTTAACTTATTCGATAGATGTTATTTTTTCTTTATTCAAATTGAATCGTGTTTACTCCCGATGTTAGTGTTAGTATGTTACCTAGTCACTCGATAATATGTTACCTAGTCACACGATAATAATGGTACTCTAGCATAGGTCACCGTACGAGGGACAATAAGAGTAGAGATCTTTTTTCCTAAAATATTCTCAATTACATCCAAGCAAATCTATACTATACTATACTATAATGAAGGTAATATTTCTTCACAATTGAATGAGAAATACATTGGCATATATATACACAAGTAGTCTACCTAAACTAGAAAATCAGTAGAACACTATCTACACAATAAAGGATTACAATGAATAAAATTATATCTATACTGTAGAAGATAATGACACCAATTAATTTGATTTATCTTCACCCTTATCACACCAATTGTTATGATTTATCTTCATCCTTATCAGGCCCCCGCAAGATGGAGGATCCATTGGAGACTCCAATCTTGGACCGCAGTTGCTCAAACTTGGATAATGGTAATGACTTTGTTAGAATATCTGCAAGTTGGTCCTGTGTAGGAATATAGGAGACACGAAAAGAACCATTTGTAACATTTGTGCGCACAAAGTGATAGTCAATGGCAACATGTTTCATACGAGAATGAAACACGGGATTATGAGATAGGTAAGTAGCACCCAAGTTATCACAATAGATTGTAGGTAAATAAGTTAGAGAGATACGAAATTCAGAAAGAAGATTGCAGACCCAAAGGATTTCAGATGAGCAAGAGGCAAGAGCTCGATATTCAGCCTCAGTGGAGGATCGGGAAATTGTTCGTTGCTTCTTTGAACACCAAGAAATGGGGGAAGAGCCAAGATAAAGAATATAGGTAGATGTAGAGGAGCGATCATCAATGTTGCCTGCCCAATCAGAATCCGTGAAACCAGACAAGGAGAGTGAAGTAGGTTTTCGAAGTAAAAGTCCATGATGAATAGTTTGTTTGAGATATCGGAGAATGCGCTTGACAGCAGTCCAATGGGTTTCAGATGGTGTGCTCATGTATTGAGACAACTTATTGACTGCAAAACAGATATCCGGTCGTGTAAGTGAAAGATATTGAAGGGCTCCAACAACCTGTCTGTAGGTTGTGGAATTAGTAGAGGGTGACCCATCATGCAATCGAAGAGTAGAGGAATTAGAAATTGGAGTGGAAACTGGTTTTGCACCAATCATATTAACTTTGGTGAGGAGATCAGAGATGTATTTGTGCTGATTTAAGAAGATGAAGGAGGATGTTCGAATGACTTCGACTCCAAGAAAGTAGTGAAGTGAACCCAGATTTTTGACTGAGAAACGAGATGAGAGAGAGTCTAGAAAGAATTGAACAGCACTATCCTGATTGCCAGTAACAAGAAGATCATCAACATAAACAAGAAAATATATAGTGACAGTATTTGAGGAATAAAGAAATAAGGAAGAGTCACTATGCGAGTTTTGAAAGCCATATTGAAATAGAAATGTTTTGAGTTCTGTGTACCAGGCTCGAGGAGCCTGTTTCAGACCATAAATGACCTTATTTAGACGACACAGATAAGAGGGGAATTGAGAGTCAGCGAAACCAGGTGGTTGGGACATGTATACTATTTCAGTCAACTTGCCTTGAAGAAAGGCATTGTTGACGTCCAATTGATGGATTGGCCAATTGTAGTGGAGAGCAAGAGCAAGAAAGATCCGAATAGTAGTTGGTTTGACTACTGGGCTGAAGGTCTCACGGAAGTTAATTCCCGGTCTTTGATGGAAACCTTTGGCCAGAAGTCGCGCTTTATAGCGTGAGATGGAACCATCAGGATTTCTTTTGATGCGAAAAACCCATTTACAGCCAACAGGTTGGACATTGGATGAAGGAGGAACAAGAGTCCATGTTTGATTAATGAATAAGGCATTTATTTCTTCCGCCATTGCATTACGCCAATTTAATGATTTTAAGGCTTAAGTTACACTAGTTGGCTCAATGGACTCAGGTAGAGGGTGTCTAGAAGAGGTATTGTGTAAATATTTTGGACAGAAAATATTATTCTTAGCCCTTGTAATCATTGGATGAGAATTAAGAGGAAGTTGTGATGAAGGATTAGTTAATTGGGAAGGAAGAGATTCGGATGTAACAGGGTTAAGTGATGGATTTGCTGGATCGGTTGAGGTACAATCTGTCAGAGCCCACCCTGGGTCGACAGAATCAGGGACTGCCGAACTGGGAGTAGTTTCGGTAGACACTGGTTTTTCCGAAGGGAAAGCAACTTCGGCTGATAGTGTTTCTGCCGAAGGAGGAGTAGGCTCGGCAGAATCAAAGGCTTCCGAGGACTGAGAACATGATTGAGGAGTTAATTCAATGGGCAAGGTGGGTAGTGGGATAAGATAGGATACCGGAATGGATAAGGAGAAAGGATCACTGTTAAATGAAGGAGATGAAGAATTGTTGTTGGAGGAATGTGGAAATATGTGTTCCACAAATTTAACATGGCGAGAGGAGAAATTTTTTTTGCTAAGTAATTCTTAACATAAGTATGAGTGATGTTTTGTGTCATAGCCAAGAAATATGCAATCTTTTGACCTAACATCAAGTTTGTTGTTAGCATAAGGGCGAAGCCAGGGATAGCATAGACAACCAAATTTCCTAAGATGCATGTAGGAGGGTTTTTGTTGAAAGAGAACAAAAAAGGGACTTTCGTATCCTAGAGTGGAGGTGGGGAGGCGGTTTATTAAATAGACAGCAGTTTGAAATGCAAAGGACCAGTAGGGAGTGGGAAGAGAAGCTTGATGAAGCAAAGTTAGACCGGTTTCAACAATGTGTCTATGGCGACGTTCAGCAAAGCCATTATGTTCAGGGGTGTAAGGTGGAGTTACTAAGTGTTGAATACCAGATGAAATGAAGGTGGGGCGAAGGGATTGAAACTCTCCACCACCGTCTGAGTAAATGGTTTTTATTTTTGTATGAAATTGATTTTCAACTTGCAATTTGAAGATCGAGAAAATCGAAGAAACATCAGATTTTAAATGCATTGGAAAAAACCATATATATTTCGAGAAATGATCTACAAAGATAACATAATAACGAAAACCATCAGTAGAAGGGACTGGACTAGGTCCCCATACATCAGTAAAAATAACTTCTAAAGGTCTATGACTCTTAAGACTAGAAATAGTAAATGGGAGCTTATGGCTCTTATTACATTGACACGAGCGACATGAAAAATTTAAAGGTAAATGAGAACTGGACTTTAGTAAACCAGATCGTAGGAGAAGTTGAGTAGTCTTGAGAGATGGATGTCCAAGGCGGCCATGCCAAAGAGTGGAGGAGACTGTAGAGATGGAGTGGATCATGGGGGATGTAGAAGGCCATTCATACAAATCATTGATTTCCCGGCCCTGGAGTAAGATTTTCTTGGAGTCGAGATCCTTCACAACAAAATAAGAAGGAAAGAATTCAACGGAAGCAGAGTTTTCCTCGCAAAATTTTGCAACAGAAATTAATTTGTGATTTAAAGTAGGCACATAGAGAATATTAGATAAATGAAAATTTGGAGAAAGAGGAGTAGAACCTATATGAGATATAGAAAGTGCATTACCATTACCCAATACCACATCATCCAGGCCGTCATATGGATTGTGAAGAGACAAGTCAGAAAGCTGAGAAGTAACATGATGGGAAGCTCCAGAATCTAGCAACCAATTATTTGTTGAAGAGGTAGAAACGCCAGTGTGATGAACCTTCGGTTTGTGGGGACGTAGATGGGGAAACAGTTTCCAACATGCAAGAGCTGTATGTGCTTTACCTCCACAGTATTGACAGATAACAGAAGACTCATCACGATGGGTAGATTTAGGGTTGTAGTGTGTTGAGGAACGTGGGGTTGGAAGAATACCAACAGCGGAGTTTGGAGTGGGTTGATATTGGCGGCGGTTATTGTTGTTGGAGCGACGGTTGGGAGTATGATTATTGGTATAATGTAAGGAAGGGTTTAGAGAAGCAGTTTGATTGTCGGCGTCTTTGAGAAAAGCTTCATGGTCAATTAGCTTATCATACAACTCCTCAAAAGGGATCGGAGTGTCACGGGTCCTGAGAGCTGCAATTACTTCCTTGTAGACAGCACCCAATCCTCTTGTACAATAAATAAGAAGATCAGCGTCAGATAGTGGAGCACCAAGGGAGGAGAGTTCATCAGACAGAGTTTTTATTTGGAGAAGAAAATCGGAGATCGATTGAGTCCCTTTGTTGAGATTAGTGAGTTTATCCTTCATATGGATAATGTATGACTGAGACCTTTTAGCAAATATACGATTGAGTCGGGTCCAAGCTTCATGAGACGTAGTGACTGTAGTAATAAGAGGAATGACTCCTTCAGTCAGGGATGCAATTATCGCATGAAGGATTAATTGATCTTGACGCTTCCAAGTGATATAAGCCGGATTGGGAGTACGAGTACCATTAATATTAATTGTCGCCGATGGAGGAGGTGAGGTACCATCTAGAAATTGAAGCAGGTCGAGGCCGAAGAACAAAGAAGTAAATTGCAGCTTCCAGGAAAAATAGTTGGTATGTGTGAGCCGTAGAGGAAGATGTGTAGAAGCATTTATTTGAATAGGAGATGAATTGGTTAAGGCTGGTTGATTAATGGTTTCAACAGGGGTAGTTTCGGTGGATTCAATGTCTGTGGACATGATTAATGTGGAAAATATGAGGCAAGGATGGCTGGATGGTGGAAGAAGAATGTGGGTTGAATATATTCTGGTTGGTCAGGTTGTGAATGGAAAAAACAGTGATGGAGGACTGAGATTGGGTTAAGCAATAATATTGAAAGGAAATAATTAGGAGAAGCAAGAAGGGAGGGACGGTAGCAAAAGTGGCAGGAAGTGCTTGGTTATGATGAAGGCAGGCGAAAAATTTGGAAGAAGAAAAGAGGTTGCTCGTGAGAGTCTATGTAAAGCTCTGATACCATAATGAAGGTAATATTTCTTCACAATTGAATGAGAAATACATTGGCATATATATACACAAGTAGTCTACCTAAACTAGAAAATCAGTAGAACACTATCTACACAATAAATGATTACAATGAATAAAATTATATCTATACAGTAGAAGATAATGACACCAATTAATTTGATTTATCTTCACCCTTATCACACCAATTGTTATGATTTATTTTCATCCTTATCATACTATACTACTAGTATTTTCACCCGTGCGTTGCACGATCATCATGTCTTCTCATATAATTACGAATACAATATTTTTCTATTTTTTATAAGAACAAACATATATATATATGTTTAATGATATAAATAGAGTGAATAAAACAGAGTGAATATTTCTGCTTATTTGTATTATATTGTTGTTCACACACTCCGCATACCAAAAAAAGGCCCTGAAATTTTCATAATTAAATGTAGGATTACCAATATCCAAGTACTCTACAACATTCGTATAAGAATTAGATAAGAAAAGTACATCATTATATTGTAAATGAATAAAAAATACTGTCGCATGAGAGAAATAATTTGAAGAAGTTCATAGTTTAAATAATGATAAATGAATGCATAATTTTTAGATGGAAAATAATAAGTCATATATAAGAAAATCATTTATTTATGGAATTTAATCCATATAATTAAAAAAAAAATTGTAAACTATAAAAATTAAAAATTATTGTATTGTAATATTTGAATAGTAAAAAAAAAAAAAAAAATGACAAATAAAGTATCAAATGAATAATAGTCTATAACAATTACTACCCAATTACTCCAAAAAAATTTATTCGAGAATTATACCTTATGATGTTGGATCACCTATATTCAAGTACTCTGCAATGTTCGTATAAGAATTAGATAAGAAAAGTATATCATTATATTTTAAATGGATAAAAAATACTGTCGCATGATAGAAATAATTTGAAGAAGTTCTGTGACGACCCGAATTCTCGACCATTCGAGTGCCACTAAAAGTGACTCATATCATATTATCGAGACTTAAATAGTAATGTAAAATTATTCAAAAGAATAATTTAGAATCCCATAATTTTATTTGTGAATAAAAATAGAACATAATCTTCTTACATAAAGTTCAACATAATTATCTCATCAATCTTAACCACTTTTGTCACTTCCATGTTGACCGCCTCGAACCTTCAATTATCTGAAAATGGTAAATATCGTGGAGTGAGATTTATAAAATCCCAGTAAGTATACCAAGCATAAATTTTCTTTTGAAAGCATATGGATCATTTTCATCATAACATAGGATAGGATCGAAATACTCATAAATATAGGGAGACACAAGAATTTTACCGAACTTAAATGGCAAGAATTCTTATGTGTAGCGCTACTAAACTCCGGTACCCTTAGCATAATCATAAACATATCATATGGGACCCATAGCAATCTTGTGAGATTTATTTCATAGCAATGATCCAAACATTTTCGTTAAAAACATAAGGTATTTTACTTTTCATAAAAACATACTTACTTTTCTTAAAAACATAAGGTATATTTACATTTCATAAAAACATACTTACTTTACATAAAAACATAAGATATATTTACATTTCATAAAAACATACTTACTTTACATAAAAACATAAGATATACTTACATTTCATAAAAACATACTTACTTTACATAAAAACATAAGATATACTTACATTTCATAAAAACATACTTACTTTACATAAAAACATAAGATATACTTACATTTCATAAAAACATACTTACTTTACATAAAAACATAAGATATACTTACATTTCATAAAAACATACTTACTTTACATAAAAACACAAGATATACTTACATTTCATAAAAACATACTTACTTTACATAAAAACATAAGATATACTTACCTTTTAAAAGATTAAAATGAAGTGTAGTAGTAAACGAACCAAAACTTTCTTGACCACCTTGAATTTCTCTTACTTGTGGATTTTGTCAAGAGATTGGAAATAAGTGTATATGTGTAGAGTTGTGTGTAAAAGAGATGGGTTTAAATAGATGTATAAAGTTGGCATATTGTAAACATAATCATTCAATTCTATTAATTTTAACACATCCTTTTCTTAAAGTAAAGCACCATTCATATACTTTTCCATATTTATACAAATAATATGCTCTTCATGATTATATATAATGGAGTCTATCAATCATTCATATATTTTTCCATATTTATACAAATATTATGCTCTTCATGATTATATATAATGGAGTATATAAATCATTCATATACTTTTCCATTTTTTATACAAATATTATGCTCTTCATGATTACATATAATGGAGTATATAAATCATTCATATACTTTTCCATTTTTTATACAAATATTATGCTCTTCATGATTACATATAATGGAGTCTTATCAATCATTCATATACTTTTCCATATTTATACAAATATTATGCTCTTCATGATTATATATAATGGAGTATATAAATCATTCATATACTTTTCCATATTTATACAAATATTATGCTCTTCATGATTATATATAATGGAGTATATAAATCATTCATATACTTTTCCATATTTATACAAATATTATGCTCTTCATGATTATATATAATGGAGTATATAAATCATTCATATACTTTTCCATTTTTTATACAAATATTATGCTCTTCATGATTACATATAATGGAACCTCTCATGCTTGCATATATTTTCTTAATTTAAATAATAAAAGTAATTTTTGTATAAATAAATATTGGGATAACATTGAATTAAGTATTTGGACTTAATATACTTTAAATCAAGAGAATGGAGATATTTTTAGAAATTCGGAATTTAATTTAAAATCGAACGATCTCGATTATTTCTTGACTTGGCTATACGAATACGTCGCTGCGTTAACTCAATAAAAATGGGTGAAATAGTAGCGACACGATTTTCTATTAAAATAATTATTAATCGCGTAAAAATTCTTGGTCGCTACAAACTTACCCTCTTAAAATAATTTCGTCCTCGAAATTAAACTTACTTGATCTTATGATTTCTGAACACTTAATCAGAATCTCTTCTCTTCTTCTCTTAGGTAGTATCATTGCTACTATATTTAACCCACTGGACTTTGATTAAATGCATATCTTTGTTTTTCTTAAAAACATGGACTTTTCTATCAATAATAGACATATGTGTCTACTCATAAATTCTGACTCAAAAGGAAAATTCCCAATCGTATGTGATATTTCATCATGTCTTGTAGTACTCATGTAACCTGTCACTTATCATCGTATCATGTGACCTCAAATATTCGTATTAATATCTCTAAAATTTCAATAAATCTTTACTAACATATCATACCATAATAATTAGTCATTTCTTCTTATCACCAAATGTCCCAAAGTAAATAAAATGGTTACCTGAATATTCCCTATGTAATATATCCAAACATATTATTCATCAATCAACATAATATCATCAGCTTATCTTTTCCCATATTTGTAACCAAAACGTTCTGCAAAATTCAAATAAATAATTAGCTCCCAAATAACTAAAATTCTTCACTTAATTGTCACAACATTTCCCGCAAGGTATTTCTTTCACTTGTACATACTTATGAATTCTGATTCGATACGGTCCTTATTTCACTTTCACGTATTCACGTATCATCACACCATACCTTAATTACTTATTATTATACCTAAAATATCAGTACCAAATCCAAGAAAATATTCTGTATCTCAAAATCTTATCATCAAATCTTCCTTTATCGATAAAATTAAACAGCGCATTAATTCTTGTCTCTTCTTTTCATTATTCTATTCCGCGCTTTCTTGCTGGAATCAATATCAGATGGATCCACTTAGTTCCTTTATACCTTTAAATAGATCATGTTGGGAAGAGGTTAGATCCATCAAAAATGGATATCATCCTTTCAAACATTCGCAAGTATTATTCCAATCTTCCTATGAATGATCTGAGAAAAATTTATCGAATTAGGCTCGAAAGGTTGAGGTTGCTGATGGCTCATGGTATTCCAGAAGATGTTCGCTGGTTGATCGAAGCAAAAGTTCGATTATCTGGTGAATTACCTATGACATTTCCAAAGCACATGCCTGGTTTAGGCAAAAGCACCTTCGCAAAGAAACGAAGAGCAAAAAGGCTGAATGGTTGCTACAAATGTGCTCGTTGGAACTGTGATACTCGTTGCAAAACAGTAGGATATTCTTCTACTAATCGGGATGATAAAATCAAATTCATAAAGGGTGGACTGAGTAAGGAGTCTTTGGATGATATTCGACTGACTCTTGAGACGCACCCAAGTGGTTATGTGCAACGTGAACTTCTCTCCTTATACGCTCAGTTTAACGAAGACAAAAATCATTATAGTCTCAAAAATATAACTGCAAAAGATCCTATCTGCCAGTCTGTTTTACACAATGAGGTTGTGGCAAATCAGCATTGATATAAGGTAAATCTCTTGATACATATTTAAAATATTCTTCTGTTTCCTTTCACGTGTTTTGATAAAGGTTGGTAAAAATATATTTTCCTTTCTCGAGGTTTGATAAAGCTGGAAAATAAATCACCGAAAGATGAAAGCTTTGATAAAATAGTCAAAAGTAGGCTGATTTTGTCAAAAGTAAATCTTTACTTTTTCAGAATCAATCAAAAACAGTAAATTTTTCCGGCTTTAAATAGCCAAACATATTTCATAGTTCAGGCATCCCAAAATCACATCTTCTTGGTAAGTTTTCTCTTCTATACTATCAAAGATGGAAGCACCAAAACTTCGACAGATCAAAACTATTTGTGTATTTTGTGGATCAAAAGTGGGGAAAGGCTTCAGTTATCTAGAAGCGGCCGTAGATCTTGGAAAGAAACTGGGGGAAAAAGGTATCACTCTTGTGTATGGGGGTGGTAGCAGTGGTCTAATGGGTTGTGTTTCCCAATCTGCTCTTGCAGAGAAATCAAAAGTAATCGGTGTCATACCTGTCCCTTTGGTAGATGTTGCAGGAAAAACACGAGGGCATGAAGTTCAAACCTTATCCATCCATGAACGCATAACTTGTATGCTATATGGTTCTGATGCCTTTATAGCCTTGCCCGGAGGTTTTGGTACCTTAGAAGAAATCTTTAACATTACCTCATGGGCTCAACTAGATCTCCATACTAAGCCTATTGGGCTTTTGAATGTTAACAATGTCTTTGATGGCTTGTTAACCTTTCTTGATTATGCTGTGGAACAGGGATTCATCTCTCCATTTTCCAGAAGGCTTCTTATTTCTGCTCCTACTATTGATGAACTACTGGATAAGCTGCAGTCATATATCTCAATACAAGATCCAGCAGGGGTTAAGATAGATTGGTCGCAAGGAAGGGGAATCAAGCGAAAATGGAGTCCGGTTAATGTAAACTTAACTTTATGAATCTTAGAATAGGTGGGGGTAGAGTACGGAGTATTCTTACTCTCGAGACACCCCTCTAATTTCCTAGGATTTTCCTTAATGTTTAAATCTTGTGTGTACCTCAAAGGTTCCAGGTGGTAGATTACGGAGTATTCTTACTCTCGAAACACACCTTTTTGAAGGTTTCTTTATTTCCTCAAAAGGTCAGAGGTGGTAGGATACGGCTACTCCGGAAACACATCTCTCAATTTGAGGAATTTCCCATGTTGCTTTCTTTTGCTTTTGCGTGTTTTCATGTATTTCCTTTCTAGGGTGACTCTTGTGTGTTCTCCTTATGAGAAAATAATAATATCTCTGTTATCATCTACTAAATCTCGTTTGTGATGTAAATGAACTTGTATGTCTAACTTCAATTCTCTTAGTGATTGCATACCATACTATGCTCTTAACTCCAAACGATAAAATTCTAGGCAGAGTTTTCCTTTGAAATTTGGACTTATCCAAATCGTAAGCATACTTCATAACTCACAATAATAACTAATTGTACATTTGATCACAATTTCATCAAACTTCAATATCATCATAAATATTCCAGAAAATCAATTCATAATTCCTCAACATAGAAATTTCAAATCATAATTTCTAATATCACCATATCAAGTCCTTATTTCTCAATAATTAAGAGCCTAAACTTTAAATCTCCAACTTCATAATTCTTCTCATAAAAATCTCAATAAAATCATATCACTTATAATCTCAACATCTCATCATAACTTCATAAAACTGACTTTCTATTTCTCGTTTAATCTAAACGATGAATAATTCGAAAATATTATCTAGTCCTTTCTGTTGACTTCTCATACTTAGTGCCATGTCTAAAATCAATTATGCAAAGTCCATTTAGGGCTCATCATTTCTAAACTTGACGACAAAGATTATTTCGAAAATCATTCGTAAATCATATATTTTTTTTTTTTTTTTTCAAAATTGAAACTTGAAGAGTGGTACCAATAATCATCCACAGTTTTTCCTTGCTTTTAAGCAAAGGTAGTGATAAAGGGATAAATTATTGAACCGAAAATTGAAACTTGAAGAGGAAGTACTAATAACCATCCACAGTTTTTCCCTTGCTTTTACACAAAGGTAGTGATAAAGGGATAAATTATTGTACAATTCATTATCAATTTTGTTTGTTTAATATATTATTCCATATATTTTGGGCCAAAGTTACAACCCAACTTAATTTCTAATTGAGTCAATCTTACTAAGCTTAATATGAACCAAAATTCATATCAATATCCTCTATGTCTCATGATTCTACATTAAAATGAATAAATTAAAATTTAGGCTTCTATCAATTCATATCATACTCAACATGTATATTTCACTTAAAGATTCATAACATATGAATATTTCATACTTAACATGTCTTAATAAAATCGTAAATGACTTGCAAAGCATATAACATACTTGGTTCGAGGAGTCAATACGTGGAGAGTGACATAGTAGAGTGATGAGTTAAAATATTTTAAAAAAAATTATTATTAATCATTTCACATCTTTACATAAGATTGGGCCTAATTAACCCAAATAAAAATTTATCGTCAAATCTTATTTTCCTTTAATCCCCGAACTTCTAGAAATTTATCAAAGACATCAATATAAACATCATATCACTAACTAATTATATTCCATAAAATTTTCAGGACATTACAAACTCCCTTGCTTAAAATGAATTTTGTCCTTGAAATTCGCACATCAAATTTCATCATACTTTTCAAAATCATAACCATACTTGACATGTGAAAATTCAAATTTTTTTTTTTAAAATGAATAGTGATTTCGTTCACTGTTCATCATGAATAGCACGTCGTTTTACTGTTCACGTGAATAGTATTTTTTTTTTTTTTTTTTTTTTAAGAAATAAAATTTCAAAAATCTACAGAATCGTTTTTAAAACTCTTGTCTCTGATACCAACTGTGACGACCCGAATTCTCGACCATTCGAGTGCCACTAAAAGTGACTCATATCATATTATCGAGACTTAAATAGTAATGTAAAATTATTCAAAAGAATAATTTAGAATCCCATAATTTTATTTGTGAATAAAAATAGAACATAATCTTCTTACATAAAGTTCAACATAATTATCTCATCAATCTTAACCACTTTTGTCACTTCCATGTTGACCGCCTCGAACCTTCAATTATCTGAAAATGGTAAATATCGTGGAGTGAGATTTATAAAATCCCAGTAAGTATACCAAGCATAAATTTTCTTTTGAAAGCATATGGATCATTTTCATCATAACATAGGATAGGATCGAAATACTCATAAATATAGGGAGACACAAGAATTTTACCGAACTTAAATGGCAAGAATTCTTATGTGTAGCGCTACTAAACTCCGGTACCCTTAGCATAATCATAAACATATCATATGGGACCCATAGCAATCTTGTGAGATTTATTTCATAGCAATGATCCAAACATTTTCTTTAAAAACATAAGGTATTTTACTTTTCATAAAAACATACTTACTTTTCTTAAAAACATAAGGTATATTTACATTTCATAAAAACATACTTACTTTACATAAAAACATAAGATATATTTACATTTCATAAAAACATACTTACTTTACATAAAAACATAAGATATACTTACTTTACATAAAAACATACTTACTTTACATAAAAACATAAGATATACTTACATTTCATAAAAACATACTTACTTTACATAAAAACATAAGATATACTTACATTTCATAAAAACATACTTACTTTACATAAAAACATAAGATATACTTACATTTCATAAAAACATACTTACTTTACATAAAAACATAAGATATACTTACATTTCATAAAAACATACTTACTTTACATAAAAACATAAGATATACTTACATTTCATAAAAACATACTTACTTTACATAAAAACATAAGATATACTTACCTTTTAAAAGATTAAAATGAAGTGTAGTAGTAAACGAACCAAAACTTTCTTGACCACCTTGAATTTCTCTTACTTGTGGATTTTGTCAAGAGATTGGAAATAAGTGTATATGTGTAGAGTTGTGTGTAAAAGAGATGGGTTTAAATAGATGTATAAAGTTGGCATATTGTAAACATAATCATTCAATTCTATTAATTTTAACACATCCTTTTCTTAAAGTAAAGCACCATTCATATACTTTTCCATATTTATACAAATAATATGCTCTTCATGATTATATATAATGGAGTCTATCAATCATTCATATATTTTTCCATATTTATACAAATATTATGCTCTTCATGATTATATATAATGGAGTATATAAATCATTCATATACTTTTCCATTTTTTATACAAATATTATGCTCTTCATGATTACATATAATGGAGTATATAAATCATTCATATACTTTTCCATTTTTTATACAAATATTATGCTCTTCATGATTACATATAATGGAGTCTTATCAATCATTCATATACTTTTTCATATTTATACAAATATTATGCTCTTCATGATTATATATAATGGAGTATATAAATCATTCATATACTTTTCCATATTTATACAAATATTATGCTCTTCATGATTATATATAATGGAGTATATAAATCATTCATATACTTTTCCATATTTATACAAATATTATGCTCTTCATGATTATATATAATGGAGTATATAAATCATTCATATACTTTTCCATTTTTTATACAAATATTATGCTCTTCATGATTACATATAATGGAACCTCTCATGCTTGCATATATTTTCTTAATTTAAATAATAAAAGTAATTTTTGTATAAATAAATATTGGGATAACATTGAATTAAGTATTTGGACTTAATATACTTTAAATCAAGAGAATGGAGATATTTTTAGAAATTCGGAATTTAATTTAAAATCGAACGATCTCGATTATTTCTTGACTTGGCTATACGAATACGTCGCTGCGTTAACTCAATAAAAATGGGTGAAATAGTAGCGACACGATTTTCTATTAAAATAATTATTAATCGCGTAAAAATTCTTGGTCGCTACAAACTTACCCTCTTAAAATAATTTCGTCCTCGAAATTAAACTTACTTGATCTTATGATTTCTGAACACTTAATCAGAATCTCTTCTCTTCTTCTCTTAGGTAGTATCATTGCTACTATATTTAACCCACTGGACTTTGATTAAATGCATATCTTTGTTTTTCTTAAAAACATGGACTTTTCTATCAATAATAGACATATGTGTCTACTCATAAATTCTGACTCAAAAGGAAAATTCCCAATCGTATGTGATATTTCATCATGTCTTGTAGTACTCATGTAACCTGTCACTTATCATCGTATCATGTGACCTCAAATATTCGTATTAATATCTCTAAAATTTCAATAAATCTTTACTAACATATCATACCATAATAATTAGTCATTTCTTCTTATCACCAAATGTCCCAAAGTAAATAAAATGGTTACCTGAATATTCCCTATGTAATATATCCAAACATATTATTCATCAATCAACATAATATCATCAGCTTATCTTTTCCCATATTTGTAACCAAAACGTTCTGCAAAATTCAAATAAATAATTAGCTCCCAAATAACTAAAATTCTTCACTTAATTGTCACAACATTTCCCGCAAGGTATTTCTTTCACTTGTACATACTTATGAATTCTGATTCGATACGGTCCTTATTTCACTTTCACGTATTCACGTATCATCACACCATACCTTAATTACTTATTATTATACCTAAAATATCAGTACCAAATCCAAGAAAATATTCTGTATCTCAAAATCTTATCATCAAATCTTCCTTTATCGATAAAATTAAACAGCGCATTAATTCTTGTCTCTTCTTTTCATTATTCTATTCCGCGCTTTCTTGCTGGAATCAATATCAGATGGATCCACTTAGTTCCTTTATACCTTTAAATAGATCATGTTGGGAAGAGGTTAGATCCATCAAAAATGGATATCATCCTTTCAAACATTCGCAAGTATTATTCCAATCTTCCTATGAATGATCTGAGAAAAATTTATCGAATTAGGCTCGAAAGGTTGAGGTTGCTGATGGCTCATGGTATTCCAGAAGATGTTCGCTGGTTGATCGAAGCAAAAGTTCGATTATCTGGTGAATTACCTATGACATTTCCAAAGCACATGCCTGGTTTAGGCAAAAGCACCTTCGCAAAGAAACGAAGAGCAAAAAGGCTGAATGGTTGCTACAAATGTGCTCGTTGGAACTGTGATACTCGTTGCAAAACAGTAGGATATTCTTCTACTAATCGGGATGATAAAATCAAATTCATAAAGGGTGGACTGAGTAAGGAGTCTTTGGATGATATTCGACTGACTCTTGAGACGCACCCAAGTGGTTATGTGCAACGTGAACTTCTCTCCTTATACGCTCAGTTTAACGAAGACAAAAATCATTATAGTCTCAAAAATATAACTGCAAAAGATCCTATCTGCCAGTCTGTTTTACACAATGAGGTTGTGGCAAATCAGCATTGATATAAGGTAAATCTCTTGATACATATTTAAAATATTCTTCTGTTTCCTTTCACGCGTTTTGATAAAGGTTGGTAAAAATATATTTTCCTTTCTCGAGGTTTGATAAAGCTGGAAAATAAATCACCGAAAGATGAAAGCTTTGATAAAATAGTCAAAAGTAGGCTGATTTTGTCAAAAGTAAATCTTTACTTTTTCAGAATCAATCAAAAACAGTAAATTTTTCCGGCTTTAAATAGCCAAACATATTTCATAGTTCAGGCATCCCAAAATCACATCTTCTTGGTAAGTTTTCTCTTCTATACTATCAAAGATGGAAGCACCAAAACTTCGACAGATCAAAACTATTTGTGTATTTTGTGGATCAAAAGTGGGGAAAGGCTTCAGTTATCTAGAAGCGGCCGTAGATCTTGGAAAGAAACTGGGGGAAAAAGGTATCACTCTTGTGTATGGGGGTGGTAGCAGTGGTCTAATGGGTTGTGTTTCCCAATCTGCTCTTGCAGAGAAATCAAAAGTAATCGGTGTCATACCTGTCCCTTTGGTAGATGTTGCAGGAAAAACACGAGGGCATGAAGTTCAAACCTTATCCATCCATGAACGCATAACTTGTATGCTATATGGTTCTGATGCCTTTATAGCCTTGCCCGGAGGTTTTGGTACCTTAGAAGAAATCTTTAACATTACCTCATGGGCTCAACTAGATCTCCATACTAAGCCTATTGGGCTTTTGAATGTTAACAATTTCTTTGATGGCTTGTTAACCTTTCTTGATTATGCTGTGGAACAGGGATTCATCTCTCCATTTTCCAGAAGGCTTCTTATTTCTGCTCCTACTATTGATGAACTACTGGATAAGCTGCAGTCATATATCTCAATACAAGATCCAGCAGGGGTTAAGATAGATTGGTCGCAAGGAAGGGGAATCAAGCGAAAATGGAGTCCGGTTAATGTAAACTTAACTTTATGAATCTTAGAATAGGTGGGGGTAGAGTACGGAGTATTCTTACTCTCGAGACACCCCTCTAATTTCCTAGGATTTTCCTTAATGTTTAAATCTTGTGTGTACCTCAAAGGTTCCAGGTGGTAGATTACGGAGTATTCTTACTCTCGAAACACACCTTTTTGAAGGTTTCTTTATTTCCTCAAAAGGTCAGAGGTGGTAGGATACGGCTACTCCGGAAACACATCTCTCAATTTGAGGAATTTCCCATGTTGCTTTCTTTTGCTTTTGCGTGTTTTCATGTATTTCCTTTCTAGGGTGACTCTTGTGTGTTCTCCTTATGAGAAAATAATAATATCTCTGTTATCATCTACTAAATCTCGTTTGTGATGTAAATGAACTTGTATGTCTAACTTCAATTCTCTTAGTGATTGCATACCATACTATGCTCTTAACTCCAAACGATAAAATTCTAGGCAGAGTTTTCCTTTGAAATTTGGACTTATCCAAATCGTAAGCATACTTCATAACTCACAATAATAACTAATTGTACATTTGATCACAATTTCATCAAACTTCAATATCATCATAAATATTCCAGAAAATCAATTCATAATTCCTCAACATAGAAATTTCAAATCATAATTTCTAATATCACCATATCAAGTCCTTATTTCTCAATAATTAAGAGCCTAAACTTTAAATCTCCAACTTCATAATTCTTCTCATAAAAATCTCAATAAAATCATATCACTTATAATCTCAACATCTCATCATAACTTCATAAAACTGACTTTCTATTTCTCGTTTAATCTAAACGATGAATAATTCGAAAATATTATCTAGTCCTTTCTGTTGACTTCTCATACTTAGTGCCATGTCTAAAATCAATTATGCAAAGTCCATTTAGGGCTCATCATTTCTAAACTTGACGACAAAGATTATTTCGAAAATCATTCGTAAATCATATATTTTTTTTTTTTTTTCAAAATTGAAACTTGAAGAGTGGTACCAATAATCATCCACAGTTTTTCCTTGCTTTTAAGCAAAGGTAGTGATAAAGGGATAAATTATTGAACCGAAAATTGAAACTTGAAGAGGAAGTACTAATAACCATCCACAGTTTTTCCCTTGCTTTTACACAAAGGTAGTGATAAAGGGATAAATTATTGTACAATTCATTATCAATTTTGTTTGTTTAATATATTATTCCATATATTTTGGGCCAAAGTTACAACCCAACTTAATTTCTAATTGAGTCAATCTTACTAAGCTTAATATGAACCAAAATTCATATCAATATCCTCTATGTCTCATGATTCTACATTAAAATGAATAAATTAAAATTTAGGCTTCTATCAATTCATATCATACTCAACATGTATATTTCACTTAAAGATTCATAACATATGAATATTTCATACTTAACATGTCTTAATAAAATCGTAAATGACTTGCAAAGCATATAACATACCTGGTTCGAGGAGTCAATACGTGGAGAGTGACATAGTAGAGTGATGAGTTAAAATATTTTAAAAAAAATTATTATTAATCATTTCACATCTTTACATAAGATTGGGCCTAATTAACCCAAATAAAAATTTATCGTCAAATCTTATTTTCCTTTAATCCCCGAACTTCTAGAAATTTATCAAAGACATCAATATAAACATCATATCACTAACTAATTATATTCCATAAAATTTTCAGGACATTACAAACTCCCTTGCTTAAAATGAATTTTGTCCTTGAAATTCGCACATCAAATTTCATCATACTTTTCAAAATCATAACCATACTTGACATGTGAAAATTCAATTTTTTTTTTTTTAAATGAATAGTGATTTCGTTCACTGTTCATCATGAATAGCACGTCGTTTTACTGTTCACGTGAATAGTATTTTTTTTTTTTTTTTTTTTTTTTTTTTTAAGAAATAAAATTTCAAAAATCTACAGAATCGTTTTTAAAACTCTTGTCTCTGATACCAACTGTGACGACCCGAATTCTCGACCATTCGAGTGCCACTAAAAGTGACTCATATCATATTATCGAGACTTAAATAGTAATGTAAAATTATTCAAAAGAATAATTTAGAATCCCATAATTTTATTTGTGAATAAAAATAGAACATAATCTTCTTACATAAAGTTCAACATAATTATCTCATCAATCTTAACCACTTTTGTCACTTCCATGTTGACCGCCTCGAACCTTCAATTATCTGAAAATGGTAAATATCGTGGAGTGAGATTTATAAAATCCCAGTAAGTATACCAAGCATAAATTTTCTTTTGAAAGCATATGGATCATTTTCATCATAACATAGGATAGGATCGAAATACTCATAAATATAGGGAGACACAAGAATTTTACCGAACTTAAATGGCAAGAATTCTTATGTGTAGCGCTACTAAACTCCGGTACCCTTAGCATAATCATAAACATATCATATGGGACCCATAGCAATCTTGTGAGATTTATTTCATAGCAATGATCCAAACATTTTCGTTAAAAACATAAGGTATTTTACTTTTCATAAAAACATACTTACTTTTCTTAAAAACATAAGGTATATTTACATTTCATAAAAACATACTTACTTTACATAAAAACATAAGATATATTTACATTTCATAAAAACATACTTACTTTACATAAAAACATAAGATATACTTACTTTACATAAAAACATACTTACTTTACATAAAAACATAAGATATACTTACATTTCATAAAAACATACTTACTTTACATAAAAACATAAGATATACTTACATTTCATAAAAACATACTTACTTTACATAAAAACATAAGATATACTTACATTTCATAAAAACATACTTACTTTACATAAAAACATAAGATATACTTACATTTCATAAAAACATACTTACTTTACATAAAAACATAAGATATACTTACATTTCATAAAAACATACTTACTTTACATAAAAACATAAGATATACTTACCTTTTAAAAGATTAAAATGAAGTGTAGTAGTAAACGAACCAAAACTTTCTTGACCACCTTGAATTTCTCTTACTTGTGGATTTTGTCAAGAGATTGGAAATAAGTGTATATGTGTAGAGTTGTGTGTAAAAGAGATGGGTTTAAATAGATGTATAAAGTTGGCATATTGTAAACATAATCATTCAATTCTATTAATTTTAACACATCCTTTTCTTAAAGTAAAGCACCATTCATATACTTTTCCATATTTATACAAATAATATGCTCTTCATGATTATATATAATGGAGTCTATCAATCATTCATATATTTTTCCATATTTATACAAATATTATGCTCTTCATGATTATATATAATGGAGTATATAAATCATTCATATACTTTTCCATTTTTTATACAAATATTATGCTCTTCATGATTACATATAATGGAGTATATAAATCATTCATATACTTTTCCATTTTTTATACAAATATTATGCTCTTCATGATTACATATAATGGAGTCTTATCAATCATTCATATACTTTTCCATATTTATACAAATATTATGCTCTTCATGATTATATATAATGGAGTATATAAATCATTCATATACTTTTCCATATTTATACAAATATTATGCTCTTCATGATTATATATAATGGAGTATATAAATCATTCATATACTTTTCCATATTTATACAAATATTATGCTCTTCATGATTATATATAATGGAGTATATAAATCATTCATATACTTTTCCATTTTTTATACAAATATTATGCTCTTCATGATTACATATAATGGAACCTCTCATGCTTGCATATATTTTCTTAATTTAAATAATAAAAGTAATTTTTGTATAAATAAATATTGGGATAACATTGAATTAAGTATTTGGACTTAATATACTTTAAATCAAGAGAATGGAGATATTTTTAGAAATTCGGAATTTAATTTAAAATCGAACGATCTCGATTATTTCTTGACTTGGCTATACGAATACGTCGCTGCGTTAACTTAATAAAAATGGGTGAAATAGTAGCGACACGATTTTATATTAAAATAATTATTAATCGTGTAAAAATTCTTGGTCGCTACAAACTTACCCTCTTAAAATAATTTCGTCCTCGAAATTAAACTTACTTTATCTTATGATTTCTGAACACTTAATCAGAAAAAAAACTGCAAATGGATAAAAAAAAATATTCGCATGAGAAAAATAAATAAGAAGATAATAAAAAATTAATTTTAAGAATTTCATATTTTGAACAACAATAAATTAATGCATAGTTTTTCAAAACCACCATTGATTATCATAAAAATAATAAATGTCATTAATTTACAACACGTGTTTACATTAAACCACTTACTCAAAAAAAAAAAAAAATGACAAATAAAGTATCAAATGAATAATAGTCTATAACAATTACTACCAAATTACTAAAAAAAAAAAAAAAATATTATTCGAGGATTATACCTTATGCTGTTGATTAATAATATTGTCACGTCAAGCATGAATCATTAAAAAAAAATAGTAAATGGATAAAAAATTCGCATGAGAAAAATAAATAAGAAGATAATAAAAAATTAATTTTAAGAATTTCATATTTTAAACAACAATAAACTAATACATAGTTTTTCAAAATCACCATTGATTACAATAAAAAAATAAATGCCATTAATTTATAAAATGTGTTCACAATAAACCACTTATTCACAACATGTGTTCACACCAAACCACTTCCTTACTTTTATATATAGATATATAGATATATAAAGGGGGAATAGTGAATTAGTGTGAATGCATTTATTACCTTATATATATATATATATATATATATATATTATTTTATGCTAAATAAATACCAAACAATTAATATTTTTTAATTTGAATAATTGTGCAAAGATTATATTATATGATATAATAATTTTTTGATCTTCAATGTTATTCAATTGTCGCATATTTAATGAATTGAGATTAAACACATATTTATATTTTATTGTGATTTTTGAACGAAAATTGAGAAAAAGTAAAATATGTAAGGTAAATGTAGAAATTATAATAAATATATTTATATTTTAAACAAGTATCAATATTTGTACTCATAATATTACATCTAAGATGATATACAATTAAAAAATTACAGAATTTGCATTTATCATTCAATAAAGCTTTCGATAATTTGGATGATTTATGTTGTTTTTAAATTTTAATAATTGTTGTAATAAAAAATTATTTTTGTATCTTTTGTATTTGTATTGATTATGTATAATTATTAAATTTTATAAATGTTAATCTATATTGGGGATAGTAATTTCAGTTCATCGCACTGGTGAAAAGCTATACTATATATAAAAGTAGGAGAGTTTGACAGAATTTAATTCTTAAATTTTTTATGTTTTAGTGTTATTGTAAATAATTAATTTGATATTATTGTTATTTGTATATTTTGATTTTGATTATTATTGAATGAGTTCGATCAACATTTTTAATTATCAACGTTAAAATTATTATTTAATCATTAATTTTTTATTTATTTGTTGTTCTTAATATTATAAATCATATGTGTAGCCATCAATAATAAAATTGTGTTTTAATTATTAATGGTCAAATCATTTGTTATCTTTAATATTACCAATCATATTTTCTAAAATATATATTATTATTAGATATTTTAATAAATTAAGCCTCTGTTCAACAACTATATTTTTATTTCGGGGTAAAATATGTAGTTGAAAAATAGTTTTGAAAAATATATGTTGTTAAAAAGTTTGTTGAAAAAATGTGCTGCTTATAATTTTTTTTTAGTTAATAATATTAATAGAATGATTAATATTTTTTAATCATTCTTAATTTTAATAATTTTTAAATATTATAGGGTTTAATTTTCGGTATAATTTCGTAATCTCCAACTTTACTTGGTTGTCGTATCATGATAACCATGAAATTTTCAAAATTATTATTTTGACTACTTATTTTTGCAAATAAAGTTTCATTAGTTAAATTCAAATATTTTGACTATTTCTTTTTTAATTATTATGATTGATGTTTGAATGAAAATTAAAAAGTACGTTAAATACAAGAGACAAATGTAGACGTTATGAGAAATATGTTAATACCTTTCACGTTCATCAATATTCGTACACATAATATTACATTAAATGTGATATACCATTAAAAAACTACTAAATTTATATTGAAATTTTCAATATGAAGTTATTAATAATTCATAAAAATTATTGAAATCAATAATATTTATTATTTAAATAAATAAATTGACATTTACAATTCAAAGAATTTTTTAATAATTTGAATTGCTTATGTTATTTTTTAAATTTTAATAATTATTGTAATAGAGAATTCTTTTTTAAGCATTTATATCTACTGATTATGTATAAGTACTAAAATTTTACGAATACTTATTAAAATTGATATTGCGAATAATAATTTGCGTATTTCGCACGAATGAAATACTAGTTTTAATAATTTGAGCTTCTTGTGGTTGTCAAGGATAATATAAAGAAAAGTTCATATGAAACGTCGTTTGCTCGGCAAGCAAAATTAATAATGGAATAAGTGGCTCAAGGAGGCAAAACGTTGAAAGCCGACGCCGACCAATCATTATCCATTATCATCTGGACCCACCACATAGCCTAGGTTTGGTAATTTTATTTTTTATTTTTATAAAAAAAGGTGATATTATCTGTTTGGTAACATTGTTTGATTTATAAATTGATTTATTTATGATTTTGAAATAAAAAGTAGTGGTTAACAACTGTAAAGAGAAAATGTGTGATTAAAAAGTAATTTGAAAAATTGTGTAATTTATAAATTGATTTATAAATAAAAATGTATTGTTATCAAACGGCACATAAGTTACTTATGTGCTTGAGAAGTTATTTGAGAAAATATATATTGTTCAAAAATGAGCTGTGAAAATATATTTATTTATAAACAAATTAGAAAGAAGTTTGAAAATCGAAATCCCTTAAAATCAACCACATGTCGATGTCGGGATCAACACGTTTATAAGATGGAATGGAATATCTACATGTAGCACAATGTTTGATTTTGTTTTCTTGTTTTTATTTTTCAATAATTATAAGGAGACATATTTTATGAATATTTTTAAACGATATTGTAACATGTTATACATTCATTGAGTGATAAAAATAATCATCACATCACTTATTTTTTATTATTCAATGAATGTGTGATATATCATAATGTCACTTAAAAAATCTCCAAATAATATCTTCGTATAATTACTCTTTATTTTTTTATCCTGTATAAAATTAGAAAGACGGTAGATGACATATGGTTAGAGCAAGAGAATTTAAATATAACATATTTTTTTTCATTTTATAAACAAGTTTATCAAACCCAATTCATTGAAAAATTGAAATGCCTTAAATTCAACCACGAGTCAGGGATCAACGCGTTCATAAGATGGCATATCACGTAGCACGCTGTTTGATTTATTTAAAAAAAAAAAAAAAATTCTATATAAATAGAATGACGAATATGCAAATTAATCGATGGCATGTGTTTAGAGCAAAAGACTTAGAGCTAGTTTGATAAATGATATTTTGAAAGAAATTCAGGCAGCGTTCTCTTTGTCGTTTTTCAGCTATTTTTCGTTTTCGAAAACACGAAAAACGTGTTCTCTTGTACCGTTTTCTGGAAAAAAAATTCGAAAATATTTTCCAAAATTAGAGAAGGAAGTGAAAAACGCGGAATTCACGTTTTTCGCTTTTTCCTTTCATTTCAACTAAAAAGGAAAATGCGGCGTTTTCCTTTTTTTTTAAAAAAAAATTAAAATCCTCAAAAAATTGAAATTTGTCAACATTTCTTATTTTAATTACATTATTGGTCCCCCGATTTTCAAAATTTGTCATTTTAATTCTCAAATTTTGAAATTTCTATAGAAAATATCCTCATTTATTTGTTACTTAAGTCCTTCAATTTTAGATTTTCTTGCACATTAGTCCACAAATTTTAATTTTCTTTCAATTTAATCCTTCTCTTATTTATTTTATAGGTCATTGTTTTCAAACATGTATAACTTTTGATCTACATCTCCGAATTACACTCCGTTTTTTGTATCGAACTCCAAATTCAACAATTTTTCTTATGATGTATCATGTGCTCAATTATTAAACATTTCTTTTTTACTTTTGTATTGTAGAAAGTGCATCATTGATTAATGTATGGATTTTTGAACTTTTTTAATATAACCAAATATGGCAACTCAAATATGACATCTCTATTTCATTTATATTGTGTATATCATATATGTGTGAATGTAACACACACACACACACACACATTCACAAGCAATATAATTACAAGTATACAAAATAGTTTTCTGCAAAATTTTAAACAGAACGTGTTTCTCAATTTTTCATTTTCGAAGACATTTTTCAGAAATAACAAATCAAACGCGTTTTCGACAATTTCGAAAAAAGTCACAGAAAATGGAAAACAAAAAATATTTTTGAAATTGAAAACAGAAAACAGAAATACAAAGAGAACGCAGCCTTAAAATTTTTAGAGAATGTGTGTCTAAAAAGAGAATAAAAGTGTAAAAATTTTGAATCTCATATATGTATGGTTAAAAATGAATTTTTGGAGAAAGTTTTTCAAAAATTTCAGGACCAAATAGGGGCGTATTAAGAAATTTCTCATAAATTTTATTCTATATAAATAAAAGGTCCGTTTGATTCAGACATTTTCCATGAAAATTGAAGGTGACTCGTTTGATTGCATTTTGGTGGTGAATTTTATTCTATATAAATAAAAGGTCCATTTGATACGCACATTTTCATGAAAATTGAAGGTGACTCGTTTGATTGCATTTTGGTAGGTGAAAAATATTTTTTTGTCTTGTCTAGATATCCGTAATTTTTCTTGAAAACATAGAAAATATTTTCTTTGAATTTAGTTAACAATTCATTTACTTTTACCACACTTTCAAATATCAATTACACTTTCAATCAAACACACCAAAGTTCTTTCATTTTATTTTCTATGAAAAATAATTTCTTTTCACCAATTTTTCATGTTTGCAAATGATCCCTGACGTGTTTTAATTTCATAGAAACATTGTTTTAATTAGCTTTTAAAAAACTTCTGACTAATTGAATCTAGCCCTTGATTGACCTCTATTATAAACAAAATATAAGTTTCTCTCTTATTTTCAATTACACATTTATCAAAAAAATAATGTTACACATAAATTCATAAAAGATTTCATACTTTTTAACCATAAATTCTCTTAAAAATCAATATTCAAAAAATTATGTTTTCAAATAAACTCTTTAAAATCAACATCAAATATCGTACTAAATAGTTGGGTTCAATCTTTATTCTTATTTATAGAGGACGTATTTAACTAGTTAAAACTATTAGAATTCTACCTCGTGAATCATTTAAATCATGTTTAAATTAATTGATAATAATATAAAAAAATATATGCTAAATAAAAAAGATAAGAAACTAATAAATATCTATATTTAAAAAAAAAAAACGAGTAAATAATTTGTTTTAGTGCCCTGTTGAATTATGTTAAAAAAATAAAAATAAATAAAAATAAAAATAAAACTACTCTTCAAAACTAAGAGATACTCTCCATTATGCATATTCTCGTTGAAGAGTGAAAAAAATGTGATTAAAAGTGATTTGAAAAATTGTGTCCAATAAATGAAATTGTCGAACAAATATATATATAATAAAAACAAAAAAAGTACATCTTTTAGGAAATTTGTACAAATCACTGAAAAAATGTGGCTGTCTTTTAAAAAAAAAAAAAAAAAATGTGGGTTGTCAATTAAATTTTAGACCCATTTCCCATATTACCCTTTTGCCTTCTACATTAGCTGATTGGGTGGGGGTTAATTTCGGCATAAATTGCAGTCGCATACAGTGAAACAACTGTCATTTCAACTTTTGTTTCAGGCTTTCAGTTGAAAAATCTGTGAACGGTAAAATTTTAGTACAAATTCAGTGGGGGCATAGATTTAAAATACAAAAGTAAACATAATATATTTAAAAAAAAAAAAAAAAAAAGATTTGGGCAATGGGGACAGATGACCCCGTTGCCCCCACAGTAAATCCATCCCTGGTTGCACAAGTTAGAATCATACTTGGAAAGGTATTCTGTTATATCACATAAGATCCTAATTGATTTTATTAACATCTTAAAGGATTTGCTAGCGATTTGCGGGACTAATGTGATTCCTTAATGAAACCCGTTGATAGTCGAATATTTGTTGATGGAACGTTCCTTATCAAGTACTACTATTGTATCACATAGGGTTCTCAACACCTATAAATATAGATGTACCAAATAAGTTAAATGTACGTTCTCTTAACATAATAAAATAGCACACTCTGCACGATAAAAGCTAGGGATGACAAAAAGATCTATGAATCCGAGACCCGCGGGACTCGATCTCATTAGGGGCGCCTCCGTCCTGAACAATCGGGTTCACGGGGTGGTTTGGGTGGGACGTTTGCCTTGAACCCGCCCCGTGGACCCTTGATTTTTTTTTCCTTATTTAAAAAAAATTAAAATAATTTAAACGGGCCCCTCCAAGAAACCTGCAAGACGGTCGCCCCGTCCCGAAACCCGCATGACGCACAAGTTCGGGGTCACCCGATCCATTGTCATCTCTAATAAAACTCTAAAAACTCTAGTATCATTGCTCTTTCTCGTCCCTCACACACCATGTTTTACCCTCATATACAATATTTCTCGATAGTTGACTAGACCGTTTGTGGCTCAATGATCGTCTGCCCCTTTTCCCTTGCGGTCTTGGTTCCTCACGGGTGTTTCAGTGTGCAGGTAAAAGGCGGGACAACATGGAAAGACTGGAGATTCGGACGATAGGGTGACGTTCTTTACCGTCAACATAAATAAAGAGACTTTTGAAGATATTCTTGTACACATGATGTAACACATTGTATTACTTTATTTGTTTCAAAAAAACTTATCTCATAAGAATTTTAGGCTTATGTTTACAATTTTTCTTTGTTTATAAACAAATAAATTTCTAGGTAAAATATGAAAAGTAGCTTGAGAAAATGTGTTGTTTATAAGATTTACCTATATATATATATATATATATATTATTAAGGGCACTTTTGATTGACATGTCTGAATTCTGTTTGACAGGTCTGAATTCTGATTGACAGGTCTGAATTACAGTTAATTGAATTTCAAGGAACTTATGTTTCCGAGAATTGGAAGTTAATGTGTTTGATTGAGAGAGTGGAATTTAGGTAGAAGAAAATGAATTTCATGTTTTAGTATTTGTTCGGTAATTCTTTTCATGTAATTTGACCGTTGAAAATGTCCTTTAATAATAAATTAATTAATAAATAAATAATATGAAAATAGATGAAAGTGGTTAAAAATGAGCTAAATTGTAAGATTTACGAAGTTTAATAACTAAATTGTAACTATTCAAAAGTTGAATCGAATCGAAGAATGGAGATTGAGTTTGATAAGGGATCAACGACCCAATTGAAAGTTGAAAGATCAAATTGGAAGAAGAAAAAATATAAAATTAGGCCAATCGAAAAGTTGGAAATCAAAATGCAAGAACATAAAGTGAATTTCATTTTGCTAAGAATATTCATTCTCACCACTTTGGTAAGAACTGGAATTCCTCAAAGACAAGTTCCATTGACGTGACTGAAGAAATGAAAAACAATTACATGAAAATATTGCCATCAAACAAGTCAAAAGTAGAAATTGAGTGAAAAAATTAATTTCCCACGAGAAATAATAGCCTATTAAAAAGACTCTAAGACTGTGTTTGAAACATAACATTTTTTAGGGAATTGAAAATATTTTTCCATATTTTCCATCTTTTGGTATTTGAAATGCATAATTTTCTTGGCAATTTCCTTTTCCTTCTTTTCCTTCCACGCGCGGGTGTTCCTTCTTTTTGGTGAATTGGTTTTCCTAGCCAACTAGTAGAATTTATTTTCCAGGTAAAAGTTTTAACTATTTTCGTCACATTTGATCATTTTTGTTGTTGTTAATTGATTTATTTTTTCCCAAAAATTAACATTATTATTATCAAATACAAATATGTGAAAAAAAAAATTGTTTTGATTAAAATAGCTAAATTTTGCTTTATTTGTCATGGAAAATAATGTCAATCAAACAACAAAAGTTGAAATTTTTTTTCACTTTTTCCATCTAGAAAATTAAATCAATCAAACACATTAACTTCTAATTCTCTGGAATTCAATTCCCTGGAACTCATTTTCTTTCCACCCAAATTTCACCATCGCTATTAAACGCAGCCTAAGGTATTGTTTGATAACAATTTCAATTCCATGAAAAATATATTTTCTACCCAAAATTTCCATATTCCAATCAAACACACTTTTGAATTAAATGGAATTTGAATTCCACGAACTTATAAAAAGGTCACATTCCTTGAATTTCATGAAATTGAATTCTTTTTTTGGGGTTATGAGAACTTGAATTCTATGGAATTAGTGATGGCAATGAAGTGGATCGGTATCGATCCAAATTCGCTCCACGAAATTTCTGATCGGATCGGGTCAATAGTAAATATTCTTATTTCTATTAACGACAAACAAGTCAATACATAATTCATAAAACAACTACTATAATATCTAGTTCATACAACAAAACAATACATATATAGAGAATTATAAATTTTGTGCAATATTCAATAAATGATTATATATTTTAGATTTAAAAATTAAATTTTTTACAAACTTTTTTAATTATTTAAAAAATAAACTAGGTCACGAATCAAATCGGATCACCTTCAATTCAAATCAGATTCGTCGATCCTCGAATCAGGAGTTTTTCAGATCGAATCGAATCAGATTTTTTTGCCATCTGTATATAGAATTAGAATTTCACCTCATTTTCCACTCTCCAATTAAGCACTACTTAACTTTTTATTGGATTTATTAAGAACTTTTTTGGTATCGAAAGATTTAAAGGTTAAAAATTGTCGGACCAAAAGGGCTTATGTTTTTGTTTATGTTGAAGGCCAAATATCATTGGACTCATCAATTCAAATGTGGGTTAATTACATAATATGCCACTCAAGTTTTAGCTAAATTTTAGACATGCAATTAAAATTCAATTGTACACAAATTGTCACACAAGTTTCAATTAGTTACTCAATATGCCATTTTGTTGACTTTCCTGCACAAAAATTAGCTCTCACAGACACAGTCCCTAATGTTTCGAAAAATCTCTCAAATGGTCCTTAATATTTTATCAACCTTGCTACACTCATAATGAATATTACAAAGAGAATGACAATTAGCCTACGTATCACAATATTTTTTTTTTACACATCACATCATCTTTTAAATCAACAACAACACTTCCACATCACCAAATTGTCACCTATATTGTTAAAATAATTGTGCAAGTAGATTAATTCATATTTTATTTTGATGTAAAAGTCCTTCATTTTTTTCATAATTAACAAAAGTAGTCATTTTTATTTAAATGACCAATATATTCTTAATTTTAAATAGGAAATTTCATAATTGAGTCATAACATTTGCATAAGTACAGTTGGGCCGGTTCATTACTTTGTTTTTTATATATAATTAACTAAAATTAGTAGATTATTATTTTTCATTAGGATTTTATTGATCAAATGGATAATATATATATGTATATTTGTTTGTATAATTTAAAAATTATTATAAATTAAAATAAATTAAATTAATATTTGTTTGGAATATTGATTTTTTAAAGAAAATGATTTTTGAAAAGTATATATATATTTTTTTATTTTTTACTTGAATGAATTTCTTAAAAAATGATTTTTTTAGCGTAACGTGTGTTCGAAATTAGGAAAAAGTTATGGATCCTATTAAAATGTGTTTTCAAAAATGAATTTTGGGGGAAATGATTTACAAAAAAACTATTCCAAATAAATATTAGTGTATTTTAGTTCATAATAATTCGTAAATTATACAATGGATAATAGTCGATTATTTATTTTATAATTTATGAATTATTATGAACTAAATTACATTACTATTTCTTTGGAACAATGATTTTTCTAAGTCAACCCCCCCCCCACCCCCACAAAAAAAAAAAAAAAAAAAATTACATTTTCGAACATACATTTTATGGGATGCATAACTTTTTCCAAATTTTCGAACACATATTATGTTAAGAAAAATTATATTTTCACTTCATTTTTTAAGAGATTTATTCAGTAAAAAATGATTTTTTTTCCTTTTCAAAAATCTTTTTCTTTAAAATATATATTCTAAACAAATATTAATTTAATTTAGATTATATAAATAAATTTATATGTATATTATCCATTTGATTAATAAAACCCTAATGAAAAAAATAATCTACTAAATTTAGTTAATTAAATATAAAAAACAAAGTTATGAACATGCCCAATTGTACTTTTGCAAAAGTTACGATTCAATTATAAAATTTTCTATTTGAAATTAAGAATATATTGGTTATTTAAATAAAAATGACTACTTTTATTAATTCTGACAAAAACTTAAGGACTTTTACATTAAAATAAAATGTTAAGGACCACTTGAGTAATTTCTCCAAACTTTAGGGACCGTTAGTGCTACTTTTTTGATAGGAAAGTCAACAAAGTGGCATATTGAGTAACTAATTGAAACTTGAATGACAATTTATGTAATGATTGAAATTGAATGTGAAATCTGAAATTTTGCTAAAACTTGATTGTCATTTTGTGTTATTATCCCAGGCAAATGAATATTTAAGCAACATAGTACAATATGGCAACTTTTATTTATTTTGCTTTTTAAAAACATCAAACTTCATAATCAATCTTAATTATATATTTTATGGAATCAATATTTTTCAAGTTCATAATCAATTTTAATTATATATTTTACGGGACCAATATTTTTCAACAATATATTTCATTAACTTTTATCAAAATCTAAAAAAAAAAAATTAATCTCAATCAAATAGGGACCATGTCTGTTTGTCAAAATCGATTTTTTTATTTTTATTTACACTGTTTTTTAAAGCAATGATTATAATTTATAAATCAATTTATAAACAACATACTTTCTCAAATTATTTTTTAAGCACACACATTTTCTCTATCCAATTTTTAACTACACATTTATTTAAAAAATACCAAAAATAAAAAATAAAAAAATGGCGGCTTAGGCCAACGAATGCATTGTTAGTTAGCAAAGCAACATTGTACAATACGGCCACGTGTATACATCACTATCGAACTGCAGTGGAAATTAGGTCATCACATCGTGACAAATAAATGGCTTAGATCCTATCCGGATTCCGTTTCACTACACCGCGTATCAGTGAAGTACTTCCGGATATATCAAATAAAAAACTGGAAAGTGGAAATGATAATCTTTTTTCTTTTTTAATTTTCCAATTGGACAATATTAATGGCCTTTGTCTGGATAAAGATTGGACTTTGGCTGACCATCTTCCCTATCCATTTCATCTTCCTTTATCTCTCTAGATAGTTCACTTTCTCTCTCCATATATTATAAACTATAATATACGTATCCATCGGTTTCTCGTAATAGTATGTACAGTATGTCAATTTCATTCGAGAGAAATGGTTCCGGTAACGATCATCGGGTCGAACTGCCGGGATTTGCTCGCCACCAGATGAATTTTTTCTCTCCTAAGTATAATTCGCAGGATTTCTCTGAGGCTGATCGGAGGCTATCGGAAGTGGAGCCAGTGGAGGAAGACCGGATTGATTCTGTTTCGTCATCATCGACGTCTTCGATTGGGAAGAACAGTGATGAGGAGGTGTTGGGCGGCGGCGAAGGTGAAGAGGTGCAGAGTGAATACAAAAAAGGACCCCTAGATAGTTTGGAGGCTTTAGATGAAGTTTTGACCGTAAAGTATGTGACCTTTTTTTTTTTTTTTTTAAAGTTTGTTATTTTGGTGGAAAATGCTGATTTTCGGATTTAGTATGTTAGGGTTTTGATTATGATGCATCAGTATATTTGTTAGTTTTTATGTATTTTCCGGCAAACTTGGTTGTTTAGGGTTTGTTACTTATTTCCGATTTTGTTTCGGATTTTGCTGGTTAAAAAGTACTGGAAGAACCCAGAAACTAAAGGAGATATCCTCAGATACGTTGTGGAAAAAAATGAAGAAAGGGCTTATTTTTTTAAAAAAATTAGTACCTTTCAAAAAATTAAAAATTCCAAAATACCCATTTACTATCTCTCCTCCATCCGTGCATTGAAGATTTACACCAGTTGTACTGAATCCCCACAGATGGACTAAAAATTAGAAAATAGGGCTATTTTAATTTCACTATATACATTGTTAGAAGGAAACTAGGAAATTTCCTCAGCACTGAAAAGTGAATTTACCGATAGATATATGAAAGGGAATAATCATATATTAAATGCCCAAATTAATCAAAAGCCAGTAATATGTACGTTCTCCTCAATAGGAAGTTGTATGAGATAACAAATAGCTGGATAACATGTAATGAGGACTGAAAAGAAAATATATGTCTCTTTCATAATTTCATTGGTTTTGAATTTGGTAGTTACAGCAGAGTTAATTGTTTTATTACTCATCAAATTTATACGTCCATCACATTTTAGTGATTTTACTCACTCAACTATAAAATGCTTTTGACACTGAACTTCAAGAAATTGCATTATATCACTACCCAATTTCTGATGTCATCACGGTTTATTCACTGAACTTTGAAAATTGTTTAATAATATTTGATTTATAAAATGAAATTGAACTATTAAATTAAATAGAATAAGCATTCTGAAGATTGGTAAGTAACCCGCGTCAATATCCAAGGTTGAGGTTGTTGGAGTGCAATATACTAAAGTTGAGTGATCAATAAGAAGTATTTCAAAGTTTAGTAAGTAAATTAGGACACACTTAAAGTTGGGTGAGTGATATAGTGTAACGTGTACATTTTTAGCTCAAGGTCTTCGGATATACTATAAAACATATATGCTCATTTAATGGGTCAGGTGCATACCAAGATGCAACACTAGAATCCAATTATAAAAATCCATTTAATGTAGTATTCTTCTGTGTGAAAAGAATATGGATTTGTGACTAGTGAACTCTGATGATATGCAATATCACGAGAGCATCAGAGTGATCTATTTTATTTTTTCCAACTGCTCTGTTTCTTAGTCCTTTTTTCCAATATCTTTCCAATCATTAGAAGTTTCTGCAAGATAGTTTGTAAAAGCAGACAGGCACACTGGAAGGTGAGTGGGGATCATTCAATAAAAGTTCATTTGAAATAAGTTTGACAATTGGACTTTGGAAATCTTTTACGATGTGTAAGTTTTAACTTTCAGCGAAAGCTTGACAAGGCTAATAGATAAGTAGTGTTAATAAAAGTATTCAACTATTCAAGCTCTACCTTTGGGGTCAATTAAAACACATTCAAGATTGTCTTGTTAAGAAATGAAGATAAGTTTTTATTGCTTTATTTTTTTGGTTTGGTTCAATATATTGGCCCCACGGATGGATGCCTCTATGTAGTAGCCATATTATCATAATTTGAACCATGTTTCCTATCTTTTCGTAACCACGAGAAATATTGTATTAGAGAGGTGAACTTTCGTATTGCTGTCTGAAACACAGAAATCAGATAAGATAAGCTAGCTGTTTGAATAGATTATGTCAACCGAATGTGTGCTTATCCGCTTATTATTATTATTATTATTATTATTATTATTATATTGTACAGATGAGTTTTAAATTCCTGATTCTGTCAGACATATTTCTGATGCAATTTTTCTTCTTGTTCTTTTCCAATATGGAACCGAATATACACTTTTCATGTTAAAATTCCCTAATGGTTTCTGTGTTCATTTGTTTCAGGAAAAGTATATCAAAGTTCTACTGTGGTAAATCCAAAAGTTTTACCAGTCTATCTGATGTTACATCATTATCTTCCACAAAAGACATGGCCAAACCAGAAAATGCTTATACACGTAGACGCAGGAACATGCTTGCTCACAAGTACTTCTTGGACAAGAATTTTAGTAACAATTTAAGAAGCAATGGTGGTGGGATATCGAAAAGATCAGCCCACTCTAGAAGCACATTAGCTCTTGCAGCGACTATGAGTAATAACAGCAGCCCTTCTAGCTCGAGCTCGTCATCACCTAGTCACGGTCTTCCTCCTCTGCCACCGCATGCAAGAAGGCCCACAAATTGTGAATCTCTGTCATCATCTCCCGTCAAGAAGTTTAGTTCGATGAGATCTTTCTCTTTATCTGATCTACAAGCTGCTGATGCTGCTGCGAAATCGAGCATTACTGGTATATAGGTTGACAAGAGATTAAAGCAAATTATTTAGATCTTTCCGTCTCTGTGACTTAGTAGTTCATCAAGGTGAAGACATTTCTAAGGTCTTTCGTTCTCTGTACTTGCAAGTTTACTGGCCATTATAGTTACCATGTTAGTCATATTTTATCCTCCGGGACTTTAGTTAATCTACTTGGTTTGTTGTATTATTAGTTTTTAATGTTTTATACACTGTTTCATCCTGTTCTTGTATATCTTGACGAAACTCTGACAAAAAATCAGAAAGAGATCCATTGCGTTGACTTAGTAGCAGGACTTGTGCAGGTGGGAACTTGCTTTGTCTTTGTTGGTCTACTCGGCTTTGAGCTTTTGCTTGCTCATGACGGGTTTTTGCTCTTGCTTAAGTTGTCCGAAGACTTTGAACTTCAAAGGTTTGGAATTATCGTTTTGCGTCAAACGGCATTCAGATCTTACACCGTTCGTCACACGAATTTGAGCAAAATACAGGTGCAAGAATTTGTCTCCCCTCGTCAAGCGAATTTGAGCTCTTGATCTACGCGTAAATCTCTAGTTCAATTATTATGCTACCAATTCTTCACATTGTTTATAGTGGAAATTTTCTTCTATAGTATCAACAGCTAATGGTGGAAAAAATGAAGAGGATGTGAGCTGATGTGCACAGAAGATCACTAAGCTATAATGTGGATGAAGTTATATTTGGAGAAGAGGCAGGACTGGCCTGAGCATAGGCGATGAAAGTTGGGCCTCTGAACAAAAAGGGTTCAAAAATCGAAAAATCAAACTCATAATTTTTTATTTATATATTTAGAAGTAAAATAATAGACACAAGTTGAGCTGAGCACAATTTGTGATATTGAAAGACAATTTTAATTTATGATTATGTTATAGGTCAATGATTCGATTCTTTAAGCTTGAGATTTTCTTTCTTGCATTTTATTTTAACAAATAAATATCAGTCCTAAATAAAAAATTTGTGGATAAAAGCTGTGAAAACATCTGTAAAAATATTGGATAAAAGCATTATGCTATAGGGAAAATTCGATTTTAAGTGAGTTATGATCTGTTGCTCATCTTGGGTAATAGAATTTTTTTTTTTTTCTCGTGACAGGCATAAAAATGAAGTAAAGATAAATTTTTTAAACAGTGTTAATACAATTTCTTCTTAATAATAATAAATTAAGCTTCCGTTTGGTAATACTGTAGTGATTTATAAATTGATTTATTTATGATTTTAAATTAAAATATATGATTCAAAAGTAGAGAAAGAAAATATGTTTGATTGAAAAGTGATTTGAAAAGTTGTGTAGTTTATAAATCGATATATATACCGTTTGAAAAATTTTCCACATTTTACTCTCTCGCCTCTCCTCTCCTCTCCCCTCCCCTTCCTCTTTTCTCTCTATATCTCTTCCAAGACACGAGCCACCGGCGCCGCTGCTGCAGCGAACGGCGTTCACAGGTGCGGTAGCATCTTGGCCTGTTCTTATCGGCGGCCAGTTTCAGTAGACGGTTGGTCTTGTGGCAACCTTAATTTCAATTAACAGTATTATTATTGCAACAGATACATTTGCTTTTATTTGGGTAAAGGTAGTTTCCATTAATATTTTTCTTGTGGACTTTAGTTTTGCATCATTCCTCTCTTAAGTAAAAAGAGTGAAAACTGAATCTGGACATGCCAGAAATGTGTGAATTAATGCCGCATTTGACGGGAGAAAAGTTTCAGACATGGTTCTTTCTTTTAAAAGAGTATCATGTTGTTTAATTATAAGGCATGCGTATAAAAAAATAATAATCTATTTATATAAACTCAGTGTACATAAAATTGTCACATAACAAAAATATCATTTTCAATGTTTTTCTCATATCGTTTTAATGTTATAAAGAAAATGTACAACTAAAATACTAAGTCCATGTTCTCTTTGCTGTTTTGAGGTCGTTATCTGTTTTTATTTTCGAAAACGCTAAAAACGCGTTCTCTTTACCATTTTCGGAAACGCATTTTGAAAAAAAAAAAAAAATTTGTACACAAAACGCTCGACAAAAAATGTCCAAAACGCGGAAAACGCGTTTTGGGATTTTTTATTTTATTTTTTTTTATAATAATTATCTTAACTTAGAACTAAACTTAACATAAAATTTTTATTTTTTTATTACTTTTTTTAGAATTATCCTAACTTGGAATTAAGCCTAAATAATTTTTTTTTTTTTTTTTTTTTTTTTTTTTAAAATTATCATAACTTGGAACTAAGTTTAAATAAATTTTTATTGAATTCAATATCAACATTACAAAAAAAAATTAAGTGAAAATTTTTGTTATTATATTTCAAAAAATGCACTGATAAATGGACTCTGGTGATTTTGAAAGAACTTGCATTTTCTGAATTTTAATAGAAGTAGAGCTTTTTCAAATCCCGAACCTGACCAAGCTTTGTTAATATAAACTCTTAATGCTCACATTAGTATGTTGCATGTAATCATGTTTTCAGTGTATTGTGAAATGAAATTTGAGTTTGAATTAGTAATATTCTGCAAGCAAATTAATTAAAAATAATTTAAGTAGTATTCTGCAAAATTTCAAACAGAACGTGTTTTTCAGCTTTTCATTTTCAAAAACAGTTTTCAGAAATGACAAACCAAACGCATTTTCAGCAAATTTGAAAACAAAAATGAAATCAGGAAACACAAAACATTTTCGAAAATGAAAATACAAAATAAAATACAAACAGAACGCCACCTAATCCTTTGTTTGGTAACACCGTAGTAGTTTATAAACTGATTTATTTATGATTTTGAGGTAAAATGTATCGTTGAAAAATAGAGAGAAAATTTGAAAGGTTGAAAAGTTATTTGGATAATTTTGTGGTTTATAAACCAAACGGTGGCTAAATTTATGTCTTGTAGAACCTTCAAAACATCCAAAATCTCATATTTTCTTAAGAAAATATCATCCAAATTACTAATATCTTTGATAGCTATATGACTTGACTTGAAAAGGACAGAAAACAACTCAAACATTATCATATGTAAGTCTTGAAATGCAACAAATAATTTAAAATTAGTTATTCTTGCATTTTTTGAAGCAAAATCACTAATGAATTTTTTATAATCAAATACTTTCTAGGAAATCATATTCGATAGATATCAAAGCAAGTCCATTCAATCTTTCTTGCGACATAGTTGATCGTAGGGGTGGACGTTTATCGGTTCGGTTTATTGAGGAACCAAAACCGAACCGAAACATTCGGTTCCGGTTCGATTTTGGTTCTTCAATCTCAAGAACTGAACGGGTTTTAGTTTCGGTTCGATTTCGGTTATTTTTTTGGTTCTTGTTCGATTTTTAACAAAAAAACCGACTTTGTTAAATGTCTAAACAATACATGATATATAATGACCTTTGATTTGAGTACCGTATTCGATATGCTGCAAGAAGAACTTCAAGGGATGCTCCCTTATTTATAATTTACAAAACTTCCCTTCTAGTTAGTTCCCTTTTGCAATCTTCTGGGCTATTTTTCGCTGTTGCACCGCTTCTTAATGTAAATTAACAGTAAATTTTAAGTATTAATTAAGTTACTGCACAATTGTATAGATGACCTAACATTGAGTAGTCCTTCCTTTCCACGACATAAGAGTGAAGTTATCTTTGAATTCTTTCAACCATCTTGGATTAGAGTGTGAGCCTCCTCAAGTATATATATTCTATTAAGGGAAAGATGTAGATTTAATTTTTAAATCAAGATTATTCGATTTTCGAATAAGAACTGATCGATTTTCGGTTCTCTATTTTTCAGTTTCAATTTGGTTTCGGTTCTTTTTTTTAAGAACCGACCGGCTTTGGTTTTTTTATTTGATTTCGGTTCGTTTTGCTCGGTTTGGATTTTTTTTGTCCACCCCTAGTTGATCGCAAGTAAGATTTCACTAGCTTCAATTTTGAAAAAAATTCTTTCAGTAGATATAACTATAACAGGTATTGTCAATAAAATTATATAAGCAATAAATGTATTTGGAAAGCAGTCCAACCTTTTCAAATAAGCCATTATGTCAAGAGCTGTATTTTTTTTTTCTTTTTAGTAAAAGATTTCGCAAAATCTTTAACACGTGAAACAACTTTTGACCATCAACATCACAAAACATTTCATGCCTTAGAACAATATCAAGATGATCACAACATGCTTTCAAATTAGTATCATCCAATGAATTTGGTGAGACCGAGTGAGTGGTTGAGGCTAAGGATTGATGGGGGGAAGAGATGGGGTTTTTCACTTTTCCTTATTTCTGGAATCTGGCTTCTCTTCTTGTGGGAGAGTTTTGACTTACGAAGGGAAATGGGGTTTTGGAAGATGGGGGGTCTAAAGTCTAGGAGTTTTGACTTTCAAAGGTTTGTTGGATTGTTGGAAGTTGGAACGGTAGTAAGAGAAGAAAGAAAAATCAAATTTGTTATTAAAAAAAGTCAAATTTTGGGCAAATTAAGAGTTGGTCTCTTAAATGCAGCCCAAGTCCCTGGAATCCGATTTTCAGTTTGAATGTGAATAGAACAACATACAACAATCCTACTAAGTAAAATGCAGCAATATTTATTCATGCGCCGACTTTAGGTTGTGTAGAGCCAGTAAGGGCACCACATGCTCCTGTTTGAAAAGCATTTCCAATTTCGGCTAATCCCAAAATCGGAAGGGCTGTTGAGATTAAAGCAAGAACTCGTGGCTCATTCGTGAACAACTTTCCCCACTTGGACTTAAAGGCTATACTCAACCCGAAGGCTAAAATTCCATATGCGAGACCTATGCATATCCCGATCATCACTGCTAATTGTGCGCGCTCCGGCTCGCATGCACCAAACTCTGGCTTAGAACGAACCACCACCCACACATTCATCTCCCACCACCGATTGTACCACAGAACCGCGAAAACACTACCACGTCCCCCACACTGAATAGCCATCATGTTGGGAATTACACACTAATTCCCTCTCTAATTAACCCACAAGAATTCTTGATGTTCAAGAAATAATTGAGCAAACCAGAAAATAAAATACGAACACAGAAATTTACGTGGTTCGGCAACTTGCCTACGTCCACGGACCTTTGCCAAAGCTTTTCAATATATAATAAATTGTTACAATTATATAGAATTTGTACTCACCAAACCCCCCAAGTATTGTAAGAAAAATAACCAAATTTTACCACATCTACCAATTTCTACTTCTTTGTACAACCCACAAAGAACCCAAGAAAAACAAAGATGCTAGACTACATTTTTCTTCACAATACTCTCTAATCAATGTGCAATTAATTGGCTCCCCAATACACATATTTATAGGTAAGCATAACCCAAAAACGTGTATTACTTGTACCCCAAGATGTTTCCTTATTGAAGCAGAATAATCAGAATAATGAAAGAATTTCATGCCAAAAGATTATCTTCCTTTTCTTTTCATCTTTAACCCGGTCTCCAAGTTAATCACTTTAACAATAGAATCAATTGTTCAAGATATTCCCATTCTTAATTTGGGTCAAATATCCCAACAATCTCCACCTTGACACAAATTCATCCAAGCCAAAAAATTCAAATTCAATCATTGGGTAAACAGGCAAGCATTTAACACTTTGATGATCTCATACTCCACCATATGAGTATAACCAGCACTCAGAATTATCAACGAACTCCGAGCTTTTCATCGATTCATGTCGAAATAAACATTACTGAAAAATTATGGTGCAACTCCCATGTTTGGCTTTCCCTGGGAGCTCATCAACCATCGACATCAATTTCACAACACACCTTGCATTAACGCCAAACCAATGCCCGTGTGCAAACACATGTACCCGCCAGCAAGAACACATCTTCTATCATGGCAACTGACTTCATTCCATAAGGAAGTCCCATCTTACTAAAGTACATCATCACCACTCTCCACCAGGAGAGTAGCATTGTCCACCTCCGAGCAATTAGCCGATTCTGTTCTACCTTTTGGACAATTTCTTCTCACATGACTAGATTTACCACAGTTCCAACATATTACCTTCTTCTTTATGAAGTTACATCTCTTCCACTTTTCAGTAACAAGCAAAGCTTTTCAGATGAACTGTCACTTCAACCTAATCAATTTAACTTCTGAAAATTCCACCGTTTCCTTCCCTCACATCAAAATCAGCATGATGCGCTCAAACGTGGATGGAAGAGACCAGATGAACCTTATCCTCATTATCAATCTTAACTCCAATATATTCCAGTGCAGAAACAATCTCATTGAGAACACTAAGATGGTCTAAGATTTTCATACCTCCATTCATTCTCAAAGAATGAAACCGCTCATTCAGGTACAAGTTATTTGACAAGCTTTTCATTTGATACAACTCTTCCAGTTTTTCCCACAGTTCCTTCACAGCAAATATCCCATAAATATTCGCAAGAACATTTTTGGCCAAATAAAGTTGTAACATGCCAGCAACCTTCAAATCCAAATCTTCCCAATCTTCATCTCTCGTGCTAGATTCAGTTTCTTTATCAGAACTCGGGTTTGGTTTTCCTTCAAAGCTTTCTGCAGTCCCAACTGAATCAATACATCCATAACTTGTACTTATCACAAGCCAAAATTGATCTTCCAGTCAAATTTCTCCACGTTGTACTTTCCAAACATATTTTCTTTTGCTCCAAAAAATCTTCGAACCACCTGATGCTCTGTTAATTAGACGTCGATTTCCCCGGCAACGGCGCCACTGTTGGGAATTACACACAAATTTCCTCTCTAATTAACCCACATGAATTTTTGATGTTCAAGAAATAATTGAGCAAACCAGAAAATAAAATACGAACACAGAAATTTACGTGGTTCGGAAACTTGCCTACGTCCACGGACATTCGCCAAAACTTTTCACTATATAATAAATTGTTACAATTATATAGAATTTGCACTCACCAAACCCCCCAAGTATTGTAAGAAAAATAATCAAGTTTTATCACATTTAACAATTTCTACTTCTTTGTACAACCCATAAAGAACCCAAGAAAAACAAAGATGCTAGATTACATTTTTTCTCACAATACTCTCTAGTCAATGTGCAATTAATTGACTCCCCAATACACATATTTATAGGTAAACATAACCAAAAAATGTGTATTACTTGTGCCCCAAGATATTTCCTTATTGAAGCAGGATAATCAGAATAAGGAAAGAATTTCATGCCAAAAGATTATCTTCCTTTTCTTTTTATCTTTAGCTTGGTCTCCAAGTTAATCACTTTAACAAGAGAATCAATTATCCAAGATATTCCACTCTTAATTTGGGTCAAATATCCCAAAACATCAAAGACACACCGCGCGATGGTCACACAGTACACAAATTGAAGTCACCACTACCTCCAGAAAATAGATATACCGAACCACCACTGCCTCAATCCCCACTGCGTCCATAACCAGATCTGCGATGAGGAAAGCTACATCGCTGACGTTGCTACAACTTGACCCGGTAAACAAATCTGCACTACTGGCGATCCTAGTGGTAAAGAAGGTTGGTGAAAATTTCTTCTCCCTTAGAGGTGGTCGCCGAAGTAGGGGTGTGGCTATGGTCTCCAGAAGAAATGGGGTGGTTGCTGGAGTAAGGGTGTGGCTATGGTCTTCAAAAGAAATGGGATTACAGGAAAGATGGTAGAGTGAAATTGTGAGTTGAGATTACTGGGTTGAGATATTAGGTGGGGTAGACAGGGTATGGGTAATTAATTTATATTATGAATTAAAATGAATTAACACATGATTTAAGTATTAAAAACTTATGAACTTGTTTTTTGTATTGTTAATTTTATAAACCCACCGTTGTTTAATTACCACTTTTATCAATTACTAATCTGACACACGTGCATTTGTATTTTAACTGGGTATATAATAGCGTATATTATTAAAAGAAAAGAAAATTAGTGATAAATAATATATATATATACACAGTATTTTTTTCCCTCCCCGTGCCCCGCCCCCTCACAAAGGGGGTGGGGAAGGAGCACTTTCGTGCTCCCGCATGCTCTCGCGCGCGTGAATGACATATCTAGTGAAACTGTGAAAGAAAATGATTTTTTATCTATAATTTTTTGTTTACTATTTGTTTTGCTTATAATTATTGTAATGTTGAATGAGTCAATAGTTGTTGGGTAATTGATAATAACTAATGGATTGGATAATATGCATTAAGATTTTTTTTTAAAATTTATATTTAAAAAAATAAAAAATCGTGTTTTGTTCTATCGGTTCTGGTTCTTGGTTCTGAACCTAGAACCAGAACTGGAACTGGAACTGAATGATTTTTGATTTTTAGAACCAGAAATGTTTAAAATTTTAGAAGAATCGAATCGAACCTAGACCGAACTGGAACCGAATAGCTGGTTCCGGTTCTTTTTCCCAGACCTATTTATAAACTATACAATTTTTCAAACTACTTTTTAATCACAATTTTTTTCTTTTTCCAATTTTCAACAACTACTTTTTATCTCAAAATTATAAATAAATCAATTTATAAACTACACAGTGTTACCAAACATAGGAAACATAAAAGGTGATGGTAAATCTATCTTCGGAAAAATGTATATCTTATAAGCAAACCCATAAATTTTTTATTATTATTATTTAAATTTCCCAAAAAATCAATTTTCAAAAGATATATTTTCAAAAAATATACATCGAAGAACCATTTAAGTCTTTATTGGTTTCTTTAGTTTGAGAATCCCATGCCTATATAAGATTCATTACCTCGTTGTTCTCCATCAGTTAATGTCAGTTTGTCATGACTTTTACTTTAATTTTTACTTTTTGAAGAACTTAATGAAAAATGTACCTATATTTTTTTTTAAAAGCACCTTCTGTTTCGTGCAAAATATTTTATTATTATTTTATTTTATCCAATAAAAAATGATACATATATTCTTATTTAAAATATCTCTCGTGTATCTACAAATTTTTTCACATTAAATTCATGAAATAAAAAATTAAGAAAATACTCAAACAAAAACTTTAAAATCATAAAAAAATTGATCAAACGGACGTTTTTGGTGTTGCATTTCCCATATAACAATAGCAGGTAAAGTAGAACCGTAGAACATTTCCAAGTCAAACGAAGTCTATTAATCAGCTGGAGAAAAGTCTAATTCTGAGTTGCAGAACATTTCTGAAGAAGATGGAGTTGCCCCATATGCGATTGATTAATCCCAACATCACTAACTTCGACTACGTTGTAAAAGGTGAGTCATGGGAAATTCCTGGTAAAGTTACAAGCTCCATTTTCCCTTAAAAATGGCACTGCGTATTGTTGTTATTTTGACTGATTAACTTTGAGGATGAAGATATATATAATATAAGCACATTTTCCTCAAATTCAAGCAGTTGAGGATGATCAGAGCTGGTCCCTACCCCTATATAAAGCATTACTTCAAGGCGACTGGGAGACTGTGGAAGCAATCATCAAGCAAGAAAAAGAAGCAATTACAGCCAGGTTAACTGCATTTGCAGAGACACCACTCCTGGTGGCGGTCAAGCATGGACAAAGGTTGCCGTTCATCAAGAAACTGATTGATTTTATGCCACCGGAGGCACTCGCTTTGACAGATTACTTCGGCAATACCGGGCTTCACGCAGTAGCGGTGCTTGGAAATGTTCAAGCAGCCAAGCTGTTCGTGAGGAAAAATCAAGAATTACCAAATATTTGGAATATTGATGGATCTTTGCCTATTCACTTGGCTGCAAGGAGAGGTCATAGAGACATGACTTTGTATTTGTTCTCTGTCACTAGAGAAGATGAATACTTGAATCCATCTAATGATGTCTCTGTCACTGGAGAAGATGAATCCTTAAATCCATCTAAAGATGAAGCTGGTGCGACGCTTATGAATTTCGTAATAAAGGCTGGATTTTATGGTGAGAATACAAAGTTAAGGATAGAGGTGAACCTAAATTGTGCCGTCTCATCGGTTCCACAACTTTACTGTTTGTGAAATAAGACAGCAAAAATCGAAGTAATGAGATGAAATAAACTCGTGTTTATGCTGATTTAATGTTCTGATGCATCACTCTTTAAGGGAAAATTAAGATATCTCAAACAATAATGTTATTTAAGAATCTTGGAAAAAAAAAAAAAAAAAAAAGAAAAAGAAAGAAAAATTCTGAGATAGAACTTGTTTTGATTGATATGTTCTTTCTTGCTGAAATTCTAGATTTGGCTCTCCATTTACTCCAACACAACCCGGAGTTGGCATGGCAAGATATATCTCCATTGGAATTGATGGCTGAGGAACCATCTGCTTTTCTAAGCGGAGCACACTCAAATATTTGGCAGAACTTAATCTATTCCTGTCAGTTTCCTTAGTCTCTATTCATGATCAATTACCTTCCTGTGTTTACATACTGTTCTTTGCATTTTTATTTGGGGATGATGGCTTTTAAATTTGTGTGAGAAACTATTCTCACGGCTATATTTATCACTAGTGGAGATAAGGAGTTGAGTTGAGATGTCTAAATTTGAACAGCAGATCAGACGAGATGAGAAGTCTTAGCAGGTTTCAATATCAAAATAATACAGTTTTTGTTGTTTTTAGAAACGTGTTTTGGAAAATTATGTCGATCATTTGATTCTAACAGATCAGATTCATACATGGATGGTAGTTGGAGTCGGCAGCTCTCTGATCAGGATCCCTTATTTGAGATCCCTGGAAGAGGATCAAGTTGGCCCTTGAAAACATCGGTTTCTAATACAACTTGGAACTGCTGTCGAGCTATTGTAACTGTTTCAAAAGTCAAGTGACCAAACAAAAGAAATTTATCCTTTAAAAAACATGATAATATCTACTAAGAAACATTATTTTCCATGGTTGATCCTGTCTGAACTGTTGGTGTTCTTAGATTATGTCTACTAAGATGCATTACTTTCCAATTCAAAACTGACTTTGAATCTTAGGTGTTCCGATGAAGCTGATTGTGAAGCCCCAGAATTCGCTACATGAAGGCATGAGGAAATCACCCTCCATCAAATTGAATAGGTGTTCCAGAAACCGATTTTCTAGAGGTAAGTAGCCGTTATCTGATTTTTGTACTCGATCATTATTAAATCATTTATCTTGCTTTTCAAATTTAGCGAAAATCTTGAGTATTACTTCACAGTTAGAAAGAGTTTTTTCCTAAGCCTCACAAGCTTGGTTTTTTCCCCTTTTGCAGTGTTCCAAGAGATGCATTTAATACTTTGGAAAGTGCTTGAAATGCTGGGTAAGGAATATTCTCCAGCAACCACTTGTGCTGTTTGGTAAGGTGGATTAGACTCTGGACATGTTACGGAAGGAAAAAGAAACTAAAATCTTGTCTATTATACAGTCTAATGCTACATACCTAACTTGCACTTCACATCCTGAGTTACAAATAATGGGCATAATAACACACCCACCCGCAACATGGCCAATGGGTGTTGGCCCCTCACTTACAGGGTGGGGGTGGTTTTTTGGTGAGTGCGGGTCCACAAGTGGGTATATTATTATGCCTACGTGAGCATTTTAACATTTCTATACAAATAAATACATCATTATTATCTACGAAGTAATGTGATTTATTGCAGTGCCACCCCTCAAACGCACTCATCACAGAAAACTTATGCATCATCAAGCACTTGAACTAGTAAAATGCATGTGTTTGGAGATCAAAAGTTTGGATAATACGAAAGCTAACTTGATACTTAAAGGGCCTTTCCTCTTGGGGGCTCAGAACGGAATAAACGAGATTGTCAAAGAAATCCTAGAGTCCTTTCCTCACGCGATAACATTTTTGGATGAAGAGAACCATTCAGTATTTCATCTTGCTGTAATGTACCGTCACGAAAAGATTTTCAAGATTGTGCATCAGCAGAGTGGACAGTACAAGATGTCCTTATCACTGCTATTGGATAACAGGAGGAACAATATATTGCATTTAGTGGGATATAAAGCCTGCCATGACCGACTTGATCTTAATCCTGGAGCTGTGCTTCAAATGCAGCGTGAACTGCAGTGGTATAAGGTAATGAATTATTCATCCAAGAGATTGACTGACTTTGTTTTGATCTGAAGTAGTAAAATTCAGAAGGAAATGAGATTTCTCAGTTCCAAAGTTGACTTTGTGATAAGATTTGAGGGTTATCTTAAAAGGTTAACTTTGTTAAGAGTAGCTCAAATTCTTATAAATTTGTATATATTTTCATCTTTATGTAAAATTTTATATCGTAACATATTCCCTCAAGATGATGGTTCATTTGAACATACTAATCTTGAAATCCGCATGCTCATTTTTTGAGTCTTAATAGGATCGAATTGCTCGTTGGAGCTTAATGGGCTCTGATACCATGTTAAGATTTGGAGTCCATCTTAAAAGATCACTCTTGTTAAGGATAGCCCAAACTTTTATAAGTTGACCTATATTTTCATCGTTGATCGATGTGGGATTTTATCCCTTAAAAGTGTGATGATGAAAGTTTTTTATTGCAGGAAGTGGAGAAATTTGTACTGCCCCAAGATAGGAAGTCAAAGAATTCCGATGGCAAGAAACCACTGACGATCTTCAACGAAGAGCACCGTGAAATGGCTGTGTATGAGACGCAATGGATCATAAGCATGGCAACTTCATGCACAGTTGCGGCATCACTCATCGCGACAGTGGCATTTGCTGCTGCAATCACAGTACCTGGAGGGAACAATTCCAATGGCCACCCCATTTTCTCCAATCGGAATTCCTTTATCGTCTTCGCAGTCGGAGACTCTCTTGCACTTCTCTCTTCAATTACCACTGTTATAACTTTCTTATCCATTTTCACCAACCGCTATGCAGTAAATGATTTTCTTCATTCCTTGCCCAACAGATTGATAATTGGCCTAATTTCATTGTTCCTCTCTGTAGCATCTCTAATGATTGCATTTAGTTCTACAATATATCTTGTAATTGCTCAAAAAAACAGCCTCATTCTCATACCAATAATCATATTGACTTGTTTACCAGTTTCCTTGTTTGCCTATCTTCAGCTTCCTCCCCTCCTTAATATGATCAAATCCACATATGGTCCCAGCATTTTTGGTTAGTTCCTTTGACTTCAATCGCAATGTACTTTGATTTGAACAGAGTTTATAAACTATTTAGATTCTTCATTGCAAGGAATAAATAATATCCTTTTGGCATTTAAATTTTGTAGAATGGTACAAGAAATATTCAATAGTGAATGCTAATTCAGTAAAATATTTGTTTTGGGAGTTTTGCATAGAATCTTATTTCGATTCCTGTAATTGTAAATATTTGAGAAGATGGAGGCTTGTAAACATAAAAACAAATAGCAAATTACGGAACAGCACGTTAAGAAACGGGTTTTCTCTTCTCCTTGGGATGCGAAGAGCTTGAATAACAAGCCTTAGCGAGTTTGCATCTAGCGATGATGAAAATATACGAAGGAACTTTTGGGTATTCACTTAAGCATGCACAATAAAATTAAAATCATCAAAAAGTCGGATCAACTTTATGTTATGATAAATCTGCGATAGAAGATATACCTTATGGCATTTTTTATAGAATTAATCTACTTGCACAAATATTTTGAATATGTAAGTCACAATTTGGTGATTTGAAAGTGTTGTTGTTGTTGATTTAAAAGATGATGTGATGTGTGAAAAAATAAGATTGTGCCACGTAGGCTAATTGTCATCCTCATTGTGATACTCATTGTGAGTGTAGCAAAGTTATTTTTTATAAGCTGTGACTGTTGAAAATCTGGCTCATATGTGATTAAACTTTGGGATAATTGCACCATATACTTTTTTTTTTAGGATTAATTGCACAAATCATTGTATTATGAAAAAAATTGAAAAATACGTACCTTTTTTCCCCACTTCCATTGGTGTTGCTCTTCTTGTTGTGATCTTTCACTTCAAAATACAAGAAACTCGAGAAAGTTTCTATGACCGAAGGGTCGGTCGAGCCCAACCGCAATGGCGGCCCTGTGGGATTGCGTGGAGCGATTGTAGCAGTACTGGATGTAGATGGGGACTAAACTGATGAAGAAGAATGCTCCTATGGTGACGACTATGATAATGGCCATGGACTGGTTGAATCTTGTATGCAGGTACCCATTGATGATCCTCGGGTCAGAATCTGGTGGATCAGATCGAGCTCCAACCATTGTGATTTCTGAAGACAGTGTGATGCTTGTGTAGTTGTGTTTGAAAATGATGGATAGATGGTGGTGGTTGTGAAGTATACCTGAAAATATAGAAAATATAGAGAATAGCGCATGAAAAGTGTTTGATTTAATGTCTGAGATAATGTATCATAAAAATTTGTAAAGTATCATGGTATGATACTAAGATTTCGTTATAAGTATCCTAAAATTTTGAAAAATTTTCACTTTATGATATCAAAATTTTGAAAGTATCATAAGTATCATGTTGTGATATTTTAGAAGTATCATAAGATACTATTAAAGTATCATAATATGATACTTGTACTAAATGAAGTATTTTTCAGTAAATTTTTTTTGAAGTATTTTTCAGTGATTATTTAAAATGAAGAAAGTTTCAATTATGATACCAAAAGTAGGGTATTTGTGCAAACGCCCTTTAAACTTTTAACCTCAGCCCAATGATGTAGCCCAACTCTTGGTGGCCCATTTTTTGATGTTGTGAACTGGCCGCCCCTTCACCATTTGAACATTCTCGCATTTTCTTAAAGACATGCTTTTGGCTTTTGGATTGGTACTACACTCAGATGATGCCACTTGGCAGGTTGGTGGCCGTCAGATGCAGGGTTGAGTTGGAATGCCTTAAGTTTGGTTGACGCCTCACTTTTCTGAATCATTCCATATTCTTCACCTCTCTTCTCTTCTCTTCTCTCTCGTTTTGGTTTCTTGGAAGATCCTTTGGTTCATTTTCATTCTTCTAAATTTCTTAGTGAGGTTTATGAGCGATATACAGTTTGTTCAGTGTATGATGAACAATAATTTGTGTTACTTGGTGTGATCCATGGTAGAGAGAATTTAGAGAATTTTTCTGGGTTGGGTCGGAGGGCATATTTCAAAACTTTACGGGTTTTGTAATATTTGTACTGCTTTTGTTCTTGATTTAGTGGATTTAGAACAAACTCTCTTTGTGGATGCTCAATAGGTGACATAGGTAATTTTTATCGAACACTCGAGCCTTTTGGCAAAAAAAATCTTGGTGTTCATTTCGATTTCTATCATTTTGTGTATTATCTGTGATTCTATACCAACAAGTGGTATCAGAGCACTTGATCTGGATCTCTGCTCATTCGATCTGGTTCTTGATGGTTCACTATGGTTAAAAACCCTAGATCTTCACAGATCTAAAAAACTTAAGGGGTATTTTTAACCTACTCGAGGTGGTATAAAACAAATCTGGTTTTCACTGTTTTATATTTTGTGATCTACAACTCTGGTAATGATTTCTGAACTTTTTGTTTCATACTTCATTACTTGAACTATATATATCTTGTATCTATTGGTTGAAATTGCTCGGATCTTCCTTTGTCTAGGTTTCATGCGAGAACCCTAGAATTTGAGGGGACCGAGTTTCGTTTCTTCAAGATTAATTTATATTACACTGATATCCTGTAATTGTTAGTGTTGAATTTTCAATTGTAATTTTGTGTGTGACATTACTTGGTGTATGCATCATAAATCTATTACTTTTGCTTTCACAAATTTTTTTGAGGTTTCAGTTAATCATAGTGTCACTTAACTTTTTTGAAATTTTTAATGGCTTCCATTTTTTAAAATCTTCAAAGAGGAAGAACCAGTAAGAGAATCACAAAACTTGAAATTGAGGTTTGAATGGGTAAAGGAGATTTTAATCTCTGGAGCCAAAAGATGAAAGCCCTACTTTTACAACAAAGATGTGCTAAAGCCTTAGTTAAATCTTAGACCACTGATTTAGAGAAAGCTAAGAAAACCGAACAATCTAAAATTTCATGGAGTAATTTGTTTCTGCATTTATGTGATAGCGTTATTAGGGAAGTTGGTGACCCTACTACTGCATCTGAATTATGAGACAAACTTACCTCCTTGTATAAAAACCAAAATTCTTCCTAATAAGTGCTATCTTCAAAAACAATTTTTTGAGTTTCAGATTTGATCCTAATTTTGACCTAGAGATAAACCTGGATAAATTTATCAAATTGAATCTTGATCTAACTATAGTGATAAAACTATTTCTAAAGATCAACAATTTGTTGTTCTACTTAATGCTTTGTTTGACAAGTATAAAGATGTTAAGAATACCCTTGAATATGGAAGAGAATCTGTAACTATTGATATTATTATCTCTTCCTTGAGGAATTAAGATCTGGAACTAAAAAGTGAGTCTAAAGAGTATAATAGTGACCAATTTAATGGTAAAAAGAAAAAAGTCCTTCAAGAGGTAATAATAAAAAAAAAAAAAAAAAAAATTGGAATAAATATTCCAATAAAAGAAAAGATACATTTGAAATATATGTTAAGGGAAAAAATAAGCATCAAAATCAAGACAAGAATAAGGTGAAGAAGTGTTATTTCGGTGGGAAAATATGACACTCCTCGATCTAAATGTTGGCTTGTACCAGGATGTTGAGCAGCCTCTCCGTACTGTCCAACTGCCTCAGCTAGGCTAGCTGGGTCTATCGTCTGCCTCATCGTGCCCACATTTCTACCTATCAAGGACATCTCGGCCAAAATCTGTTTCAATAATTTGTCAGTCCCTGTTGGTGTTGGTCCCGTTGCGGGCCCTAGTATGTCAACCGACTCTGCTGGAGCTCGTTGTACTCGAGGCCTCGCGCTGTCCCTTGTCCTTCTGTTGATGGTGATCTCTAGCGACTTGAGCTCCTCGTGTGGTAGCAACTCAACCCCCTCAACTAGGCATAGATAAGGTATGGGAACATCACCTATTGTGCATTATCCAGCTGGGAGGCAAGAGTAATAATGAAATTAAAAATGTGGCTCCCCAAATCCAATTTGCGTCCCTTCATAAGGTGGGGTATCAATCGTGCCCTCTCCTTATTAAATTATGTCCTATGAGAAGTGGGATTGACATTATGGCAGTTGAATATGTGTAGGACCCGTAAACTATCTGTCAGCTTACCTTGTTCAAAGTGGACGGGTCTATCTAACTCTGCATTTTGCCTACCATATATAAATCATGTGACAAAATCAATGTCAATATCCTCCTGTATCTACTCAATTCCCTCTCCTATAAGCTTCAATACTCTCTCAATAACAACATGAGAGAATCAAATCCATCTACTCCGAACCCAGGTCATGTACCCGTTATCAACACCCTTGACTTCTATGGAATGATTGACATTGGCCAGGAATTCCTTGACCAGTAGATGATAAGACCTATAAGGTGTGCCAACTATCTTATGCCATCATGCTACTTCAATCAATTGTAACAACTCCATATTTGGGAAGTCATCCAGAATCACTTCCCTTTCCCCCAAGTTCTTTTACTTTTCAAAATGGTGTAATATCTTTGTTGCTCTTCTTCTCCCAGGAATCTCTGGATATTTCATGTATCTTTATGCTCAAAGTCATCACCTGAATCATGTCCTCTCCTGTGCCTTTTGGATGGGACAACCATTTTCTTACATTTTCTAGTCGAGATAGTAGTGGTTTTAGGAGATGTGATTCTTACAAAAGTTATATAATCGATATTAGAACCGATCAAAAAGCCTTATATCAAGATAACACAAAAACACACCCAAACTAATAAAAGAGCCTAGTACATGAATGTAGAGAAGTGTGGGAACAGTGATGTTTAGCCTCGGACATTACATCCAAAAAAATAAAATATTCCCAAGACATATCTGGGCATATGAAAGTATGTAACCAGCTCTAAATCTGTTCAAATATCAATTCAAATGGAGGTTTTTTGTGTTAGGAAAAAAGGACGAAGATGTGACGTGCTGTCATATGCCTGGAATGGTGCAGTGAATGCATGCATGCCATGGCAGTTAGATGTTATTTGATGTTATATGCATGGAAATGATTTCAATTCAAGTTTTGAGGATATGAATATGGTGGGTAACATGTTACTAAGTGAATCACTCAAGGGAATGGACAAAATCTATTAAAGGACTCTCTTAGGCATTCAATCAAACATCTAATGTACATTCTATGTTCTTAAGGGAAATTACGAAATTTGGGACCTAGGATCAATCCGAAACTTCAACATACACAAATCCCAATCGTATTTCATCCAAGTCTAGCCTAATCCCATCCTCCATCAACAATATTTCAAAATTTGAAAACAATGGGAGAAGATGAAAATCTAAGAAAAGTTTGAAACACTTTCCTTAATTTGAATTTTATGTGTAAAAGGCTGAAATCCTACCCAATGTGATGTTGAGGATGCATTTTGTGGTGAAAATCGAATTCGAGGGGTGATTTGGGAGAGAGATTCCACGGTATGATATGAATTTCAAAAAAACTGGGAGTTTCAGTTTTAAACCAAAACATGCCTTCGATATGGCCATGCGATCGCTTGGTCATACCAGGCACGATCGCGTGGTCTAATCATATATAATATATTGAACGAAATTAACATGGAGCAATCATGCGAAAGTAATGTGTGATCGCGTGGTCACTCAGTAGGGCACCAAAATTTTTTTCTTCTTCTAAATGTGTTTTCAACCATAATGTGTCTCGTGATGCCTGCCATATTTCTCCAAACACTATTTTTATGTTCTAGGTGCATGTGTATGATAATGATCATGATGAACTAACTACTAAAACTCAATATGCAAATAAATGTCAAATATGCAAAATGTATATGCATGGAATCCTAAAATTATGTGTAAAGCAAATTAACAAAACAAACTAAACAAAAGGGGTAGAAAGTTGGGATGCCTATGTGTAAAGCAAATTAACAAAACAAACTAAACAAAAGGGTAAGAAAGTTGGGATGCCTCCTAATAAGCACTCCATTTATAGTCTTAAGATCGACTTTTTAGATATTTTGTTAAGGTGGCAGTAGTAGGGTATTGAGGTTTTACACTGCTTACAGTTTTCGGCTTTGCAAACCTCTTTCCTCCTCCATGATGTTATTTTGAAGTAGCTTTTAGATTGAGGACATGGACATTTCTATTGATTTATGCTAAAAGTCACCTTCTCATCATGCACCCTTAAACTGACCTCTCTCTTTTCTACATCAATTAAAGTTCGTCAGTGGCAAGAGATGGTCTACCCATTATGAGTGACATCCTGTCATCTTCCTCCATGTCCATAATTACGAAGTCAACTGGAAAAATGAACTTGTCCACTTTTATCAAGACATCTTCGACGATTCCATATGGATATTAAATTGAGCGATTAGTTAGCTGTAGTGAAAGCATAGTAGTTTGGGCTTTCCTAATCCAAGTTTCATGTAAACTGAGAGAGTAATAAAATTTATATTTGCACCAAGATCATACAAAACTTTATCAAATTTAATTTACCAATAGTTCAAGAAATAGAAAAACTCCCTAGATCCTTGAGTTTGTGTTGTTTTACAATATAGCACTATACTCCTCAGTCAACGAAAGTCTTGAATTCCTCTAGTCTCCTCTTTTTAGATATCACATCCTTCAGGAATTTCACATAGGTCAGAATTTTTCTCATTGCATCAATGAATGGTATGTTTATGTGCAAATTTCTGAGAATGTCTAAGAACTTGTCAAACTATTGATACACTTTATTTTCTTTAGCCTTTGTGGAAAAGGGATGGGTGGAGCATAAGGCTTAATTGATAATTTCACCTTACTTGCCTCCCCAGTTGTTTCAGATGCCTTAACTAGTTCTTCATCATCGGCTTCTTTATGCTTTTTGGCAATAGATCTTTTGACATAGGTTTCAGGTAGTTGAATTCCAATTTGCGTTGTAATTACATTGACTTGCTCCCTAGGATTCACCTTCGTACTACTTGCCAATGTACCTGGTGCTCTACTTGCTAAAAATTGTACCATTTGTCTCATTTGTGTCTTCAAGTTTTTAATTAATGCTTGTTGATTTTGAAGAGTTGTTTCTTTCATTCACATGAACTTATCAGTCCTGATAAGTGTATTTTATACACTTGTTTATATGTCAAAGTAGGATTTTATATGCTTGTTTAAGAATATTTTCTATTCATTTGTTCTATATTTGTTTATATTTCAGAAAACTACCCAAAATTGAGAAATTGATGCAAATGAAGCAAATACCGAGGAATTGGATGATTATTGGAGCTAATTTGTAAACAAGAAGAAGTGAAAGGAGTCAATTGAGAAGAAAAATGAAGAAAAGAGAAGAAACATGAAGTTTAGGGGTTAAATCACTCAAATTAGAAATGAAGGATCAAGCGTGCAAATAAAAGGAGAGGACCAACTTGTAGTACTTCAAAAGTGAAAATTGCATATTGGACAAAGAACCACACGACCACAAGTTTGAAGCACTTTGGCCACGCGAGAATCAGTAAATTAACAGAACCTCATTTGACATAACTACACGGCCACCACAATTTGGCCTGCGCGGTTGCGCAGCTTTTCGAAGCCTAGCAGAATCAGGCTCATGCACAATTTCTTGTGCCAAAAGACTAGGTTTCTTCAACAATCTATAAACACCACTTCTCATTCATGAATTGGAGGACCTTTACAGAGCTTAAAACATCATAATCTCACGTTCTTAATATCAAACTCTTGGGAGGAAATTGAAGGCAAAGGGAGAGGACTGAAGATTATCAACGTGGAAGAATTCCTTGGGCAAGAGTTTCTTTTCTCTTTGTTAATCTGATATGCTCAACATGTTTATATTTAGTTATTATGCTTTTAATTATTTTGTGATGCGTAGCTAAATACTTAGTTGGGATATTCAACGTAGCATAAGTTTGAATGCTATTAATTTCATGATTTGAGTTTTACATATATTTTGCATGTGTTGATTTTATCTTTGTATTTAATGCATGAATGAATTGATCACTTGTTCACGATGTCATGAGTGTTTTCATAATCTGAGAGGTGAGCTAACACTTAGATCTAGGGATAAAAATTCGGTAATTTGATAAACGATAGAGATATACGTTCGTTATTATTGCGATCGTTACATGAATTCTTGCATTCCATGCACTTAGTCATTACGGTTAATAAAATCATAATTTGAATTCTTCATTTATTTTAGTTTGATAGTTTCTTTTATTTAAAATCTTAAATTCAAATCAAATCACTTTTCTCGTCCCGGTTAAGGTACCTAGAACATAAGTTTACTCAATCCTCATGGGATCGATATTCGGACTCTAAGTCCATTTTATTACTTGTGCGACCTGTACTTGCGGGATTATAAAAATCGAAGACAAGTTTTTGGTGCCATTGTCGACGATTCTATTTTAAATTTATTTCTAAATTACTTTTTCTAATTCGGAATTTTATTTGCCTTTTATTTTATTTTTATTTGTTACTTATGGTTTACCACCACGATTTTAAGTCTTCTTATTTTTTATTGGTTTTCTTTTGAGGTATATTTGATTTCACCAATTGGCTTGAAATGAATAGTTTGATCACGTCGAAACTCATAGTGTTTGGGGGAATATTTGAAATGCTGACAACAAGCAATAGACACTTCGGATGCAGGTCACATGCTCTTTGATGAGTGTGTACTGGATAATTGGGATGAGGACATCACTCTTGTGGGAGATGGTCCTCTACTATTGAGTGAAAGGGTAATTAAATGTTCTATCAGAAATTAGCCAATTTGGATGAAGATTATATGCTTGTGGGAGATGCCATGTATTGGAATGACTTTCAAAAGTGGGGGTATGATCCACTCATGGAAATTCATAGGAAGGACTCGCAAATACCCGTGGAATTTGACGATGAACCGGCCATTGAATCCATAAATGAGTCAACTATTGAAGAAACACTTGAAGAGGGTGCAAAATCAACCACAATGGAGCTAAAAGGAGATTTGGACATCAATAAGGAAGAAATCAACTTACATGGTTTTGACATTGTTGATTTCCAAATAATTGATTTTGTGATTAAACCCGATGAGGAAGTGGAAGTCTTCATAATTGAATTTGAAGCGGATGTGAAGGACGTGTTCTATAACATGGAGAGGGAAAAATCCAAGTCGTGGAGATCAAATGAGGAGTGGAACAAAGCCAAAAGAAAGAAGATGAGAAAGGCATCTAAAGCTTTCTTTAGGTGCCCTTGAATCATTTCCCAAAAAGTCAAGCTTTAGACTTTAAACGGAGCGCTAGTTGGGAGGCAACCCAATTTCTATCCTTTTTATTTATTATGTTTTATTTATTTCTTTATTAGTAGTTGTAGGATTTTATTGCTTTAGTTGTTTATTTCCATGTTTTAGCATGTTTGAATTATCAATTAGCATGACATTTTTGCACCACATTGAGTAGTTGATAAATGCATGATCCTAGTCGAGTATGTGCATCTTGATCATAATCAATTTGTCATAATTGGATGCATATAGAATTTAAGTCACAAAATCATTCCATGAAAATCTTGACCTTCATTGCACGCTTGAATTACAAGTTTTACATCATAAGCACAAGCATAACATGTTAGTTAAGACATAAACATGATTTAGGTGGTTGAGTGCATAGATCACGAGATGATTTGGAGTTGAAAATCGAGTTTGAAATTTAAAAAATCAAAATTTTTTTTTAACCTCCATCCGGAGTACTACGCGGCCATGACATGACAAAGTACGTGGCTGTGCGTTTGAAAATTAAATCTTGTGTTTCTAAAGTTTTGTATTGCGCGGCCACCAACCTCTCTATTGAACAGCCACACAGGCAATTTGGAGTCAATTTCGGCAGTGTTTAAACTTTGAGCTGACTTTCACATTTTGCACTACTTCAAACACGAGTTTTCTCCCCAAAAATCACCTCAACTTCTTGTATCACCTATATTACACATTTTCACATGGAATTGAGTATCATCCAATTTGGTATCACATTTAAATTCTTTCAAAAGGTATGAATTTATTCACTTGGGAATTTTGCATATTTTAATAGTTTTGACACTTTTGTGGAATTTTGATTATGTACATATTTGGGGCATGGGTTAGGCTAGATATTAGTGTATATCTTGTTGCTTGACTAGGTGAAAAACTTGGGGCAATTCTAAGTTTCCAATTCATTGTTTTCTATGGAATTTCAATCATGCACACCAAGTACTTGATAAAATGCAACAATGGGTTTTTTTTCTTCTTGTTTTTGCAAATTTCTTTGAATGATTACTACCTGTTTTACATAATTTGTGTATCATTCATTATTGGTTTGCATTGATTTAAGGCTAAAACTGAATTGAATTTCATAGACACTAGATTGCACTCACTGCAAGGCTACGGCAAGCACATGACATGATTTTTAGCTTCAGGTCCCAACTTTGCCACACTTTCTCATGACCCAAATGAACTCTAAATGTGCTGAATTTTTGATATGTTATAGACCAGGTTATGTAATTTAATATTCCCGGGACATGTTTTGGGAAATTTTCACTTTTTCGAGGCAATGTCAAGGGGCTGAATATCAGTGGTCAACCATTTTTTCAAAAACTTCAAAAAAATTCCTAAGTCCTAGTTTGGGGGTGTTGGTTCATTTATGTCATTCCTTATGCAATATTGATCTATTCTAATGTTATTTATCTATCTTTTTGCATGGGAAACTACTAATACATATCGTGCCCACATGGAGGAGCTAGAAACAAGTCAAATCATCCAAATTGAAACATAAAAGAAAGCTTCAAATTGAGACACCATCTCTCCAAACCCGAGAAGTTTCTAACCCTCTTCATCATTATGAGCGTATTTAACTTATTTATTTGCAGCACATTGAGGGCAATGTTTAATTCTAGTTTTGGGGTGGGAATCTCATTCATGCTATGGATTCATTCGATTGTTGGGTTGAGTAGTTATATATATAAAAAATCCAAATTTTTTAAAATTTTTGTTTATTTGTTTATTGCTTAGGACATAGTTTGGATCATTTTGTGCTTTAGTTAGAATAATGAACAACATTGAAACATGTTTTATCTTTTGCTATTTATTCATGTTAGATTTTTATCACTTGAGCACATAGCCATCGTCAAATAATATTTGTGTAGGAATTTGCTTGATATTTGTGGGGAATATGTTTGCAAATTGAACATAGAAAGGACAAAAAATTCCAAACCTTAAGTTGTTAGATCCCTACCTTAAATTTAGAACCAGAAGCAGTTTGGAGGTAGAAAGGTTAGTGCATGTATGAATTAATGGGTTGAGGATCTGAAGTTCTTGATTTTTGTACTTTTGGTTGTAGAAGTTTTGGTCAACAAGTATAATCCAACACCAGCATAAAATAGAAAAATGCTGAAGGTCTTATTCCACTCTTCTAAAACCTTTTTGACTCGAGCAATTAAGTTTGAGGGGTTCTCTGAACCTGATGCCCTAAAGTCACATGACTTGGGAGCCATCGACCTAAAGCTCGCTACATGGGTCAATTAGAAAGCAAGTACTCAGAGTGGACTTACACATAAGACTCTGAAATATCTTTAACTTTTCTGTTTAAACCTTTATGACTTGGGTAATTAAGTCTAAGGGGTTCTTTGAATCTGGTGCCCTAAAGTCATTTGGCTTGGGAGCCACCAACCTAAAGCTCACTACAGGGGTCATATAGAAAGTAAGTATGAAAAGTTCTGCACAAAAATGGTAAAAGACAAGGATATAAAAAGAAAAATTCATCCATTGAAAAAAAAAAGAAAAAAGAATAATGCTTGGTATAAGCTTGTTGATTGAAATTTTGGAAATTGGAGGTATGAGAGTTGGGAACTACTTACCATCAATTTGTTGTTCATGCATGTATCTAATTCTAACTGTCTTATGTGAAAAAATGCATTATATAAATCTTTAGAAACCATATTAGATGAAACATTAGGATTGAGAGAGAAAAGCAGAAAGTGTGATCTTCCATGAGTGATGCAAGGAAAAAGCAAAAGAAAATCATGATTGACCATATGGGATTTTGGTTTAATATTGCATAAAAGCTCCACATTATCAAGTTTATTTTTGCATAAGTATACATTTGATTTTTGGCTATTCACAAACGCACTAAAGTCGAGCAATTGATAGATAGAAATATATTTTTATTGTGTTGTTCAAAGTTTTATGCTAAAATGTGATAATGATCTTGACCGTTGAGGCGTATGGTAAAAAAATTTTAAAACAAAAAATATCTATTATTTCGCATTCCTTCTACTTTGTAGTTTAGTTTCACTTATTTTGTTCTAGGACAAATAAAAGTTCTAGTTTGGGGGTATTGATAAGTGTATTTTATACACTTATTTATATGCCAAAGTAGGATTTTATATGTTTGTTTAAGAATATTTTCTATTCATTTGTTCTATATTTGTTTATATTTCAGAAAACTACCCAAAATTGAGAAATGTATGCAAATGAAGCAAATACTAAGGAATTGGATGATTATTGGAGCTAATTTGTAAACATGAAGAAGTGCAAAGAGTCAATTGAGAAGAACAAGGGAGAAAAGAGAAGAAACCAGAAGTTCAGGGGTTAAATCGCTAAAATTAGAAGATGAAGGATCAGGTGTGCAAATAAAAGGCGAGGACCAACTTGTAGTACTTCAAAAGTGAAAATCGAATATTGGACGGAGAACCAAGTGGCCACAAGTTTCAAGCACCTTGGTTGCACAAGAATCAGCAAATTAACAGAACCTTATTTGGTATAACTGCGCGGCCTCTACAATTTGGCTTGCGCGGCCCCGCAGCTTTCCGAAGCCCAGTAGAATCAGGCCCATGCGCCATTTCTTGTGCCAAAAGCCTAGGTTTCTTTAACAATCTATAAATACCACTTCTCATGCATGAATTGGAGGACCTTTGTAGAGCTTAAAACATCATAACCTCGCGTTCTTAATATCAAATTCTTGGGAGGAAATTGAAGGCAAAGGGAGATGATTGAAGATTATCAATGTGGAAGAATTACTTGGTGCAAGAGTTATTTTTCTCTTTGTTAATCTGATATGCTCAACATGTTTATATTTAATTATTGTACTTTTAATTATTTTGTGATGAGTACCTAAATATTTAGTTGGGATATTCAATGTAGCATAAGTTTGAATGCTATTAATCTCATGATTTAAGTTTTACAAATATTTTGGATGTGCTGGTTTTATCTTCGTGTTTAATGCGTGAATGAATTGTTTACGATGTCATGAGTGTTTTCATAATCCGAGAGGTGAGCTAACACTTATATTTAGGGATAAAAATTCGATAATTAGACGAACGATAGAGATATACTTTCGTTATTATTGCGATCGCTACATGAGTTCTTGCGTTCTATGCACTTAGTCATTACGGCCAATTGTTCGTTAACACGGTCAACTAACTAGGTAGAGTTGATTTAAGTCCGAGAGGGGAATTTCATATGCAAACGTGAATTCGATCGAGCACATAGATAGGAGTAAAACTTGAAGATTGGAATTAATAGTATTGACTTACGTGAAATCGAATGTCCTGACATCTTTAAACATCACTTAAGAAAATCATAATTTGAATTCTTCATTTATTTTAGTTTATAGTTTCTTTTATTTAAAATCTTAAATTCAAGTCAAATCACTTTTCTCGTTCCAGTTAAGGTAATTAGTCTAGAATATAAGTTTACTCAATCCTCGTGGGATCGATATCCGGACTCTAAGTCCACTTTATTACTTGTATGACTCGTACAGCGCAGGATTATAAAAATCGCAGAAAAGTCCTGCCCATATAGTGTTCGATTTTCTCCATGAATCGACCAAACACGTCTTCAAGTGAAGATTTTTATCTTCTCATAGATATGGATGTGGTGGTGGTATAATTGTGTTTTGATTTTCCCTCCACAAGAAACTTGGGTGATTACGCCAACTCGGATAATAAGTATTTGAATATAGACTGTTTGGCTGACGTTGTCCCCTTGAACAAAATTTGCTTGTTTTGGTGGATTTGATAAAATAGGGCACCATGCAGTATTAAGATTCACTCCATATTCTTCACTGTTTTTGAATTCGTTACTGTATGAATAGATTGTGCCATTCTATCTACAATGTTCACCAACAAATCAATTTTTGTAGATAGTGCAATATAGGTGTCTACTTCATAAACCCCCGTTGGTTTCCTTTGAATCACTCGGTCAGATGCGCATATAGCGTTTGTATTCGCTATCCCTTCAAATATTTTCATTGCCTTATCAACACATTGGATGAAGAGTCTACCAGACTTTAGTGTTGAGGGAATAGATCCGCATAGAAATATTGCACTTGAACGCCCCTGGTGTCTGGTGATTCCATGATGAGGATATTTTCTAAGCATGCTCTTGAACCAAATCCAAGCCTCATAAAACGATTCTGAGTTATGTTGCTGAAATACTGATATATCATGTTTGAGCTTTGCAATCCTGACCGGTGGATCTTCTGCCAACATGAAGGACGGAGAAGGTCTTATTTAATTGAGTCCTAACAAGCATATGTTTTTCCAAGCTCTGTGTGTTGCGTGTTTTCCTACTGCAAGTGTACAAATCGTACATATAATATAGTGTATAATGAGTCCATATATCATTCCCACGAAAATTGAATTAATTTATTATTTTGAATCACTAACCTTAACCGAAACTAGAAAATTATCAATTTGATTTTTTATTAAAATGAAACTAAAAATTAAAATCACTATCAATTAAAATTCAACTAAAGCAAAGCACACAATTTTGAAAGATTTTATGAATGAGAAAACATGCTAGGATCTAGAATCCACTTTTATTTTCATCTTTCATATCTTGATTTAAATGTCCAACAACAATTCATGTGATTTGAAAATCAATGTTCCTAAATTGTTTAAAACCCTTGAATGGTGAATTAAAATATATCCCTAAGTGTGACCCACCTATATTTATATGAAAAATACGAACAAATAGGAAGTATTAACGATTCATGAACAATTAATGATTAAACAAAGTATAACGATATATTTCTATCCCCTATCGTATTTTATGATATTTAAATCATGAGTAATGAATTGCTAATCTTTTGAACTTAAGAACACGTCCCAAAATTCATACAATCACTGAACAAATAATTGTAGAAATATGAATATTGAAATTAATTGCTCGAATCCGTAAATTGCATTAAATCAAACAAATATCAAAACATGAAATCCAAAAACTAAAAGTTTCATCAAGAACCTAATATAAATTAAAATATCTTAGAAACATAAGTGAAGATAAATAACATGAAATTTTCATGGAATTCATCACCCGGATGTAGAAATTTATCTTCTTGTTGGAAAAATCTTCAATCTTGGGTCTTGCACCTCTTGAATCAATGGAGAACAATTAATACCTTTATCCCAAGGAAGCTTTAGAATTATGTGCGTTGAGCATCCTCTAAATTTCTTGCAATTTCTGGTATATATAGCTAGGTTAAAATGTTGCCATAAGAGAAAAGTTGTAGAATTCGAGTTGAGAAAGGAAACAAAATATGGGCGCCCAGAAGCGCACACGATTGCTTGGAAGGAAAAGGCACGATAGCATGGTTAACTTAATTATGTTTCTGCTTTTCCAAAGCGCGACCAAGTAATTGCGTACATATATCGTGTGCCATCGCTTGGTTCAATTTTTGTGTGTCAATTATTTGTTTTTTGTAATGTTTAAATCAGTCATTCCCTTCAATTACAAGTAAGTCCTTTGTCTTCTGGTTTGTTGAATTTATCCCCTGAATGTTTGAATTTCTTCAATTACGTCCTCATTCTCTTGGTTTCTTCAATTAAGCCCTTCAAATTTGAATTCTTCAAATTTAGCTCAACTTTGATTCTCAATTGTCTTCATCAACTTCTACATTTCACACTTTAGTCTAATTTCTCATCAAAATGATTGGAATTTGCCTCAATTGTTTCACTCTCTCAATCTTAGGATAAAACCTGAAATAAACATAAATAACAACTAAATCAGTAGCTTCTATTTTAAAACGACTATATACTCTCCTATTTTTACTATTCAAATAAGTGTATAAAATACACTTATCATTATACTTCGATTTCAAGTCTTCCAATGATGAAGGCTGGATATAAGGTACTCATAGAAAAACCCAATATGGCTAAGGGAATGGGTATAAATCAAGTTATTGCCCATAGTGACTCCTGCTTTGTTGTCAAATAATTGAGAGGAGTTTCCCAAACTAAGGATGTGCACGTGGCTCAATACCTAAGGAAAGTACAAAAATATTTACGCTCATTTAGCAGCTCCTAGGTAAAGCAGATTCAACGAACTTAAAATAAACATGTAGATGCATTGGCTAAATTAGATATCAATGAATGGGTGAACGAACTCGATAGCATCTTAATGAAGAAAATTCATTCTCTACAATCGAAGTAAATGAGGTAGCATTGATGGTAGTAGATCCTAATTTGACCTTGATGGATGACATATTCATTTTTAAGGATGGTAGGGCCCAATAAACCCGAATCTACCACATAACTGAGAATAAGGTTAGTTGGGCTAACAATCATGGATAAAATCCTTTACAAGAAATGATACGCCACTCCGCTCTTAAGATTCCTCAATGAAGAAAACTCCTATTACGATTTGAGAGAAGTCCACAAAGGAGTCTGTGGGAACCACTCCGGGGCAAGCCATCGCCCATAAAAAATTCGCGATAAGGCTATTATCGGCCTACTAAGAAAATAGATGCAATTGAGTTTGACATAAAATTCTGTAAATGCCAAAGATATGCTCTTCTGTATAGAGCTCCACCAAAAGACCTTAGTTCAGTTATTAGACTTGGCCTTTCGCTAAATGGGGAATAGACCTATAGGTCACATGTCTACCAAAAAAGGGGTAGAATTTGCTATAGTAGCATTGAATTACTTCACTAATGTGAGAAAGAAGAGCTATTAGCTAAGAAAAACAAAAAAACCATGGACTTCATGTGGAAGTCAATTATTTATCGCTTTGGGATTCCTCGCTCAATCATTGTGGTCAACTCAAATAATTTGACAAGCGATGAGTTCTACAACGAGCTCAGCATAAGGAAACATTTCTCCACTCCCAATCATCCCCAGTCCAATGGACAAACTGAAGCAATCAACAAAATCATGAAACATATTTTAAAGGTAAAGCTTGACGAACTCAAAGGAGCTTGGGCAGAGAAACTCCTCGCGTGTTGTGGTCGTATAGAACAACCACCAGAACTAATACTAGAGAAACAACATTCTATTTGGCATTTGGAACTGAGAAAGTTATCCCTGTAGAAATAGTGGTTCCATCCTATCGAACTCTAAACTTCAATGAAGAACGACGAATAATTTTTCTGGCTAGGAATGACATTTTGGAAGAACTAAGGAATATTTCAGAATTTAGAAATATCATATACAAGCAAAGGAGTGAGATGCACTACAATAGTAAAGTTTCAAGAAGGGATTTTGAAGTAGAAGATTTAATCCTCAGAAAGGTCTTCTTAACTACAAGAGAACTAAAGCTAGAGCCTTTGCTCCAAATTGGGAAGGACCTTATAGGGTAACATAAGTATTAAGAAAGGCACATATGAAATGCAGACCTTAGAAGGAACTTCCCTCTTATATTTTTGGATTGTTGAACATTTCAAGATTTATTACAAATAGCAAGGAAAGGGCTATTTTTGAAAATAAGTTCTATTGTACTCACATCTTATACCTACTCTTTAAGTCACGTGAATAAAAAACTCTTATCAAAGACACGTTCTCCAACAAAAGATTCCCTGAGTTCAGCACTAAAGTAGACAAACGATCCGTCTATGGCCACAAAACTCAATAGGGGACAAAAACTCGACCTACTGTTTGGTGAAATAGCCCATAAAATCCCCACGAGCTATAAAGGTTCCAGATAGTACATGAAATCCCCATAAAAGGATAAGGACTTTCAAGGAGTGTAAGTGCTGCACATTTGGAAGAGAGTTCTACAAGCCAAAGTCTCAATAAATGGAATGTGAACTATTGGCCTTAGTGCCTAAATAAAAAAAGGCTCAATAGGGTTAGTAGGTCCTACAAGACTCAAGCCTAAGAAAAACCAAAAATTCGAACTTGATTACACAAAAAATAACACAAAAAAAAAAAAAACTTGAATACAGAAATTGTGAATAATTTGTAATTTTATTTCTCCTATAAGATTTCTTACTTTATTTTTTGCTTTGATGCATAAATTGTGTATTCAATATACAATCAAAGCACCAAAAAAAAGTAAAAAATAAAGTCATGACTTGCATTTTTTTAAAAAATTAATTGTTCATTCTCTAGTTTTCTTAGTTTATTTATTCATATAGAATTGATTATTCAAAAATAATTTTTTTAATGTTCATTCACAACCACATTATTTAAAACCTAATTTTTCACAATTGTACATACTACTTTTTAATCACACATTCTAAAAAAAAAAAAAAAAAATCAATTTTCAACCACCTAATTGATTGATTTGACAATTATTTCATTTTTATACTACTTTCTTTCATTTTCAATTACACATTTAAAACTATTCTAGTCTCCGTCAAACATACTCCTATTCAATGGCTTCCAATGCAAAGTGATATTTTATTTTTCACCAAGTATTAAAAATGGTCATGTTAAATACATGTATTGACCATATTTTATTTTTAAATAGAATAAGTTTACTAAAACCCAGTGTTCTAAAAAGCAGGAAGCGTGGAGTCCAAGAGTCAAGCATTTGAAGCTTAAGCGGGAGTAAGCGTTAAAAAGCATTTTTCAATTCCTAGATATTTGATTTAAATTTTACCCATACTTGAACAAGTAAAAAAAAGGAAAAAAAAAAAAAAGAGCAGCTGCGCGTATCGGGTGTGCGCGCTTAAGCGCGCACATGCACGCATTGTGCCCGCTTAAGTGCGTTTCGCTCGCGCTTTTTAGATAAATTTTTTTTTCGAAAAGCGCTTTTCATCAAAGCGACGCGCGAGGCGCGCACTGTGCGCGCGTTTTAGAACACTGCTAAAACCTTATATTTTTATTTTCTATAGAATTCAATGAAATAATTGTTAAAGTCTGCAGTATATATTTTACAAATTGATGTTATTTTAAATATATAAAATAAAAAAAATAGATAAACGAACAAAACGAGTAAATTTATAAAATTAATTTCAACATTACAAAAGAGTTTATCGAAACCTAAAGTTCTAGAAATTAAAATGGTTTAATTGAATTTACTTAAAAAGATCGGATATCTATTATTTTCTTTTAATTTGATAAGAAAAATAATTTGAAATTAATCATTTATGTCAAACTGAATTTAGGCAAGAAATGATAAATATCATTTTATGACTTGAACAAGATAAATTAAAAGATTGGATATTGGAAAAGTAAATAGTATAAGTAAAACTTTTACCTTTATTATTTGTGACAATTTTAAGAATGATATATTTAGAGTTTGCTCTCATTTGTTAGCTTGTATTAAGCTTCTCGTTAAGATCATGAATTTGACATCCATATTGGATATTTTTTTATTTCAAAATATTACAATAATTATCAAAAAAATAAAAATAATATACAATTTGACATTTTTATAGAAATTTTATTTTTTACAAATCAATAAATCATTTATTACATGTCACCCATAATTAATTTTGCATTAATTGAATTTTCTTAATTCAGTTATTAAAATAATTAATAAAATTACAAAGTTTCCTAAAATTGCAGGTAAAAATGACGGGAAACTATGTACGAATTTATGTGATGGCTATATTGTTATTTTATATAAGATTAAGATTAAGATTAAGATGAAATTAAGCAAGTGCTTGTAAGACAAATAAACTAGTTTATAAATCAGTTTATAAATTACATTATTTTTCAAATCACTTTTTAACCACATATATTTTTTCTCTCTCCAATTTTCAACTATTGAATTTTACCTCAAAATCATAAATAAATCAATTATAATGTCTTAAGTTTGGTCGAAGGTGCAACTTGTGTGCTTGAGGCATCATAGCTTAGTTTGACGTGGGTATAAAACAAATTGGGCACCTAATTGTATTTTGGGAAGATAACAGTTAAAAAATACATTTTCAAATTTAAGAAGCTTGTGTTTTTAATTCTAAAATCAGGTATTAATTATTTAAGTAATTATTTAAATATATTTTATTAATTAAATAGATTAAAATCACAGTAACATGAAAATTATAGTCACGGTTAAAATCAAATTTTGCGGTCACAAATTATCAAATTAATTTATCAAAACATTTTTCTATGTCAAACACTATAAAATTACTTGATCATGACTTAATTCATGATCACAAATTACAAATTTATAGATCACAACGTATTTTTCAGTCACAAATTATCAAATTTATGAGTTTCAAATTATTATCCGATCACAAATCACAGGTCACGACTTATTTTTCGATCACAAATCACAAGATTTATGGTCATGACTAATATCTCAATCACAAATTAAAAATTATTTGATCATGTCTTATCTTTAGGTCACAAATTAAAAATTGATAGATCACAACTTATTTTCAATCACAAATTACAAATTTATATGTCACAAATTATTTTTCGATCATAATTTATAAAATTAATTTGTCACAAATTTATTACTTGGTCACATATCATATCATAAATGTTATAGATCATGACTTATTTCTTGATTAAAAATTACAAATGAAATTGGTTACATCTTCATTCTTGATCTCGACTCGTTTTTCATTCAAAAATTATAGATTTAATTTGTCACAATTTATCTCCCAGTCACAAACCACAAATTTATAGATCACAACTTATTTTTGAGTTATAAATCTCGAATTTTGTAAGTCTTATCATATTTAGTAGTCACAAATCTCAAATTAATTAGTCACAACTTAAAAAAATTGTCTTGTCTCAATTTAAGATTTTTTTTAGGTCCATATTAAAAAATTACTTGGTCACGACTTATTTTTCGATCACAATTTACAAATATATAGGTCACAACTTAATTTTCGACCAAAATTTATAAAATTACTCTGCCACAATTTATTACTTGTTCACAAATCACATATATTACTTATTTCTCAGTATCATATTATAGAATTATTTGGTTGACTTATTCTTCGATCACAAATTACAAATTTATAGGTCACAACTTATTTTTCGATCATACTTTATTACTTGATCACAAATCACAAATGTTATAGGTCATGGCTTATTTCTTCAAGCCAAGCATGCTTAACTGTGAAGTTTCTAACGATGGGCTACTAGAAAGAAATTGCACATTGTTGGTATTAGTAGTACATTATCATTTCTTTTAAACTTTCATAACTTGGGTGTTACAATCGCCCCCATTAGACTCTCAACGTCTTCGTCGCTCTTAAACCATTTGAGGATCCGTTGCTAGGCTTTGATATTTTAGATGTGGCTCCTACGGGTTCAAAAGGTGACTCTAGCACTATAGTTTAGCATTTTGTCCCACAAAGCACTTAGTTCCCTATTTTCAGCTAGCGGGCGGCTCTGCTACAGTTAGTAACGACTCGAATCCCAATTAACGGATTGTCCCAACTGTTATATGACGATGTACTGTCCTCACTGTACTAACATAAGTCTTTTCAGCATGTTTTGTCCTTACTCGCATGCTCCCCAAGAAAACTTCCCAGTAGGTCACCTATCATAGAATTGTTCCAAGGCAAGCACGCTCAATTGTGAATTTTCTAACGATGGATTTCCAGTAAAGAAGGTGCACCTTGTTGGTATGAGTAGTGTCTTATCATTTCTTTTAAGATTTCCTGGCTTGGGTGTTATAACCAATTTACACGATTTTTGCATTTGCCTTTTGTATTTAACTTTTTTTTTTTTCAACATTCTTTAAAAAAAAAAAAAAAAAAAAATTCAAAAAAATTATAAATGTGTGTTTATTCTCAACCATGCTAATAATTATAAATATTTAACCAATAAAATTAAAATTATACTTTTATTTACAAAATAAAGAAGTTAAATTAATAATTACGAAAAATCTTCAATTTTCACGATACAACAATCGAACAACGTGGGAGATCAAGAAATTATATCGAAAACCTTATACCATATAATCTTTACACAATTATTATTAAAATTAAGAATGATTAAAAATATTAGAATCCATTCGATAACTTTGTTTATAAATTTATTTTCAAACAACACATTTTCACACACTTTTAACTTTACACCTTTTTTAAACAATTTTTCAACCATGCATTTTATCTCGAAAATGACAATATTTTTATTTATAAAAAAAACATTTGAACGGATATCTTAATTTATTAAATGGTTAAAAATAATAACATATATTTCAGAAAATATTATTTATTATTTAAAGGATAATAAATATTATTTACACGAATTTTTATTTTTTCTATTTTTATTTTAGTTTTTTTCCCCAAAAATTGAAAATAGATTTTGGAGGGAAAATGACATTTAAATAATAAAATGTTAATTTATATATTTAAATAATAAATGATCGTAGATTTTATAAATAGTTTTTATGAGTTATTGTTAACTTTATTGAAAATACAAATTTGCACGATTTCTGCATTTGCTTCTTGTATTTAACATTTTTTTTTTCAACATTCATTCAAAAAAAAATATCAAAAAAATTATAAATGTGTTTATTCTCAACGTAGCTAATATTTAACCAATAAAGCTATATTTTTATTTACAAAATAAAGAAGTAAATTAATAAATACGAAAAAATCTTCTATTATCATTATACAACAATCGGACAACGTAGAAGATCAAGAAATTATATCGAAAACCATATATCATTTAATCTTTACACAATTATTAAAATTAATAACAATTAAAAATATTTGTATCAATTCGATAACTTTGTCTATAAATTTATTTACAGAGAAAATATGTTTCACCCATTTTTTTAACTATAAATATTTTTTGAAACCATTTTTCATTTTATCTCGAAAATGACAATATATTTATTTATAAACAAAAACAAAGCATTTTTATTTTAATTTTTTCCTAAAAATTGTAAGTGGATTTTGGAGGGAAAATGATATTTAATGATTCTCTCTCCTCACTTTTACTTTCATAAAAAAAAAAAGGTGAAGCCCTCACCTTGGGGCCCCACCTGCCATATCCTGAGCCTTGGTGGAGGATGTAAATCGCGGGATATACCTCAACTGGTCAGGGACTGGAGTTTGGATATTGATTAAATCCATAAGGAAGACAAGTCTAAAGCGTTGCTGCTAGGATTCAAACTCCTCAACTTGTGGATTGCCAGCAGAATTGACATTATATCCCTTCAGCCTTTGCCAGTTAAGTTGTGCTCGCGAGCCACTTCTACTTTCATAAATGTATAGATATATAGATAGATATGAGACATAAATAAGTCTTTTTAGCAATTATAATAAATATTTTAGACGAAAATCGCCTCTATAGATGAGATGTGAAAATGAATAGAGGTTGATGATAAAATTATTACTCCCTTCATTCCGTGAAGATAGACTTGTATTCCTGATTTGTCCGTCACAAATTATCAGAGCATCTCTAATGCTCACCATGGATTGGGGCTAACGTAGTAATGAAATTGATAGAAGTCTAGAGAAAGTGAATAAATTGACAGAATGGATTAAAATTTCATCTCCAATGGTTCCATCTATATTTAAATATTGTTAATTATGTGACATTTTTTTTAAATTTAAAAATAATAACATGCATAGAGAGAAGATGTATGTATCAATTTGTTTGCATATATTTAGTTCAAAAAAATTGTTCGCATTTTTTTAGATTTTAAAATAATAACGTATATAGAGAGAAGATATATGTACCAATTTTATCGCATATATTTCGTTCAAAAAAATTGTCCACACTTTTTTTTTTTTTTTTAATTTAAAAATAATAACGTATATAAATAGAAGATGTATGTACCAATTTGTCAGCAAATATTTCGTTCAAAATAAAATAAAATTGTCCGCATATATAACAACAATTCATTAATTTTACTCCACATGGTCATTTTCCTTTATCAGATATTGAAGTAATTATAAAATAAAAATAAATACGAAATCATCAAGTCAGATTGAACGTCAATATGTAGACGGAGCGCTTGACACTGTTAATTTTTTTCCAGTCACGCTAGCTTAATATTGTAATTGACATTGTGTATTGAAGAGACATTTTTAAGCCATTTCATGAATTTTCTGACATGTCAAGTGTTTTTTTCCAATTGTGGTGTGCATTAGAGATGCTCTAAGCCACTTTCCTTATTGATAGTCTAGATGTTTTTAAATTTTCTAATATACCCTTATTTAATATTCATTACATTATTATCAACAAATATAAAATAATTATATTTATTAATATAGTGTAGTAAAAGGTAAGAAAAGAATTATTTCTAACTACATTAATTACATTTTCTTTCTCTTTAACAAGCTGTTAATCTACGTGAATATATTTACCCATAACATTATCTTTCCCGACAAATTTATAATCACAAGAGGAACACGTATGCATCCATTTTCCTGGTTAATATGATGGCAGTTTTGGATGAACGAAGCCGGGTGGAGTTATACGACGCAATAATTCATGGCCGCAACCGCAACTCGGATGTTGTTAAGAGATTCTTAGCTGAGACTGAGAGTAAACGCATTCACGGTAGCAATAGCCAGGCTAAGTGCATCTAGAGAGACAGCACTCTTGGTGGCCATCAAGGGAGGACACGATTACTTTATCCAGAAGCTGGTTAGATTGACGCCGTCAGGGTTTCTGACTGAGAAGGACGACTCCGGCAATACAGCTCTTCATGCTGCAGCACTTGTCGGGAATGACACAGCAGCCGTTCTGCTCGTCAAAAAAAACCGCTTATTGCTGGATCTTCCAAACAATGATGGATTGTTGCCCATCCAAGTATCTGCAAATCGAGGTCATAAAAAGATTACTTCATACTTGTTAACTACCGGAATTGAAGATGAAAAAAATTCTGATGCGGAACATTATGGAGTTCTTGATTCGAAGGTTTTGGGATCCTTAGTAAATGCAAGATTTTACGGTATGTAAAGTTATAGCTGAAGAAAGATATTTGTTCGAAACTAGCAGAAACGAAAGACCAATATTAAATGAGTCAGAAATTGAAAATTACGAAGTTAACGTGGTTCAGCAAATCGACGACCGCATAATACATTGAGAAAATAATCTTGAAATTTTGCTGAGATAAAAATAGTTTAAACTAATGATCTGTTCTTACTGAAATGGTAGATTTGGCTCAACAGTTGCTTGACTACAAACAAAAATTGGCCTGGGAAGGTATTTGTCCTCTGGAGTTGATGGCTGAAGACCCTGCTGTTTTCCCAAGTGGAACATATTTGAGCATTTGGGGGTCCTTAATCAATTCTTGTTAGTCTCTTTAACAAACTCTTACTCATTTTCATATATCTGTACATTGTTAGTGTACTATCTTCTTATTCAATTACTGTGTTAGGTGTGGAGCCTAATTATCGCGTTCATCAAGTTGTGGAGTCCAATTATTTGATAAGTAGGTAATTTGACAATTGAATAAGGACGTAAATCTTAGTTAAGGACAATTTAGGATATTGTTTTCTTATAAAATTATATTAAAGAATTAGAGTCATTGTCTAACGTGGATTTACTCTTATTGAAGAGTTGGAATCCTTGTATAATTTGGATTTGCCTTTATTAGGTAATTATAGTCCTTGTGTAATATGTATTTACTCCTACTAAATTTATAAATAGGGGCAATCCTTAGGCTTTCATTATCCATCTAATAGGTAGGAAGAAAAAAAAGAGATTAGAGATGTTAGGAAAGATAGGTGTATGTTTTCTCTTGTAAAACATTCTTTTTAATTATAGTGAAGTGAATTGGCAAAGAGGACGTAGTCTCATATTGAGGTGAACATTTATAAATATTGTTTTTCTTGAATGTTTTTCTTTTCTTCATAATAATTGCTTTCAATAAAAATAGAATTAGTGTTTTGGTTCTTTATTGAGAGCAATGACTAGGGAAGAAGGACGTTTACTCGGAATCTACAAGTTTGATGATAATGATTTTGCATTCTGGAATATGCAAATCGAAGATTATCAATACAGTTAGAAACAACACCAAGTTATTTTAGAGGAAAAGCCGACATGAATGAGTGACGAAGATTGAAAACTCCTTGATCGTTAAGTATTGAGTGCTGTTCGATTAACACTATTGAAGAACGTTAGTCGCAATGTACCTGCAGAGAAAACTATGGAGAATCTGATGAAGGTGCTGTCCAATATGTATGAGAAGCCATCCGCATGTAACAAGATATATCTTATAGAAAATTATTGAATTTGAAGATAGCTAGAGGTGCTCCAGCAGTAGAACATCTCAAACAATTGAATGCAATAATCAATCAATTAGTCTTAGTCTAGATTAAATTTGATGATGAGGTTCATACCCTAATCCTATTGGCATCAATACCTAATAGTTGGAGTCTATGAGAGTTAGGGTCGGTGGTAATGCTAAACTGAAATTCAGTGATGTTCGTAATATTATTCTTGTTGAGGATGTTCATAGAAGAGATTCAAGAGAAGTCTCAACATCTAATTCTTCCCTAAACGTTGAGAACAAAGGTAGGAATTTCTAGAGAAATTTTAGTTATAAACCAACGGAAAGAAGTAGAGGAATGGTAGAAGTAGGTCCAAGTCCAAGTCTAAAAAGAAAGTGGAATACTGAAACTGTGGCAAGAAGAAAGAAGAAAGGAATAATGAAAGCGCTAATGTCGTGATTAAAGATGTACAAGGTGCTTTACTTTTGTTAGCAGATAGTCTTATTGATTCTTGGGTAATATATTTAGGAGCTTCTTTTTCTTACCACTGTACATCACGAAATCATGAAAAACTATATTGCTGAAAATTGTGGAAATGTATGCCTTGTTGATGGAGAACCTTTGGATATTATTGGCATTGGTGATGTCAGTTTGAAGATGTCAAACGGATATGTATGCAAAACTCATAAGGTGAAGCATGAACTTAAATTGATGCTTAATCTGATCTTTGTTGGACAACTTGATGATGAAGGTCATGATGCGACTTTTGGTGATGGTTCTTGGAAAGTCACGAAGGGATCCATGATTATTGCTCGAGCAAATAAATCTGGATCTTTACGTCACTTACAATTATAGAGACATGGCTACAGTTGTTGATTCATGAATTAGTTCAGATTTGTGGCATTGCAGATTGTGATACATGAGTGAAAGTGGAATTGAAGTTCTTAATTCCCAAAAGGATGCTACTAGGTTTGAAATTTATTAAACACTGGTTGTGTGAAGGCCGTATTTTTTGACAAGCAAAAAAGGGTTGTTTCTTTAAATGGAGACTTACACTTATAGCAGTTGGATGTAAAGACAACCTTTCTTCATGGTGATTTGGTGGAAGAAATTTACATGATGTAGCCACAAGTTTTTGAAGTACAGGAAAAGGAGAAAATGGTGAACAAACTTCAAAAGATTCTGTATAGTCTTAAGCAAGCTCCAAGGCAATAGTAGAAGAAATTTGACGGATTTATGGAGGTAATAATGACTTCAAAATGTGTCAAGGATATCATTGTTACCATGTAAAGAATCTTGGTAACTCCTATATTATTTTGCTCCTATATGTTGATGACATGTTAATTGATGGTGCTTGCAAACAAGAGATAGTTAAGTTAAAAAGTGATTTATCAAATGAGTTTGCAATGAAGGACTTGAGTGCTACCAAAAAAATACTTTTGATGAGAATAATTAGAGATGGTGATGTCTTGAAACTATCACAAGAAGCGTATTTGGAGAAATCGCTAAGCATGTTCAGTATGGATGATGCAAAATCAATAAGTACTCCTTTGGATAGTTACTTTAAGCTATCAAATGAGTAGTCACTGACTACATAGCAGGAGCGAGCCTACATAGCCAATTTTCCTTATGCCTCTACTATTCGTTGTCTTATCTATGACATGGTGTGTACAAGATTGGATATAGCACATGTATTGGGAGTTGAGTAGATTTATGAGTAATCTTGGTAAACAACATTGGGAAGCAGTAAAGTGGACTCTCAGGTACTTGAGAGGTACTTCGGACATAGTCTTTTGCTTCTGAAAATCGGGCTTGGGATTATAGGGCTATGTAGATGCCGACATAGCAGGAAATATTGATGGCAGGAAGAGTACTATAGGATACGTATACACTTTGGGTGGTACATCAGTTAGTTGGGTGTCTAAGCTACAAAAAAATAGTTGCTCTTTCTACTACCGAGACTGAGTATGTAGCAATAACTGAAGATAGCAAAGAGATGATATGGTTGCAATCTTTCTTGGAAGAATTGGGTCACAAGTATGAAAAAATGTGTTACATTGTAACAGTCAAAGTTCCATTCACTTAGTAAAAAATCCTGTTTATCATGCAAGGACAAAGCATATATATGTTCGTTATCATTTCAATAGATCAACTTTGTATGATGAAATCTTAACACTTGAGAAGATTCAAGGGAATCAGAATTTGGCTTTCATGTTGACGAAGACTGTTCCAATTGAGAAACTAAAATTGTGTGCAGCTTCAATTGGACTTTAATTTTAAGGATTGAGGAGTTGATGTTGCTATAGAAGAGTTATTCATGGCGAATTAGTCTACAAGTGGGAGATTGTTAAGTTGTGGAGCCTAACTATTAGATAACTGGATAAGGTGACAATTGAAGAAGGATGACAATCCTAGTTAAGGACAACTTATGAGATTGTGTTCTTGTAAAATTCTATTAAAGAAATGGAGTCCTTGTCTGATATAAACTTACTCCTATTGAAGATTTGGAATCCCTGTGTAATTTAGATTTGCTTTAATTAGATAATTAAGTTTTTGTGTAATGTGGATTTTCCTCTATTAAATTTTATAAATTGGGGGAAATCTTATGTTTTTATTATCTATGAGAGAGAGAGAGAGAGAGAGAGAGAGAGAGAGAGAGAGAGAGAGAGAGAGAGAGAGAGAGAGAGAGAGAGAGAGAATGTGTGTGTGTGTGTGTGTGTGTTTTCTCTTGTAAAATACTCTTTTTCATTATAGCGAATCCCTACAGCGGCAAAGAGGATGTAATCTCTCATTGTAGTGAACCTCTATAAATCTTGTGTTTATTGATTATTTTTTCTTTATATTAATTACTTTCGATAAAATAGAATTAGGGTTCCTAATTCTCAACACTTGTTGTATCAATGGACGTTTCAATCATGCATTTCATTAACATTTATCAAAATTTACGAAAATGTACTTAAATAATATGATACTAAACAAACCAAGCAGGAGCAATGTCTTCACAAGCTTGTTTTCTTGTCTTTCGCAGTGTGCCCAGAGATGCCCGGAAGACTTTGGAAAATGCTTGAAGTTCTAGGTAAGAAATATACTCAGGCAATCACTTAATATAAAATGAAATAGATTATTTAGCTGTAAAATTATGTGATTTCTTGCAACTACAGTGCCACATATGAAGCTCGTTTGACACATAAAATTGATGCGTCATCAAGCTCTTCAACTAGTCAAACTCGTATGCTCGTTTATTGAAAGTTTGGATGATTTCAAAGCTACCTTAGAACTTAGGAGGCCATTTCTATTAGGGGTACAAAATGGAGTAGAAGAGATTGTTACTGAAATTCTACATTCTTTTCCTGACTCAATAGACTTTACAGATGAAGAGAAGCATTCAGTATTTCATCTTGCTGTAATGTACCGTTGTGAAAAGGTATTTAAGGTTCTTCATGAGATGAATATTAAACAGGATAAGATGTTCTTATCTGATAAAGATGGTAACAATATATTGCATATGGCGGGATACAAAGCCCATCAAGACTTGCTCGATCCTAATCGTGGAGCGATTCTTCAAATGCAGTATGAACTCAGGTGGTTTAAGGTAACTACTATATTCTTATTTTTCATATATTTGAGCTCAGGCTCATGGATGTTTCTAGGTCCATTTCGATTTGAAAGTAGTAAAATTCAGGGAAAATGTTTGAGAATGGATTTCTGATCAAAGTTTTTTGAGAATATTTCCCTTCTATTATTAACTTCATTCTGAAAATGCATTCACTAGAACTATTTATCACTTAAAGATGACTCATTGACGAGTTCTCTCATTTATGTAGCCTTTGCTGAATGCAAAAATTGACCTTCAATCATTTTTCTTTTGTTTGATACAGGAAATGGAGAGACTTTGTAATGCCTAAAGAAATGAAATCAAAGAATTCTGATAAGAAGACACCACTAGCTATCTTTAACGAAGAGCACGCTAACTTGGCTGTAAATGAAATACAGTGGATGACAGGAATGGCTACTGCATGCTCAGTTGCAGCATCACTCATTGTCACAATAGCATTTGCTGCTGCAATCACCGTACCTGGAGGGAACGACAATAATGGCCTCCCCATTTTCTCTAACCAGATGTCCTTCTTAGTCTTTGCCGTTTCAGATTCTATTGCACTTGTCTCATCTATTACTGGTGTTCTATCCTTCTTATCCATTTTTACTTCCCGCTATGGAGTTGATGATTTTCTTAATATCTTGCCCAGCAGACTGATAATCGGCCTAATTTCATTGCTCCTCTCTGTAATATCTCTAATGGTCGCCTTTAGTACAACTATATTTCTTGTGTTTGCTAAGAAGAATCCCCTAATTCTCATACCAATAATCACATTGGCTTGTGCACCAGTCATCTTCTATATCAAACTTCAGCTTCCTCCACTCCTTGATATGATCAACTCCACCTACGGTCCAGGCCCTTTTGGTTAGTAGAAATTTCAATGCAATCTCTCAAAATCTACTAGCAGTTAATTAAGATATTTGAATAAGTTTAGAGAAAATTTTCAGTGAATACTGTGAACTTTAATTTAGTTGTGTAGTTTGATGAGTCTTTCTGCAGGTTGATTGTATCAATTTGATTTCTGTATTACCCTTTCTTCAGCATTGTATAAAGTGCCTCTTGTACAAAATTCCAGGTCAACGAACCAATATAGTTTCTCAATTCAATCAAGCATAAGTGGCAAAATCACACACAAGCATCATGTATTCCAAGTTCTATACAATTTTGTTTAACACTTTTATGGATTTATCCTATTTGTGAACTATTAAAGAGAAACTCTAACTCTCCATTGAGATTATATCACCTCGAACTTCATATAGAGATATTTGACCCAATGATCTGAACTTCATTAAGAGTTATAAAGATTTGACCCTCCTATTGTGGCAACCAGCACTTACAACATAGGATATGTTTTAATTGAAAGTGTGAGTATTGAAATAATATACTCATTGAATGACTTGTTGTTCACCTTATTTTACAACACAAAATATACTAGCAAGTGTTCGAATCGTGAAAAGTAATAAAGTGGACCTAAGAGCCCGGATTATCGTTTCCACAAGGACTGTTATTAGTTACCGAAATTGATTAGTTCTAAACTTATTTGAATACACAAAAGTGTTTGGTATTTTTACTATATGAAGAAAATAAAATATAGAAATAAATCAAGAGATTTTTTTGTTTTTAAAATGATTGTAAAGTAGTTGGAATTCACGATTTCACCTAACCAATTAAATTAACCCAAACTCCAGTTTTATTTCCTAATAATGCATTTGGTTGAATTCACTCAGGTATATTGAAATTCATCTCTCGAGTTTAAATCAATTCTACCTAAATAAATCAACCGTGTATCTCTACAGAGGGTCTGAATTATTCCTTAACTAGATGCATTGAACACAAGAATTCACACACGAACGCAATAATAATAATAAAAATATTTCTATCTCTTGTCCAATTATTGGATTTTATTCATAAGTCTATTTGTTAGCTTACCTCTTGGATTATGTAAAAAAACTCACGAAATCATGAATTAGTGGTCAATTAACTCATGCATTAAACTCAACTAAAATCAATACATGCAACTAATAATTAAAACAACGGAGTTTGGAATTAAAATAATTAACCAGGCTACGTCGTTAATCTCAACATGGAAGTTTAGCTAGACATCGTCATAAAATTACAAAAAACAATAAATATAAGCGTTCATTGAAAATAAAAATAAAGGAAGGAAAGCTTGCACCAAGATTCAATCATTTATGTAATATTCAAGTCTCGCCCCTTTGCTATGCGTTGATCTCCCATGAATCCAATTTAAAAATCTAAAGTTTTAGGGTATTTTTAGGTGAGGAAAAGGTCTGGAAATCGTGCTCAAAAGTTGAATATACAGGTTTTGGAATAACCTAGTAAAGAAGGATGAAAACCTAATGAAAACCATGCAAAAAGTCCAACTCGTGGCACAATCGGAGACGCACACGATCGCATGGAGTTATTGCTCGCAATCGCGTGGACAAGTATTTTAGCCTCGGGTTATAAAATCATATGAAGGCGCGATCATGCAGTGTAATATCTGGCGATCGTGCGGTTGTACGGTTCAGCGCAATTCTTATCTTTTCTCGTCCGTTTAAGTTGGTCCTCCTCTTTTATTTGCACTTCAAGTCTTCATCTTTCAATTTGAGCATTTTAGTCCCCAAACTTTTGAATATTCTCAATTAACTCGTTTCAACTCTCTACTTCTTCAATTAGGTCCTCAAAATCTTGATTTCTTCACTTTAGCATCACACATTTTTCCGATTGGCCTCAATAGCTCCCAAGTGTGTATTTTAACTTCAATTACCATTCAATTGCCTTTAATTCACTTCTAAAACTTCATTCTTTTAATCTTTTGGGATGTTTTTCTGAAATAAAAGCAACTCACAACAAATTAAGTAGAATTTACTCAAAAACAATAGTATATTCTAATTTTGACATATAAGTGTATAAAATACACTTATCAAATACCCCAAACTAGAATTATTGTTCGTCATTGAACAAACTAAAAGTAACAATAATGTCCCAAGCAAAAGCCAAAATTATAAGATAAACTCAAAATTAATTTGCTCGTCATATACCTCAAAGTTCACATGATGTTATCCGGGAAAGGAGCTCAAGGAGAAATCAAGACACGGGCAATTCAACACAATCTACATAGAAAATTGAGCAAGTTTCGTGTTGGACTAGAGTCGAGAATCAAACCGGATCAAGTTGTTTTAAAAGGAACGAAGAACCAGCCAGAGTTGAACCACGCGATCGCGTGGCACAACCGAGGCTCGATCATGCCTTTACATAAAAAATCAACCCGAGAGTTTCATGCATAATCATGCGATCGCACGAGGTTAAACCACGTGATCGCGCAGTTGAAATCGGAGTAGAATTTCGCAGATTTTATTTCCTTTTTCAGTTTTAGTTATTTTAGTTTAATTAGAACTCTATTTTGAGCCCATTAACTGCTACACTAGTTGTTAGGTCGTATTTCATTATTTATATGTTTTCCATTCATTGTAAAAACAAATTTGATTTGATTAAAACAGTTTATTGAGGATTCAATAAAAGTTATAGGTGGATTCCTATATTTCTTCAAACTTATCAAGATTAGTCATCTTGTGGCTTTCATCCCGAACTTATCAAATATTCGCGAGAATATTTGTGGCTTTTAAAACCAAAAACTTATCAAGGAAGACTGGACAATCCTTTTGGCGTTTCGAAAGTCTTGATTCTTTATTCCGCATCGTTTATCTTTGCGTCGTGATTGTTGGGTCAAGATTCCACCGTCTATCCACAACCTGGGTTCGGAACTTTTCGGCGTTAATTCTGCGCATCTCGAATTGTATCATTTGGTATCAGAGCTGGACTCCAAATTCAGGTTTATCCCATCCTAGCTTAATTCTTATGTTTATCATCCTGTCTGTTATAAGAATGATCCATATCATGTTATTGAGTCTTTTTTTCTCGAGTTTTCTTTTTTTCGTGTTCTTCATGCTAGTAATTTTTTCCAGTTTTTGATCCATATAAAAATTTAAAAGTGTTTATTTTATTCAATTCTTATCCAAATCATGTTCCGTTTGTTTTGTTTCGTTCATGTCGAATATTCGGATTTATATAAAAAAATTATTAGTTTTTTTTTTTTTTCGAAAATTCATCCATTATTCAAAAAAAAAAAAAAAGTCAAAAACTCATATACAATTCCAACATTCATTCTTGCTATTTGATGTCTAAATCCTAATATTTTGAGTTTTCTTGCTTTTATTGAGATGCCACATAAGGGATGGATTATGATCCGAGCTCCTTATTCAAAACTAGATTTTATACGGATCATAAGGAGTGTAGTATGGAAATTGATGGAGAGTGCTTTACTAATTTTGTTAGTAGCGCTGTGGTTGAAAAATTAGGACTACCCCTAGTACCACACTATAAACCCTATAGGATGACGTGGATGAGGGAGTTTGGGAAGTTCAAAGTAACTAAACAAGTTCTAGTGTCTATCACCCATGGAAGGTATAGTGAGGATGTATGATGTGTTGTAGTGCCATTAAAATCTTATCATATTTTATTGGGAAAACTATGGAGACGTAGAAGGGAGGCTGTTTATGATAATAATATGCACATATACAAATTTCTTAAGAAAGGTAAAACATGTGCACTATATGGGTTGACATTAGAGGACGCACTAGAAGATTTACGGAGGGTAAGGAAGGAGAGTGAAATGTGCTGTAATAGGAAGTATCATGGGGGCTCTAGTGTCTATCACCCATGGAAGGTATAGTGAGGATGTATGGTGTGATGTAGTGCCATTAAAATCTTATCATATTTTATTGAGAAAACTATGGAGACGTAGGAGGGAGGCTGTTTATGATAAGAATATGCACATATACAAATTCCTTAAGAAAGGTAAACCATGTGCACTACATGGGTTGACATTAGAGGACGCGCTAGAAGATTCACGGAGGGTAAGGAAGGAGAGTGAAATGTGCTGTAATAGAAAGTATCGTGGGGATAAGGATATTGAGAAGAAGGAGGGGGAGTTGAAATTAAAATTAGATGATCAAACTCCAGAATTTGATGAGGAAAATGTAGAGTTGGATGGCGAGGGAATCATTGGAAATACAATTGTTGATGATGGGAAGTATAAATTGGAAGTTGGGGGTAGAAGTGCAAGTTTTGAATTTTGAAGTTGAAGAACCACATTTGATTTGTGGGGAGGAATTGCATAAAATTGTTGATAAAAATGTGGAGTTAGAAGAGGTGGTTGGGTGTGAAGAAAAAGAAAAAGAGGTGGTTGGGCAAAAAGTTGAAAAGATTGGGGAAGGAGAAGAGAAGGGTCTCATTGTGGGGAAAAATGAATTGTTGGAGATAATGAGCCATGAGTACAAGGATCCATATCTTGTACCATTTGAAAATAACATTCCCCACCCTATTTTATTTAAATCTTTTTTGCAGGTTAAAAGTGTTTGGAAAAATTGGTCACGCCACCTACATCCAAAGGTGTTTCTACTTCAAGCTATTCATGTAACTCCAATTGCCAAATACTGTTGGTTGATCCCGTGGTAGGGAATCAATAATTTTCCATTCGATCCAGGTGGAGCAATTTTACATCAAGGCCCCAATAGCAGGAAATGTTTGACAAGCAGGCCGAAAATTGATTCGAGGTCGAATCCTTGTCTAGAGAAGGGGATGATGTGATCCGAAAAAGGAGCACAAAGGAGAAATCAAGACATGGGAAATGCAACAACAATCTACATAGAAAATTGAGCAAGTTTCGTGTTGGCCTGAGTCGAGAATCAAACCGGATCAAGTTGTTTTAAAAGGAGCGAAGAACCAGCCGGAGTTGAACCACGCGATCGTGTGGCACAACCCAGGCTTGATCTCACCTTTGCATAAAAAATCAACCCGAAAGTTTCAGGCATAACCACGCGATCGCGTGAGGTTAAACCATGCAATCGCGTAGTTGAAATCGGAGTAGAATTTCGCAGATTTTATTTTCTTTTTCAGTTTTAGCTATTTTAGTTTAATTAGAACTCTATTTTGAGCCCATTAGCGGCTACCTTAGTTGTTAGGTCGTATTTCATTATTTATATGTTTTCCATTCATTGTAAAAACAGATTTAATTTGATTAAAACAGTTTATGGAGGATTCAATAAAAGTGATAGGTGGATTCCTATATTACTTCGAACTTATCAAGATTAGTCATCTTGTGGCGTTCATCAAGAACTTATCAAATATTCGCGAGAATATTTGTGGTGTTCAAAATCAGAAACTTATCAAGGAAGTTGGACAGATTCTTGTGGTGTTTCACAAAACTTGGTTTTTCAATCCGCATAGTTGATCTCGCGTCATGATTGTCGGGTCAAAATTCCTCCGTCCATCCACAACCTGAGTTCGAAACTTTCCAGCATTAATTCCGCGCATCTCGAATCGTATCATCACATCGATCATACACTTTAGAAAAGACAGTCAGACAACACATTAAACTTATTTGTTACTTATCCGATGCTCAACTTTTCACGAGTGTGTGTGAATAGTCAAAATTAAATGCATACTTATATTAAGACATACTTAACATAGTGTTGCTCTAAATTGCATAAGCCCATATCCTAGGTGTAAGACAATGCTTTTCTTTCAAATCTTTGCATCTCTTAAGGTATGATCACTTTCTTATGTTTTTCTCTCAAATCCCAATGTTCCTTCTACTTATGTGGTTTCTAATCATAAAACATTGTATTTTTCCACACAAAGCGTTCAGAATTGGCTAAAGTCAACCTAAACGATCGATGGTAAGAAGTTCCCTACTCCATGCCTTTAGTTTCCAAAGTCTCAGTCTACTTTATTTTACTCTTTATGGATGACTTTTTCCTTCTTTTTCTTTTATGTCATTGTCTTTTGCCCATCTTTGTGAAATACTTTCCTTATTTACTTTCTATGTGACCCTTGTAGCGAGTTTTGGGTCTGCGACTGTGACGCACAGCCGAATTTTTCCTTGATTTTCAAATTTTGATGCCAACACGTGGCGTATAAAATTTGCGAAAATCCTTTTATGTTTCTTTTCATAAATTAGTGACGTAAACTACATCACTTGACTGGGATTTCAAAATCACTTTATTTTAAAATAAAATTCATTTATTTAAAAGTAATAAAACATTTAATAGAAGATGTTGACTTTAAAATCTTTTAGATAAAAGTAACAATAACAAAAATTAGCGAGTTTGACAGTTCAAACACAAGACCTTATTCAGTAAGTCCACAGCTCACAGGTCGTCACCTTGCACAGCACTATCCGTCTCTCACCGTCTGAAAATTCGAACCAATTCCTTTTTCATTTATATTATTACCTGAAACATTAGATGTGACGTGGAATGAACATACACTTGCCCAGTGAGTGGAGTATGGTGCACATGTGCTATTGCACGTAGACAAGTCAACTTCACGTATTCAAAATTCGTGCAAGCTTTACTTATTAAATTAATCAAGTCCATATTCATAACTCCTACTCATGTCATATATTAAAGATCAGACCCAAGTCAAGTTCGAGTCAAGTTAATTTAGATTATATGTATTTCAAGTTATATCCAGTCTAGTCAAGTCAATTTCATATATTCAAATCAAGTCAAATTCACATATTCTAGTCAAGTCAAACTTCATATATTTAAGATCACGTCTTACATATTTTTAAACTAATTAATTCATATACTCGAGTCATATAATCAAGACAAGACAAGTCAAGGCAAGACATTTATTCAAGTCGGGTCAAGATAATATATTCAAGTTCATATGCATTTGCATATTAATCAAATCGAGTCAAGTTTATATAATCATGACTGGTGCAAATGCTTGTCTTTTCAAGAGAGCATGACTTTTAATAGGTCCCATATTACAAATCAACTACTATCCTGCGCGCACACAAGCAGGGAATGTAATCCCCAAGTTCAAGTGTAGAGTTTATTCCGTGAGTTCTTTTACAAACGTGGTTTCTATACCACGAGTTTCAAGCAGGGAGTCAAGAAACTTGAAATTCATTATCAAGTGTAACCACATCGTGATCCAATTACTGGACTCCATGGCACGTATATCAAGACAAGCTGGATAGAGTGACGTAATACCAAGAAATTCTTTTCTATGCAATGCATAATAAAGACATGAAAATTCTTTTAATGCAATGCGTAATAAAAGCATATCATGAAGTAGCATCACTTAATCAACTACAAGTCTAGCCAAGTCAAGTTAAGTTAAGTTAAGACAAATTAATATGTTCAGGAATTACACAGACAAATTAATCTTATATATTCAAGATCAAGATAATATTCAAGTGGAATCAAATTCATATAATCATGTACTATATCTTTTAGCAAGTAGATGACATACGTCACCTAAGTAAGAACAAGAAAAAATACTAGTTAAAGTATCATGTATCGATACACGATGAGCAGAACCTTTTTACGAGTTCAACGTATTGATACTCAATATTTATTATTACTTATTTACATCTAGAATTGTTTATCAATTTTAGGATTATGTCAAGATGTACCATAGTAACTCAAGACATATCACATTATTTCAATAATACTGATTAAGACTTTAAAATGTATAACGTATCGATACATAAAAGAAAACAGAAACATCTTAAAACTTCAATGTATTGATACATATGGTAACTTTATTAGTCTTTTAGATCAAAAGATTACCATCTTTAATATGAGCCAATCATATTAACAAGCACAATATTTATTCAAGATATCCAAGTAATATAAGTTAATGATGATAAATTTTGATTATCTCTTTTCTATTAAACGAGCCATTCTTTTATTGTAACCAAGCTATTGACGCTAAGATAAGCTCAACAATATTATAATATTAAGATTAAATATGAAATACTTATAGAGAGATCATACCAAACTCATATCAAGTAAAACATATCCCTATAACAAGATTATATACTTCATATATTCAATGTAAAACAAGTAAACAATTAAACATATTCCACCCACCTTAATTCAGAAGTGCCTAAAATAAGGTTCCCTAAATTTCTGCTTCATGGTGTATCGATACTTCAAGAACATGTTCATCTTCAAGCTTCATTTATCGATACCTACAGTTTATTCAGCAACGCCAATACTGGTTTCTAGAATTTCTCACGAGTTAAACTATATTTTTTGGATCATAATTTCATTTAGGATATCAAGAATATGTTATTAATTAAAAAGTCTTGAGCCAAACATAATCTTCAAGGGAGAAAAGAGGACTTATTCTTCTACGGTTTTTCTTTAAGTTTTTGTGTGTGTGTGTGTGTGTGATTTCCATTCAAATGCTAAAGTTATTTATAGGTAAAGAGAAAGCATGAGGTGGAAGATCTCAACCATGCAAGCATGAGGTGTAGAAGCTAGAGTGGATGACAAATCAAAGCTATAAGGAGGTGGTGGCATTTAGCTTGAACACGTCATACTTGGAATATTTTTTTTCTTGATAAATTTTTGAAGTACTCACGGAGTACTTTAATGTGTAATTTACAGTGCAAGAAATGGATAACCGAGGAGGAAGTTATGGCCTTATGAAGTTGGTCACTTAAAATCGTTTTTTGGGTTACCGTTTTTACCGTATTAACTTTAAAAATTCACCGAGAGCTATCCATTGGTCGGAATGACAAACCGTTTTCGTATTCTCAAAATTTTCTATGAGATCTTGATCGTACATTTATCACATGTAATCAAATAAGGTCAAGAGTGCTAGAAAATTTTTCGAACAAAGAGATACTCAAATACGTTTTTGACGTAACTTTTCTTTATTTAATATTTTCATTTATCTTTCATTTAAACACGTTTTTCTTTATTTATACTTTCAAAATAATTACATAAATTATAAAATATTCTTATTATGTCATCATGAATAATAAAGAACGTCAAAATTTTAAGATCGTTACAGTGACTCCCAAGTCAGACCACTTTAGGGCACTAGGTTTAGAGAACCCCGTAGAGTCAATTACCCGAGTTACAAAGGCTACCAAGAAAATTTAAAGATGTTTTTATATCTTGTATGTAATTCATCTCTCCCTTAAGCTTTTTAGTTCACCCATGTAGCAAGCTTTAAGCTGATTGCTCCCAATTGAGATGAATTTAGGGTACCAAGGTTTAACACTCTTAAAAGTTTAATTGCTCGAGTAAAAAAGGCTATGGAAAGAGGAATAGACTTATTTATTGAGTAGCTAATGCTGGCTTATACTTGTTGATCAAGATTTCTTTAACCAATGACACATTTCAGGAACTTCAGATCCTCAAACGTTCAAGCCTACTATACCAAACCTTACACCCCCCAAAATGCTCTTGAACAAGTTTAGTTTCTAAGTTGGGATTTCTATAGATCTAAAGTTAGGAATCATAGAGTCAAAATTAGGTTGAAAAATTCAAAATTGCCCCCACATATGCTAAATAAATCTCTCTACAAGTAATTATTCAACAATGACTATGTGCTCATAGTTAGAAAAGTATAACATGGATAAGTCAATAAGAAGAACATTTAAGCGTATATGTGTCCAAAACTCCAACTAAAACACACATCCAATAAGAAATGTATCATAGGCAATAAATAAATCATCTAGAATTTTCTTTATCCCATTAAAATCGAATGAATGTGTAAAATGAAAATGAAATCAATAAGATGAATGAGATTTTCCATCCTCAAACTAGAAAGAAACATTTCCCTCAATGTTTTTCAAATAGATGTAAATATGTAAAACAAGACAAAAGCGAGAGGGTACTAGTACTTCCCAGGTGTAGAGGAAGTGTTTCACTGCCTTGAAGCTTTTGTTTGATGTCACTTTGATCATCTTTACCCTTTTTTTGTAACTTTCTAGCTTGAATCGAGGTGTTTAAAGTGGTCTTTCCCTTGCAAATAAGAGATTAAACGACTTTAGAAGATGTGAACACCATAAAAAAAAACTCATAATATTCAATACCAACACCCCCAAACTAAAGGTAAAGCACAATTCTGATTTTTCAAAAGTGATCAACCACTGACGTTCAGCCCATGATATCGCCTCGAAAAACTAAAAATTTTCAAGCAACCTCTGGGCATATGAAATTGCATAGCATGGTCTACAACATACTAAAATTTCAAAGCATTTGGAGTTCAATAGGATCATAAAAATATGTAGCAAAGTAGGGACCAGAAGCTGAAAATTGGTGCAGTGGCCTACAGTGGGGCTGCAATCGTGCAAACATGGTTTTCATGTGTTTTATGCGACGTGATGAACTAAACCATGAGATAATGACACATACTCAATGATATACATGTGATGAAGATATATGCTCGAAAGAATTTCTCAAAAAGGCTCAAAAGCTTCTCTGTGGCATTTCTTCGAACACTAGGGATGTGTTGAGAGCTCAGAAGGGGAATCACAAATTTTGGTATATGAGTTAATCCGAAAATTTTATACCTAGAAAATCACAATTCATTAAACCACATTCTAACCTAATCACATTCTTTGTCAACTCACAATTTGTATAAACGAGAGTATGAAAATTTCTTCAAAATTTAGTGAAAATATCCCTAAAGTGATAAAAACCATACCTTGAATTCTATTTGCAAGTGATATTGACAAGAAATTTATGAAACTTGGTGTTGATGACATACAATAAAGATGAAGGATCAAAAGTGGAGTGATTTGAGAGAGAAAAAGAGTTTATGATGTAATGAATTGAAAAAGTATAGTTGAGTTACAAATTCTGCCGAAATTGTACCTAGAATAACCACGCGATCGCGTAGGCTAATTCTGCAGCCAAAGTTTTTATTAAATGCACTCGTACGATCGTGTGGTATTACTACTGTGCGGTTACGCAATTTTTCGACAAAAGATATTTAAAATTTTCTTTTTTTGAATTTCAAACCCCTTTTTTAACCTCGAAACACTTCATGATTAGTTCTGTGTTCTACCAAATTTTCTCCACGATCTAAACTCGTGTGTGTGTTTTTGGGGTGATGATTTAGCCTAGTGTACCTAAACCATGCAAAATCAACAACATAATAAACATGCAAAAATAGTCAAACATGCAAAGTTATCCTAACATGCAAACATGCACAACTTAAACATGTAACCTATCATGCATGCATCTAAAATCAAATATGAAATAGAAAATTTAAAGTGATGTAAATAAAAGGGAAGAAGGTTGGGTTGCCTCCCAACAAGCGCTCTGTTTATAGTCTTAAGCCCGACTTTTTGCACTTTTCATCATGGAGGCATGATCGATGCTTGTGAAACCTTGCGTTGCTTGCAATTCCCAGCATTGCACTTTTCAACTCTTTTTCGCACCTTCTTGAATTTATTGGTGTCTTTTTCAGTGTTGTTTTGCGGATAGTTTGGCTTTTCTTCCTTTTTGTAGTTATGTCCAATTTCTTGCACAGCAACTTTCACTTTGCAGCAACTTTCAGCTTGAACTTTAAAATCATGTCATGAAATTATGCTGAAAGTGACTTACTCATTTTTCACCCTGAATATGATTCCCCTTTTTAATGTCTATTAGGGTTCGTCCAGTTGCAAGGAACAGTCTTCCAAAAATTAGAGGTACTCGATTGTCCTCCTCTATGTCAAAGATCACGAAGTCTGTTGGAAAGAAAAATTTGTCCACTTTTACTATGACCTTCTCAACTATCATATGTGGATCCTATCATCTGTTTGCTAGCTTAAGTGTGATGTTTGTTGGTTTAGGTTCCCCCAAACCAAGTTTTTTGTACATAGAAAGAAGCAGTAGTTAACACTAGCTCCTAGATCACACAAAACATTCTCAAAACTTAAGTTACCAATAGTACAAGGGATAGAGGAACTCCCTGGATCTTTCAGTTTTTGTTGGAAACTTGTTTTGTAGAATGGCACTACATACCTCACTCAAGGCTACTATTTCAAAATATTCAAGCTTCCTTTTGTTTGACAGCGTCTCTTTTATGAACTTCATGTAAAGAGGCATTTGAGCTAGAGCCTTGGAAAATGGGATGTTGATGTGAAGTTTCTTAAAAATTTTCAGGAATTTTCCAAACTGCTGCTCCATCTAATGCTTAATCACTCTTTGAGAGTATAGAATTGGTGGAACATACGCTTTGACTGGAGGTCGAACTCGAACATCTGCATTTTCTTGAACTTTTGGAGTTGACCGCTGTTCTTCCTCAACTATCTACTCCTTTACCACATTTTGCCTTATTTTATTTTCATACTCCTCAACAGTTATTTCAGGTAACTGAACCCCACTCCTGGTTGTTATTGCATTCACATGCTCTTGAGGATTAGTTTTTGTATTACTTGGTAATTGTCCAGGCTATCTTTCATATCTTTCTGATATGCTTGCTGCCAACTACCCCATCTGAGTAATTATGGTGAGTTGAGGTAAGCAAGAAAGCAAGTACTACTTACTTTCAACATTGGGACATATGAAGATCAAGTACTTTGTGACGTGGTTCCCATGCAAGCTACACATATATTATTGGGTAGGCCATGGCAGTATGATAGGAGAGTATTGCATGATGGTAGGAAAAATAGGTATAGCTTCGAAATGAATGGGAAGCCCGTAACACTCCTACCTTTGAGTCCGGAAGAAGTTTATAAAGACCAATTGAAACTCAAGAGGGAGGAGGAGGAGGAGGAAAAAGAAAGAAGAAGAAGAAAAAAGGTGGAGTTGAGTGGAGAACAAAAAGAAGGTGAGAAAAAAAGAGGGGAGAAAAGTAGTGGAAAAATGAGGGGGTGAAAGAAAAAAGAAAGAGAGCAAAAGATGTTGAGAAAAGAATGAATTTTTATGCTAGTAAAGGTGATGTGGAGAGAGCCTTAAAAGAAAATCATTCCATTCTTTTGATGGTGTATAAGGAGTCCCTCCTTACACTTGATGAACCTCACACTTCCCTCCCCACTTTATCTACTTCTTTGTTGCAGGAGTTCGAAAATGTCTTCCCGAAGGAGATGCCTAGTGGACTACCACCCATTAGGGGCATCGAGCATCAAATTGATTTCATTCCTGGAGCCGTCATTCCAAATAGACCGGCATACCGAAGCAACCCGGAAGAGACCAAGGAACTCCAAAAACAAGTCGAGGAGTTGATGAGCAAATGATATGTTCTTGAGAGCATGAGTCCTTGTGCCGTTCCCGTGCCACTAGTGCCCAAAAAGGATGGAACCTTTATAATGTGCGTCGATTTCCGAGCCATTAACAACATAATAGTAAAGTATCTACACCCTATTCATAGGTTAAATGATATGCTAGTTGAATTGCATGGTTCTTGCATTTTTAGTAAAATTGACTTGAGAAGTGGATACCGCCAAATTAGGATGAGAGAAGGAGACGAATGGAAAACCACTTTTAAAACTAAATATGGTTTATATGAATGGTTGGTTATGCCCTTCGGTATCACTAATACACCAAGCACTTTTATGAGATTAATGAACTATGTCTTGCGTGCATTCATTGGAAAATTTGTGGTAGTTTACTTCGATGATATTTTGATTTATAGCAAGAATTTGAATGAGCATTTGAGGAGTGTACTTTTGGTTTTAAAAGAAGAAAAATTGTATGCTAACCTCAAAAAGTGTAATTTTTGCATGGAGAGTGTGGTCTTTCTTGGATTTGTAGTTAGTACTAAGGGGATAGAGGTCGATGAGGAAAAGATCAAAGCCATTAAGAAATGGCCCACTCCCACAAGTGTCACCGAGGTAAGAAGCTTTCACGGGTTAGCTAGTTTTTACCATCGTTTTGTCAAGGATTTTAGCACACTAGCTTCACCACTTACCGAGGTTGTCAAAAAGCATGTTGGGTTTAAATGGGAGGTAGGCACAAGAGAATGCATTTAATGAAATAAAGAACAAATTGTGCACCGCCCCGGTTTTATCCTTGCCTAATTTTGACAAAACTTTTGAGATTGAATGTGATGCTTCAGGCACAGGTATTGGAGCAGTTTTGATGCAGGAAAGGAGGCCGATTACCTACTTTAGCGAGAAGCTCAGTGGAGCCACCCTGAACTACCCCACCTATGACAAGGAGCTCTATGCGTTGGTGAGATCATTAGAGACATGGCACCACCACTTGTGTCCTAGAGAGTTCATCATCCACACCGACCATGAGTCATTGAAGCACTTGAAGGGGCAAGGGAAGTTGAGCAAGAGGCATGCCAAATGGGTGGAATACGTGGAAACTTTTCCCTATGTCATCAAATACAAACACGGTAAGGAGAATGTGGTAGCCGACACCCTTTCTCGAAGGTATGCTCTTATTACTACCTTGAGTGCTAAGTTGTTGGGTTTTGAGAGCATTAAGGACTTATATGCGCATGATGCAGACTTTGCTAGTATATTTGTATCATGTGAGGATTGCATTTGATAAATACTATAGGCATGAGGGGTTTTTGTTTCGTGAAGGTAAACTTTGTGTGCGAAATTGCTCATTGAGGGAGTTGATGGTAAGGGAGGCCCATGGAGGGGGATTGATGGGTCACTTTGGGGGTGAGGAGGACCTTGGAAATCTTGCAAGAACATTTCTTTTGGCCTAAAATAAGGAGGGACGTTGGGAGAATTTGTTCTAGGTGCATAACTTGTAAGAAAGTCAATTCCAAGGTAGAACCACATGGATTATATACGCCCCTACCCGTTCCTAGTGAACCGTGGACCGACATTTCTATGGATTTTATCTTAGGTTTGCCTAGGTCCAAGAAGGGGAACGATTCCATATTTGTGATAGTTGACCGATTTAGTAAAATGGAACACTTCCCTGCTTGTCATAAAATCGATGATACCACTCACATAGCCGACCTATTCTTTAAAGAAGTGGTGAGACTCCACGGGATACCAAGGAGCATTGTGTCGAATAGAGATGTTAAATTCCTCAGCCACTTTTGGAAGGTTTTGTGGGATAAATTGGGGACTAAAATTTTATTTTCCACGACGTGTCACCCTCAAACTGATGGTCAAACCGAAGTTGTTAATAGAACCTAACACAACTTCTTCGCACTATCCTTAAGGGCAATTTGAAGAATTGGGAAGAGTGTTACCTTTTGTTGAATTTGCATATAATCGAAGTGTTCATTCTACTACTTCTTTTTCTCCATTCGAGATTGTTTATGGTTTTAACCCTTTAACTCATTTGGATTTAATTCCGTTTCCTATTGATGAAAGAGGTAGTTTAGATGGGAAGAGAAAAGCATAGTTCGTAAAATCTCTCCACGAGAAGGTCAAACTCCAAATCGAGAAGAAGAATGAACAATATGCCTCCAGTGCCAACAAAGGTAGAAAGCGTATGTCATTCGAGGTCGGTGATTGGGTATGGTTACATTTGAGGAAGGAGCGGTTCCCGAATCAAAGAAAATCAAAATTGCAACCACGTGGTGATGGCCCCTTCCAAATCCTCGAGAAAATTAATGACAATGCCTACAAGCTTGACCTCCCTGGTGAGTACAATGTATCTGCTTCTTTTAATGTCTCTGACTTATCCCCTTTTGATGCAGATGAAGATTCGAGGTCGAATCATTTTCAAGAGGGAGGGGATGATGAGAATCAAGGGAATCAATAGAGTCAAAGTCAAACAAGTCAACCATCGATAAGAATACCGGTGGGGCCTATGACAAGATCCAAGGCTAAAGAGGTCCAAGAATCGATGACGCGACTTATTTTCAAGCTCCGAAATCAAGTCCACGTGGAAGAGAGCAAGATTGAGGTCAATTGCCTAATTTTGGAAGCTCAAGACATTTCAGTTGACCAAAAGTCACTCCTGTCGACCGAAACTCTGCAGGGATTTTAGAGGTAGTCTCAGTCGGGTTCGGCTGAGCTTTGTACGACCGAAAATACCATTTCGGTCGACCAGGTGTTCGACCGAAAGTCTCCCGAATGTAAAAGCGGGGTTTTTTTGTGCAATTTCTCAAACTTTTTGTTTTCACTTTTGTATACATATTGTAAATGTCTCATAACCATAGATAGTTTTCGGCATTTGAAGAACACTCCATTGAGAGCTTTTAGAGAGGTATTATCCTTTTTTTACCTTGTAACTATTATTGGAATTTTCTTCAACTTATATATTGAGAGTTTATCTTGTGTATTTGTTGTTGTTCATTCCACACAATCTTGGTATTTATCTTAATCTTTCCATTGGGCTAGGGTTAACTTTCCTTAGAATTTTGGTTGGGTTAAACTTGGGTCAAGATTCTTCATTTATTACCATTTTTAGCTTTCTTGGGTTGATACAAAAATTGTTGTGGGAATTTTTGGTTTAATCACCAAAGGGGTTCGCATCACGGGTACTACAAGCTGTCAAGGATTGCAGATGTCAAATGTCGAGATCCATATTTTACAGAATTTTTATGAAATGTAATATTTTCCAACACCAATGAAATAGATTGTATTGTCACAACATAATTGCATTAGTACACAGCATCCACACAATAATAATAATAATAATAATAATAATAATAATAATAATAATAATAATAATAATAATAATAATAATAATAATAATAATAATAATAATAATAATAATAATAACCAACGTAATTACATACATATATTCAAAAGAGAGTTTTCAAAATACATTCTAACTATGACTTCCTCCAATCAGATTGGTAAATGTAACACGATTGTGCCCTACACGCCAACATTTTAGAACACTTCTTGACTTTGATGTAGGTACATCAACGAAACACATATTTTATATGCCCGACTCTCATAAAATAACCTGGACGACTCTACATACATTTTTCCATAATTGTGTAGTGCGTACTGTGTAAATCGACAGTTAAACTATCGATTTTTGACGTTTGGAAATTGTCTAGTTCGATATTTTACTCGTCGAACTCGACAGTTCATACTACACGATTGGCTTTAAATACAAGGGTTCAAATGAAATTCTTCATCAACTATTAATGTTCTTCATAAATGTCGAACTGTCAAATAACAATTTATGATAAATAATGCTTTCTGATATGAAGAATATTACAATAATGGATGATCTTCATGCATTTATGAGGTAAAATGAGTTATCATTCTTGTAACACCCCGAAAATTCATCCTATTATTATATTAAATTATTCACTTTTAATGGAACCCACTTGAAAGTCAAACAGAAATTTTTATTTATTTGACTTAATTAAAGTGGCCTATTCGATATTAAATAAGACTTTTAATTTATTTGACGTAATATCAATGAAAAGTAATTTTATCGATTAAATAAATTGATTATCGGTTCCACAATTGGGAAAAAAAAATATGGATTGATATATATGGAACGTACTTTAAAGTGGAACTAAGAATTTGTCTCAATGTTCAAAAATAATAGACCAAAATCAATCCGAAAATTTATCGGTCAAAATAATAATAATGAAAGTAATATAATGAGTATATATATAATTATGAAAATTTCACGTCACCTATATATATAATTTGTCATATAGTTTCATGACGTGTACATTCTTAGTTTCGTTATCTGTCTTAACTATTCATATATACCATCGTGTAGAGCTCTGAATGTTGACCCCTCAAAATGGGATATTGTAGAAACATATTCGATCGACGTACGTGCCTCGTAAAACTTTAATAAAGAAGGTTGACAGTTTGAAATATTAGTTTTAAACGGCCTATTTTGACAACCCGTAACTTTTACTATAGTTGACCACATTGCGTTTCAGAAATGATAGGGAAACTAGATTGTGAGTATTTCGGAATGTCATATTGAAAGTTCAATTTTGATGATGATAATAATAATAATAATAATAATAATAATAATAAGGGTACAAAAAATTAAGATGAAGTAGCCGCTTGAAAATAAATCTAAATAAAATAATTTTAAGTGGCTAACTTTGACGAACCATAACTTTTATACTGATTATCGATTTTATAATCCGAAAATATCGTTGTAATATATTCCTTGAGAACTTCATATTGACCACAAGAACTCTTTATTACGACTTCATATGACCTTATAATTTTTAAAGTCATTTTGAAGTTTTTAATAATTTTTTGGACTAAAATTTAAATCTTATATTTCATGGGATTAAAAGAGCAAATAAAATAATTTATTTAATTGCAGTTTAATCCCTCATAAAATCTATATATATGGGCAGTAGGAAAACAGAGAAAAAAGAAGGAATGGAACTTTCAGTTCCCATTTTTAACTAGGGGTCGACCCCCCATTTAAACATTTCAAGTAAGGGGGTTGACCCCCCAATTATTTTGAAAGGTGGGTCGACCCCCCCCCCTTCTGAAAGTAATTGTTTAGTTTTTTTTATTTCTTTTATTATTATATTATATATTATTATATATATAACATAATATGATTAGAATTATATTATTAATGTTATGATTATTATTTTGGATATGAGAAGTACATTAATTTTCGTATGAGGAATAATAAAGCGGTTCAATCCCATTAAAATAATGTTGGTCCATATAATTATTTTGATAAAATATTGTGAAAATTGGACTACAACCCTGAGCTGAAACTTTTTATTGGTTTATGCAACCCAATTATCGAAATAATGAATTATATATCAATTAAATATAAAATTTTGATAAATCTCTCATAACCGACCATGAGAGAAAATCAAGGAAAACGCATAATCACATTAATAAAACAGTTAAAACCAACAAATATTTTGTAACTGAAGCATGATTTACTCATACCTAATATCGTTGTAATCTTGGGATTGAGAGATTTTCTGTTGAACGCAAGATTATTCTCAAGATCAAGGACACGAAACTATTTGGTGAAGAACTTTGTCTCACATCCTCCTCATCAATTTACAGTATCCTGAGCAGAGTTTCATCTGAACATTTAACAGGTACAATTTCATTTAAATGAATATGATTACGTATCCCTACATTGTCCATAAGTAGATAATTTCATGACTTCCATCGATGAATTGCTCGATACCAAAAGTTAGAGTACATATCTCAATTTCATGTGATATAGTTTTAATTGATTTGGATTGATACCTATGCAAATCTTGTTTATTTTACACTCAGATTATAGATGATGACGTATGTATGATAAAAGATAAAACGAAAAATATAAGTAAAACTCGACACAATGACCATATCACAATGAAAAATGTTAGAAACTCTAGAAATGTGTTGATGTATTAACAAAATGATCGTGGCAATGCGGAATGTATTCCTTTATCTAGGTTGGTGAGTTATAGTTATTAAGAATTTTTCTTGACTAATTAGAATGAATTATTACTTACTGTAGAATATTTTCAGTAAATTATTTTGCATCGCTTGAAGGTCCTACATAGATACTTAGGTGATATTTTAAAACGTAATGTTTGATTTTTAATTTGAATATGCTGTGAGACTAGACAGAAAAACCAAAAGCTAACTTAGGTGAGGAATGAAAAATTTAAGAATGGTAAGAACCTGATATTATGCAATAACCTGGAAGTTGTTGCACCTCAGACAGTTTCACTTCATCTGGTAAATTTAATTCAAAAAAGAACAAAGGTATTGTTTCCCCTATTATTTTTAATTTCAGCAGTATTTTTATGAGATCGGCAATTATACATGTCAATTTTTACAAGTTTGTTTTCAAGTTTAATACTGTTTACAAGTATGTTGCTCGGGTGTAAACTAAAATATGCCAATGTTCGATTTTTACAGGAACAGAAAATGGTTTCCGTAACTCTATTTGTTCACTTTGATGGTTCGTGGGATGAATCTAACACATACTATGGCTATTCTGTATGAGGCACGGTAATACCTGATGACTGTACATACATTGAACTAATTAGGTTGATAGCTATTCAACTTGAAAAGGAGCCAGAAAACCACCAGTACACATTGTGTTATCAAGAGAGTAATGGAGGTCCTCGTGTTCAGATAGCAAATGACTACTCGGTATTATTTTACTTGGAGATAAAAAGGGGGAGGTTGATAGAAAAAGCTACCCACTATGTGTTGATGTCTGTGACCTAGCGCCGAAACCATCAAATCCCACAATCAATTTAATTTTCAAAGTAGTCGTCGAAAGAAGCCATTCACAGTCATTGGTCATGCAATTCTACCAATGAAAGTGATCCATTTACTATGCAACTTGAGCCTTCTATGCCAACGATTAAGGAGATGGGTAATGAACGAGCAGAATACAAAGTACTGCAAAACAATGAGAAGTCTGAATCATCATCACGGTGTTAATCTGTACAAGTATCGATGACGTTGTAGTGAGGAGAATTTTCAAGAACAAAGAGATCCTTATCACGATTGTCAATTTGTTCGCAATCAAGAATCTATTTCAGTTTCGAGTAATAAAATCTGACTGCACGTCATATGCACTGAAATATGTGGATGAAAATTGTGAATGGACCTTTCAAGCGTCAAGAACTAGCTCGGTAGGAAACTTTAAGATAAGGAGGATTGTTGGTTTTCAAAAATGTTCTGTTGGGACTGTGTTGGGTGACCATGGTCAAGCAAGTAGTCTAGTTATTACTATTGCATAAAGAACAAATTTGTATCTCCAAGGAGAATCTACACTCTGGGGGATGTCATCAAGGATATGCAAGAGTCATATGGAGTGACAATTAGCTATGATAAAGCATGGCGTTCCTGTGAACTTGCAATTGGGATAATTGGGGACGATCCAACAGAATCATATGGGAATTTGCAATCTTACATGTATATGACCAAAATATCTAACTCAGGATCCTATACTAGGATCGAAGTGGATGATGATAACAGATTTATGTTCTGTTTTGTAGCTTTAGGAGCATCGATTGGAGGATGGGCGCACTGAAAACCAGTAATTGTGGTGGACAAGAAATTTTTAACTAGTAGGTATCGTGGTACCTTGTTCACAGCTTGCACATAAGATGCAAATAACAACATATTCATTCTCGCATTTGGAGTAGGGGATACAGAAAACAATAATGCATGGGAATGGTTCATGTTGAGACTTCGAGAAGTATATGGTGAGCAAAAGGGGTTGAGCATTGTATCTGACCACCATGGAAGCATACAACACATGGTGGAAAAGGTGTTCCCAAATGCATTGCATGGAGCATGTACTTATCACTTGCATAAAAACTTAAGGTCAACACTTTGAAAAAAAGGGGAAAGGGTGTGAGAATCCCGTTTAATGCTGCAGCAAGGGCTTACATGGTAACAGATTTTGAGAAACACATGAGACTGGATGCAATTGATAAATGAATTAGGGGTTACTTGGTAAGTATGAAGAACCTATATATTTGCTACTTTTTAGCCAATTAATTATTACATATGTTTGTGAAAGTTTGAAAATATGATTTCAAGAAAAGGCTGGTTAAGATCGGTGGTCTCGAGTGCACATGACAACTGACAGGTACTCAACCATGACATTCAACATTGTGGAGTCTGTGAACTCGGCAATTAAAAAAGCTAAGAAGTACCACATTGAAGCTATGTTCGAGTGCTTGAGAACTACAATCCAAAGATGGTTTTTCAAAACCTAAGTGATGCAAATGTAAACACGTCTCGAACATCAAATTTGCTTCTCTTTTAGCTCAATTGCTTTTTGATCTTGTCCATTTTCATTTCAATTGAGGTTGTACCTAATTTTACAAGATAAACACAATTTATAAGTAGAGATTTACTCAATTTGTCATTAAAGTGTCGATTTAAGGGCTAAAATAAGAGTGCAAAGCACACATATCACACCCCCAAACTTGAGCTTTTGCTCATCTCGAGCAAAATTATCTACTGATGCAATCAAGTAACATGGAATATAGATCAACAATGTTAGATAACCTGAAAATTACTCATGAGTGTAAAATTGTATAATCAATCCAAAAATATACTTCCAAATAATGCTACCAAAAAGAAGTTTAACTTATTCTATGCTCGATCGGTGTGTTGTGCATAGCCACTTTCAATCATCAATTAGATTCGAGAATATTGATGAGTAAAGAGGTTTCAAGTCAAAACTAACCCACCATTAGTTATCAATTTTTTTCCTTTCCTACTCGTGACATTCATCCTCTAATAGATATTTCTTTTCCTTCCCGATATACAATTCTAGAGGGTACTCTCAAATCATTCATTTCTTTTTCTACTCTAGTTGGTTGTGTTTTACCGGCAATTTCAACAATCTAGAAATGCACTGATTCTCTAGTAAATGAGTGCTTCGACATTCATGCTTATACTAAGCAATTTAAAATCACTATTAATCTAAGCCCTTACACAAGTACAAATGTATGATTACTATATGCTAATGTGATGGTTGCTCGTGACTTCGCCACTCCATTAAGCTTTCTAATTGACCCATGTAGCGAGCTTTTGGTCGGTAATTCCCTGATTGTTTTAAGATCAAAGGGTATAAGGTTTTGAAATACCCCTACGGACTTAATAACTCAAGTCAAAAAGGTTATAAAGTGAGGTAGACTTATTAAGCAACTACAATGATTTTGATTTTTTTTTTTTTTTGTATACCCTACTTATTAAGCTTTCTAATTGACCTATGCAGCGAGCTTTAGGTTGGTGACTCCTAAGTTTAAAATTTAAGGCACAAAGTTTTAAGATACTCCTATGGGCTTAATCACTCTAGTAAAAAATGCTCTTAGATAAGGCAGTGCGATAATTAAAATGGGTTTAGATCTCTAGCATATGGTCATTGCCTAACTTATACTTGGCAAAAGACACTACACACAAATATTTTATTTTCAACATGCATGAAATCACCACACGTCTAGACCATCTCCTTTACCTGGTCGACCACCCCCAAACTTAATTCACAATAGGATCAAGAGATTTAGAGCATTAGAAAAAATTGGATAGGTTGATAAAAATTAAAATACAAGCTCACAAAACGCCCCGAGTTCCATAAAACCCGGGTCGCCACGTCGTCTCTATAAAACTAACCCTTTAACGAAAAATATTGTGGAAATAAACTGAATTTTAAAACATCACATTCATTTGGGAAATTTGCGATGGTAGCTCAAATTTAAATACATCCACTTGAAAACATTCCATAAAATTTTAATATCTCAACAAGTAGAATTAATAAGTTTCGATAAGCTTAACTTTCAAAAATAAATAACTTAAAATAAATGTTTGCCATAATTGCCCCTCATTCGCCTCCACCTCCGAACTCTGCAAATGTTGTTAAAATAACGGAGTGAGCATTTCAGAAGAAATACTCAGTAGACTCATCGCCAATAATTAATTTACAAGATAATTGAACAAGTAATTATGCAAATATTATAGTGACATTCTCTTCTTAGTCATAAGCATCATGAAATGAGTGCAATATGAACATACTCTTGTCTTGTCTTATGCAAATAAAGCATATAAGTTATGACATGCATAACATAAATTTCTCTTCTTATCTCATAAGAGATTCTCTTTTCTTGTCTCATGCAATTAAGCATATAAATCACATAAATCCACATAACACATGCAATTATAATATAAATAAATTAGTGAGGGCGAGTCTACCTTAATTTATCTTGAATCGCGTAAAAAGTGGAGCGGGAAGTAGCTTCAATCTCTCAATCGTCCGCACGTTTCGTCTAGCCAAAATGTGAAATAAAACTTTGGATTAGTAATTAGAAATCTTAAGGTTTTTTTTTTTAAAAAATGATGAAATAAAATTGAGGGACTCAATTGGAATTTATTAAAACTGAAAATAAGAGTTTAGGGATTGAAATAAATATTTTGAAAATAATGGGGCTGATTAGAAACATTTCAAACCTGCAGGGGCTGAATTATAAATAATCGAAACTTTGGGACTGATTTGGTGAAGTGCTGAAACTTTTGGAACTAAAAATAATATTTAAAATAAATAGGACTAGAATGACTAAATTTAAAATAGGGGCTGAAATAAGAAATTTTAAAACTGAAGGGACTGTTTTAGACTATTCTAAAACTAGAGGGACTAAAGTGGAAATTATCAAAATTTTATAAAATATCATCGCTCCTTTCTCTCTCCTCCATTTCCACTTTCAGCATAGAGATAAAGAGAGAGAGAGAGCTGGCGACGGCACATGCTCCATCGTCGATCCTCGACGCTGGCGAAGTCCCGGCGCTGGTACCGCCGTCGAGTGTAGGCGGTGTATAGGTGAGTGTGGGTGTGAGAAAAGAATGAAGTTTCAGGCAGTTTGGGGTGCGAAGACCGAGGCAACCGCGGTGATTTCCCGACACAAATCCGGTCAACTGGGAGCGGTGGCCAAGGTAAGCTATGGGGCTTTGTTAAATTTGGGTTTTTGTTTGTTTTGGGTTTGATTGGTTTTGACTTTGACTGTGATTTAGAAGTGGGCAGTGACGATTAGGGATGTTTCGGCCGGCGGTTAAGGTGGTGAAGGGCTTTCTGTGATGATGATAATTGGTAGGAGTGGTGAAATTGGGTAATGAAAAATGAGTTCGATGGTGCTAGGTTGTGAGGTTGAGGTTCGGCAGTGATGGTGGGTTGGTGTTGTTTGAGGTGAGGCCGGTTGTGGGTAACACTGCAGTGGTGTTGGGTGGTAAAACTTGTGGTGGTTGGTGTGTGGATTTGGAGTTGCAGACGGCGGCTACGGTGGTGGTGCTGTGAGCTGGTGGAGTTGTGAGTTCGGCTATGGCGGTGTCTTGATTGGGTGTGTGGAGTGAGCTTCGACTATGGAGATTAAGTTGGACGTGAGTGTCTCAGTATTGCAGATTGTTGTTTAGACAGTGGCTTGGCGTTTAGGATTGGGAGTATGCGGGTTGTGCTCCAACGGTAGTGTGGATAGAAAATTTTCCTAGAATGGTTGCTTGGCTTGGCTGCGTGAGTTGTGAGGAGAGGTGATTGAGGGTATAAGAACAGTAACTTTAGGGCACAATATCCTAGGTGCTAAGTGGGCCAATTTGGGTTAGAAGAATATTCCTAATTGGACTGAAATAAATTGGACTAAAAATAATTAAGATTTGGACCAACATAAATTTTTGGACCTAAAATAATAAAATTTGGACATAATTTATTTGGACTCAAAATTGTTAAAATTTGGATTTAAAAATAATATGAAATTTGATACTTTAAATTATTCAAAATTCGACTCGATTTGAAATAGATTTAAATTCGTTTAATAATGGCTAGACGAACACGCTTCACATTTAAAAGTAAAAATGTGGGGTTAAATTTTAACGACACATTTTTCGAGAAAAATGATTTTTACATTATTTAAAATTTCTTGGTCGCTACAACCTAGTTCTTCTACTCCATTAAACTCTTCACCCTTCGACAATTTCCAAACTTCACAACAATCAATCATGACTACTGTGCTCAAAATAAATATGATCTTGCGTGGATAAGCATTTTGTAAAAATAGACACAAGTAGCATATTTGTCATAAATCATGAATCAATAACAATTTTAAACATCAAGTAATTCTGGTCGGAAATGCTATCTAACATGTCAATACACAATAAGAAATCACCCCCAAACTTGAAATGCACATTGTCCTCAATGTGTAAAATAAAATCAAAGTAAGAAGAAAGAAGTTACTAAACATCCCAAGAAGTGGTGGGGCACTCATAAGTAGTATTGGGCATATGAAAATCTCAATGCAAGCACCAACAATCCACCCCCAAACATGTGTTAAAGCCTCCAATCGATTGTATACAAATTTCTCCAATGAGGCATTTCACCGAACACCTTGTGAGCATCCTATGAAAATACAAGAAAAGAGTAAATATTAAGTGGTGAATGATCCAAAAATTTAAATCTCATTCAACATCTCAATTCTAACTCATAAATCCAACATAATTTTCACATCCACCTCAACATTAAATCACACTTTAAGTTAAAATACAATATGCACCCTATGATTTAAAAATGAGTGTTAAGCAAATTTTGACTTTGAAAGTTTGATATGAGTGTATGCTAGAATTAAATGAGAATGCATTGGAGGTATTTCACACTACCCAACTTGAGGAAAATAAATGTGTAAGATAAAGACTTGGGTCTAACCAACTTATTTGCAAAAAAGTAAATAAAATGCAAAAAATAAAAAATAAAAAAATAAAGCAAGTAAAGGATAGAGAATGAGTTGCCTCTCATTAAGCGTTTATTTTAAAGTCATTAGCTTGCCTCTCCACATTGATTCTTCATGGCACTCGAAATATAACTTTTTATGCTTTTCCCATTTTACTCATTTTGGCTTTGCTCCACTCTTCATTGATCCGAAATACTTACACTTTGCCACTTCGAATGTCATGGAACTTGCCTATTCCATCCAACTCAAACTCAACAATGTAGACTTGCTCCTCCTCAAGTCGTTTAATCCCAAAATAAATTATTGGACAATCAAAGAAGTTGAGAAAATGTGATTTAATCTCTTCCTCATTAATTGTCACTCCTTCATATGATTCTTGTGTGATTAACTTTTCATTCTGTTAAGGCTCATCTCCAATAGTTGATATCTCCTCGGATTGAATGACCGATACAAAATTTGAATCCATGGGAAATGGCATGTTTTTCCTATTAATCCCCCACATTCAAAATCCTTACCAATACATGGCATCTCCCACAGACATATCATATTCATCCAATTGGAAAGCTCACTGTAATACTTTGCAAGTACCTTCTCATTCAATAGTGGAGGACCATCTCCTACAAGAGTAATGTCCTCATCACAATCATCTTGTACACAATCTCCCAATAGCATGTAACTCACATCCGATGTGTCAATTACTTTTTTCGATATTTTAAATATTGTCTAAACCCAATAAGTTTCGACGTAAGAAAACTATTTCCCGAGAACAAGCATTGTCCATTACAATGCATCTAGTAACAAATTTCACAACTTGGATATTCTCCAAGCATGTCTTCATCACTCATGTTGAGATTGTTCATTGCAAATGCTTTCCTGTTTTTCCAATGTTGAAATCAAATATGCATAGAAAGAAAACCAAACACAAAAGAGATTAGAATTGTTGTGGTTAACCCAAGGTAACAGAATAAAATATAAAACAAAAATAATTAAAAAAATTTAAAACTAAAATTAACTAAAGTAATAATCAAAACAAAAACATTCCCCGGCAACGTCGTCAAAACTTGTTTACTAAAAGTGTGTACCGCAAGCACACGGGTCTCGTACATGTAATAAAGTGGACTTTTTGAGTCCATGTTGTCGATCTCATGAGAAATGTATACTCAATTACACTCTAGTTAATTTAATCTTAACAAATGAAACACACAATTAAAAGATGAATTTTTGCGAATTCTAAATTAAAGAAACTAATTTTAAACCAAATTAAAATAAGGAAAATGAAAGATAAAATAGTTGGGATTCATGATTTCACTTAACTCTCGCTTAAGTAATTTCTCAATATATGCAAATTAATAAATTACTTATTTACAATGTAGACCCGATTTTTCAAGTTTAGCTAATTACCTCTCTCGAGTGAAATTAATCCTAAGCAATTGGTTTAACCTACTATAGCTCTATGTAGATTAAAACTCAATCAATTGCATTAACTCTTTGTAAAAATAGCTCAATGGATCACCTAGAGATAGGAGTATATCTCTATCTCCTAAATTATTACCTAGGACATTTGTTATTTGGTCTAAAATGCACAATATCTCTCGATTACCATAAACTTCACAAAATATATATTTGATGATCAATCAAATACGTAGAATAATCTCAATAACAAATACACATGAAATAAGCTCAAAGTTAATAAACAAACATTAAAATTACTTAAACTAAGTTTAAGTTACATCAATCATCCCAACATAAAATAACTAGCTCATTGTATAAATATTGCACAAAAGTTGAGGTTTATAAAAATACATCACAAAATATAGAAATCAAATATTAAAATACAAGATAATGAAATAAATCACTTCCCTTGATTTTTACTCCAAAATTCCTTCCATAATGCTTTGAATCTTCACCTCACTTCTTGCTTCCTTGCTTCAATGGAGACTAGCAACTTGAAATAAAACTAAACTACACACTAAAGAAAAACAAAGAAAAGAAAGAAGAAGAAGAAAAGGAAAAGAGAGGCTAGGGTTTTGGATTAGGAATTGGGGATTTGGGGATTTGGGGCTTTGGGTTCTGAAAGGGACAAGTTGGGAGTATTTATACTCCCAAAAATCTAACCTAAAAAGGTCTCCAAAAACATACCAAGTCGAGCCAAACAAAGCCTTAAGTAAAAATAATAAAACAAAAAATTAAATTTCAGAATTGGCTCACGAATAGACTACGCGGCCGCGCGAGCTTAAAGCTCGAGGCCGCGTAGCTTACTAAAATTAACACTGTCCATTTGGGGCAGTGTCCTTCCGCCCCACAGTGATAGAACTCACGGCCTTCCCAATTTTTTACATTCAGGCAATTTTGACTTTTATTACAAATATGCCCCTGAAATATTTACACTTCTAGTCCTTCAACTTAATGAGACGTTACAATTGAGTCCCCAAACTTTTGATTTCTTTCAATTAAGTCCTTGAACTTCAAATTTACTTCTCTTTTAGCTCAATTGCCCTTCAATCTTGTCTATTTTTATTCCAATTGAGGTTGTACCTAAATGTACAAGATAAACACAATTTAGAAGTAGAAATTTACTCAATTTGTCAATTAAAGTATCGATTTATGGGCTAAAATAAGTGTGCAAAGCACACTTATCATTCCTCGTGCATATATTTGTATAGATGTGTTACGATATGTGACCAAGCGGTTGTAGTGTCGAATGAAATTGGCATTTCTTGCATCCTGCCTTCGATTAAGTAGTCAGCATATTTAATAACATATATTCCACAATCTCCATTGTGAAAATAAAGAAGATTAATGGACGAACAAAAAATGTCATCATTCAACAGATTAAAAATTAGATATAAAAGAGAATAACTTACCCATTCCTCTATTGTGGACAATGGTCAATTAGTCTGCATTCGAGAGGAGTTTGGGGTAACATACGAGTATCAGACTTCACAAAAATTAGCTCGGATGGGAAAATCAAGTACCATGGAACGTATGGATGCATAAACAGTTATATTTTTAATGACACTTGTGTATGAGTTGTACACATCAAACCTCCAGCTAATCATGTCAAAATGACCAAGTATCCAGTTATTTGGGTTAGCAATCCCCATAGGAATGATGACATTATCGACTTCATTCCACGACACATTGAATGGAATTTTACGTCCTTTAGCATAATAGAAAAAGAGATTCATGTTTGTGTTTTGCTCCCTAAAAGGGTATCCATCACGCCTATAAAATTTATCAACTGCACATATTTCACATGAAGCATAAATGGTAGAAAAATCAGGGTCATCAACATACATACCTCTAAAGTAGAATGCGGCATCAATGTGCTGCAAAAAACACGTAGTAAGATTGTTGATTGTCATATAAGTTGTACCGAAAAAATGATGTGTCTTTTTAGTTTATATATGTTCTTAATTAATTTGTAGGAGAATTGGTGGATATCGTATCATGTAGGGATCGTGCAATCTCATGTAAATTGCGCCACCATGACTTAGAGTCTATCTATATTGGATTGGTGATACTTGACACAACAAAGTTATCAAAAGTCATATTCCACTACAAAAGAGAGTTACTAAATATTGCAATGTCATAGACAAGTGAAATTGCTTTACCTGCAGGGGCCTTGAATGCTTTGCCCAGTATTTTTTGGCAGGTGAGCTTTGAGAAGAGAACATTCTGACAACATCATGTGTGGGGTGGTATGGGGGTAGAGACTGAGGTCCAGTCAAAAGTGGACCTACATCAGTATACGATGGTTTTTTTGGCTTGGATGTACATGGATGCATTCCCTTTTTGTTTGTCAAATTCCCACTCCTCGAAAGCTGTGGAATTAACAAACAAATTCTTTATACAAGATGATATAAACAAACCTACCTGTAATAAATAAAGTATAATGGAGAATTTAACACCTACCATATTCTCTGCTAGACCATCTATCTCATCTAGATACTCTTTATTTAGGACGAGACCATCTTCCAGAACAATACATCCATCACCCATATCCTGATCTATACCTAGGTCAAAGGTTTGTAACCCGACATTGTAAGGATTATATGTTGGAATTATATATATGCCCATAGAGTATAATTCACGACATTCGAAATAAAATGTTTATTGATTGTATTAATATAAAGTTGCGTTTGTCCATGGGTCGATTTGATATTACAAATTGAGTGGTTTAAGTTGTTAAACACGGAAAGATTCAATTTGTGATTCGATCTAAAATTAACGTTCACGATCAATAAATAAATATGGACAATTTATTTTTGATAAGATCGTCTCGATTTTATTAAAGTCTATCTTTGACTTTGGTAATAAAATTGAGAGTACGTTTGGAACGTATTGGACGGGACCACGTGAAATTAATTTGTGACATTGACCGTACAAATTTAATTTCACTTGATTATCGTACGTGGGACCTTAATCCTAATCGGATAATGGACTTCGATTACTAACTTGAAGTTCTTTGAGGTATCAATGGGTGAGATCAAATTGCTGATCAATATCTCGGTACTTTGGGAATTAAAGTAAACTAACGAGGAACATATATTCGTATTATGGAATCCGTCACCTTTTAGGTATGATCATAATCTCACTGGTTCTTCTAGTGGACAGTTGAATCTGAGCTCAGTAATTCGACAGTGACTGTTGAATTCTATGATGTGATGGGATCACATCGAACTGTCAGACAGAAGATGAGAGTTGAGAATTTATGAATATTCGAAGAAGGGCATTTTGGTCATTTTAACTTGTTCCGAATATTCGAGTTGATCGACGGGGGTAACATGTAAGAACGATAAGTCAGAGGATATAATTATTGATTAATTGTTTCAGTAATTTCAATTTTACTAAGAGTGCAATCTCGTTCTTTTAGTGGAATAGAACGTGATTAATAAATTAATTTTGACTGATCAAGAGTTGATCGGGTCATAATTAATTTATTGGAGCTTAGTTTAATTGGGTCCGATCAGGTTCCCTCGGTGGCTTCACTATAATGGGTTTATACATGCTTTTTACCTGTATTGGGTTGTGCAGAAATGGGCCTGGGTTATGGTACTAGGCCTGGTAGGGTTTTGGAGTGTAAAGAGGTTACAAATAGTCTCCCAAGACTATTTTTCTTAACCTAATAGGAAAAGTGGCGAGACACACACTAAAGTGTGTAGTGTGTGTTTCCTCTTTACAAAGAAACCCTAATCCTAGTTTAACCTAGATCTTGAGAAAGGTGACCACACACCTGCACAACTGCCATTGGAGAACACCGAGGAAAGCTTGAGGGTTTGAAGCTTTGGTGGAATCAAGCAGCAGTCGATGAAGATTATTGTAAAGCACGCTACAAGGGTAATCTTCTCAAAATCGTTTTATGTGCACAATATTATTTATTCCAAGTTGAATACATAGAACAGAAAATCCTGTAACGGGATGATCTATCACAAGAAATCAATTTTTGTGATTAGAGCAACCCGGGTTCCCAACAATTGGTATCAGAGCACCAGGTTTTTGATACTGTTTTGTGTATTTAGGAATAAATATTTTTGTCTATGCATGTGTTAGTTGAGCGGTGTTAGGTTTTATGTGATTTGATTGTTATAGGATGAATGATATTTTTTATTGAACAAATTTATGGCCTTAGATTTTTGTCGTGAAATCTTGTATTTGTATTATCGAGTCTTGTAACAAAAGGGGTGGATTACGACTCCATGTTTTCCCTTTTGATTTTTGATTTTTGCAATAGAATTAGGGTTTGTATTATTTCTATTGTAATTGTAAAATCAGAGGACCAGATCTGCAGTTTCCATATTGAAGGACTTCTTTTGCAAAATTCGGAGGACTAGATCTGCGTTTTTAAAATAAAGGACTTGAGCTTCAATTTTCAATTACTGGACTGAAATTCACCATCTTCATTGTTTGAGGACCTAATTTGTAGATTTGGGAAAATTATTGAAGGACATTCGCAGCGGCCAGCAGCATCTGTGAGTGCTGCCGTTACGGTGGGTGGTCGATGGCTGCACCTTAGGGCGCCGTTTTTTTGGCCTTGACTGTGGCTGCAGCGGTACCACAGGCTGAGCCAGAAGGCGCGACACCGGGTGGTGTCGCTGCTGCCATGTGTGCGCGTGGGATGATGTTTTGAGTACTTCCGTCATGGTTTTTGGCAGTAGCGATGGCACCACTGGGTGATCATTCCTTTGAATCTTCCTCCGGCGATTGAGGCAAGCCCGACTGCGGGTGATGAGCAGTGGCACCATGGTGCTCCCACTGCCGCGATTGGTGGTCCATACCACCTTGATGGCAACAGTTGGCGGGGCACACAGGCATTGCTCTGGTGTCTGGATGGTTGTTTCTTCCAAGAACGTTTTCCGGCGATGGCACTTCCACAAATGGCGGGGGCTTCATTTCCATACTGTGTATATATATTGTATATATATTCAACATGCAGATCAGAGAAAGAAGATGGGTTATAACTTTGGGCCGGATCCATGAAGTTATGAGTTGGGCCATTTATCAAATGATTTGCTGATTGGGCCAGTTGAATTAAATTGAAGTTGGGCCAGATTTTGGTGAAATTAAATATGGCCCAGAAATTATAAAATTGGTCTATTTTAATTAATTGCAATGTGGGCTAAATCGTTTAGCTGGGCCAATGCAATGTGGACTAAATTTTACAATGGGCTGGAATATTTAATTGGATAACTGCATTTGGAATTTGACATTTGAGTTGAAGATTGAAGGTTTGCAATTTTGGACTGGACACTTACAAATGGAAATTGAAGGATTGGGCCGGCTTGTGGCTCAATAGACTCTTTAATTAATTTGTAATTTTTGTGTCTAGGTTTGGCCATAAATTATGTTCATATTTATTTTATTATCGCATTTATTTATTGCTTTAATAATTTGTGAATGAATGTCATTAAATAACATGTCATGTAGATCGCATAAACACCGCTCTAGGTACTATACTGTCATGCATTGTTTTGTATTTTATTTTCTTTTCTAAATGTTAGATTAGAAAATAAATATATTTTTTAATAATTAAATTGATTTTAAGAGTTAAAATTGATTGGGCGATTATTAATTAAAACCCAACAGTTTAAAATATTAAGTGAGTGAGGGTGCAAAATATTTTGAACCCACGGCCTCCCCTATTAGCCTTTTAGTAAAAAATTGTGTATGCCTCGTGCTAATCTAATTAGTCTCCCTATAGGAGGGCTGCACTGTTTTGGTTACTAGATTGGGCCCAATTAGGTGATAATTTTTTAAGTGTGAATTAATCATGATTACCCTATAGGTGACATAATTAATTTGGTACTTGAAATATTATTAATATAGGGGTTAGACACTTAAATCAATGACATCGTGGGGACTTCCTATAGAATATCCAAACGATGTCAATGATGGCCAAATTTTAACGACTATAAATTAAATATTGCATGAGATGCTAGATATATTTAATTTAGTGGGAGGGTCCCAGCCTAACCATAAATCACATTTATTTCTCCTATAGAGAAATGTGTTTAAGATTTTGGGGTTTTAGGTTGTCGTCATATTATAGTAGTTTTGGGTCTACTTGTGCATAATTTTTTATTCATGCATCATATATGAAAGTATTTATCATTTATACAACTCGTGTTTAATACATTTATTTTATTTGAATGTCGTATTTCCACAACTAGTTATATATTTAGACATCACCAACTAATTTGCGAAAACTGTAACATGTCTCGTTATAATTCTTTCCACTTATGACATTTGTTCGTGCTAGAAGATCCTTGTTCAAAATAATTATAAATCTTCCAATGAAAATGGTTTTATTTTGATGAGATGGTTTATTGCATAGTTTTGATTCTCATGTCAAGTACTTCGCAATAAAAACATCAAAATGGGATACCATGTTTATTTTCTCGATGGAAGGGTATTTATGATAATTTGAACATTTTAATTATGGAGTTATACAAAATATGCTATCAAGCTATATTATATCTCTACTTATGAACCGATCACGTTTTTATAAGAGACCATTTGGTAAAACATGATTGGTCACTTTAACGTGGTGGAGGTTCCACTTGCAAACATTGATTCATGTGACATAATGCTTGAGAAATCTTTTAAGATGATCTCTTGCGGTTCAGTGTGGACTATATTCACCAGGATGAACGTGTCCCTGAAAGGTTCGATGTAAGCTATTCATAGAGAAGAGATTATTTTAAAGCAACGGATAGTATGGTAGGCCCTCTAACCTTTTTGCTTTTGAGCAAAGATAAGATTAATGAGGAAGTAGCCTTTCTTGGAAACTCTATAATGGAGTAAGACTCTATTCATTGTGTTATGGTTAGTAATTGAGTCTATCTTGATTATAGATTCTAGAGTAACTAATCGCTATTGCAAGTTGTTGCAATATGGTCCTAGGTGATCAAATGACACAATGAGATAGAGTATACTAGGGGTGGACAAAATGTCCAGACCGACCCAAACCAAACCGGAACCGAACCAAACCGAGCGGTTTGGTTCGGTTTTATCAAAAAAAATTATTGGTTTGGTTCTTAATACGGAAAACCGGTCGGTTCCGGTTCCGGTTCCGGTTCTTATTCTAGAACCGAGAACCGGAACCGAGAACCGAAGCCCAAGTCAAATTTAAATTTTTTTTTTTTTTTAATTAGTCTTAAAAGTTACAAAAATGAAATATTCTAAATTTCATTTACAAATTACCATACCCGCACTGCACAAGCCCAACCCAGGTTCCAAAACCAACATCAGTATACGCCTATTCCTATACGGTCATAATTCATAACCCAATTAATTTTCTAACCTAATAGCTTCCGCCTTCCAACAGACCCATCACTCTCTGTCTCTGTCTACACTCCGTCTCTCTGTCTACACTCCGTCTCTCTCGTCTGAAGAATGAAGAGGAAGAACCGTTGCTCGTGAACTTTGGCAAACGACCCGCGACGCCGGCTTTACCAAACGAACTGCGGTGAGAGTTGTCACTCGTAACTAGTAAGACGTGAACGGAAATAGGCAGCCGCGCCGCGATCAGACTCAGACATACTCAAACCAGTTTCTTTCAGGTTCGATTTTGTGCTATATATTTTGATTTTGTGGTTTAGTGTTTGATTTTGTGTTTATTGTTCGATTTTGTGGTTTTGTGGTTTACTGTTCGATTTTTTTAATTCAATTCCAGATTTGTTGTTTATTATTGTTCTGGTTCAATTTTGTAAACAATTTGTAATAAAAAGATTCATATTTGATCTGCTTTATTGTTCTTGCAAGTTGCAACCGCGTAAATTGTTAACTTTCTTAGGACAATTGGTTGACAAAGTGTTTGCTGAAGGATGTTATGAATGTAAGCTAAGATGCACACATACAGATTCATATGAGGATAATATGAATGTAAGCTAAGCTGCACACATACAGATGTAAGTTCATAGCTGAAGGATGTTTTCTAGTTAGAATAAATACAAATTTTTACTTGTTACAAACATGTTGGAGGCAGTGGTGATTGGTGAACCCTCTTTTAAGCTTGAATTAGGGATGACCTGCTATCTAGTTCTTCGTATGCATTGGATTCAATGGTCACTCATGCAGAATGGAGGGAAATTAGGCCATATTTTCTTCTATTCTTATATATGCTAATAGTCAGGGCCATTGAACTGTCATATTTTGGATTGCTTTTGTTGTTTTCTAAACAACTAAGCCTTATACCAATAACTTGAGGATTAACTATATGATGATGATAAGTTGCTGATAAAAGAAATCTTTTGATTACAAATTGGTTTATAAGATAGTTTACAAGTGTAATGGAATATTTGTGTTTGTAACTTGTAACTTGTAAAGCAGCAAAATTATAAGTTCAGTTTTCTTCTAACAATGGAATTTTTGTATCTTCAATCTGCTGTAGATGGGTTCTAAAGGAGAGGAAGCTGAAATTGAAAAACAACCGGTAGAGAGGTCAGCTGTATGGGAACATTTCACCAAGTTATTAGATGGGAAAGCAGCAAAATGCAATCACTGTGTTGATAGAGATTGGAGATTACATGGTTATCACAACACACTTTATTGATAGAGATTGGAGATTACATAAAAGGATACTGAACTTTTCCGTTGTTCCAAATCATAAAGGAGAGACAATTGGGAAAATTGTTGAGAATTGTTTGCTTGATTGGGGAATAGAGCATGTAGGTAGTATTACAGTGGACAATGCAAGCACAAATGATGCTGCAATAATTTATTTGAAAAACAAATTGAAGAATTGGAAACCAGATGCTATGATTTTGGGTGGCTCTTATTTGCATGTTCGTTGTTCTGCACACATTACCAATCTAATTGTTCATGAGGGGTTGAAAGATTGGAATGCATCAATCGCAAGCATTCGCAATTCCATCAAGTACTTTCGATCATCTCCTTCCCGGTTGATGAAATTTAAATGTTGTATTGAGAAGGAGAAGATAGAATGCAAACAACTTCCCGTTTTGGATGTACCTACTAGATGGAATTCAACATTCTTAATGTTGGATAGTGCATTGAAATTTGAGAAAGCATTTGACCGAATTGAGGAAGATGATGGATTGTATTACAAGTATTTTGATGAGCGTGAAGGTGGAAAAGAAAGAGAAGGGCCCCCAACTACTTATGATTGGGATAGCGCTAGAAAATTTGCAAAATTTTTAAAAACATTCTATGAAGTTACTTTGAAGTTTAGTGCTTCATTGAATGTTACCTCCAATATTTACTTCAAAGAAGTTTGTAAAATTGAGCAAATTTTGAAGAGAATGAGTGACAAACAAGATTGTGTGATGAGTAACATGGCAAATAACATGAAGGGTAAGTTTGATAAGTATTGGGGGGATGTTGATAAGATGAACAAGATTTTGATTGTAGCAGTTGTGCTTGATCCTAGATATAAATTGGAGTTTGTTGTACATTGTATTGGTATCTTGTATGACTCTGACAAGGTTGAAGTCACAAAAAATGAAGTAAACAAATTATTGTATGCTTTGTACAACCAATACAAGGGATGGGAAAACACTAATGATAGAGCTAGTGGTAGTGGTGATTCTAATAATGTAGTCACTTTGTTGGAGGGTTCTGATGATGATTGGAATGACTATGAGAATTTTGATTTTGGGTACAAGAAATTAAAAACTAACAAACACAGTTTTTTCTGGAAAGGATGAGATTCAAAGATATTTGATGGAACCTACTGAGGATGCTTCTGATGAAAATTTTGACATTTTGAATTGGTGGAAGATAAATACTCCAAGATTTAAAATTTTGTCTAAAATTGCAAGAGATGTGCTTGCCATTCCTATATCTACAGTTGCTTCTGAGTCAGCTTTTAGCACCGGAGGGCGCATTCTTGATTGTTTTAGGAGTTCTTTAACTCCTGCTACAGTTGAGGCTCTAATATGTACCCAAAACTGGTTACGAGAAGAATCTAGGCTTTTGAGAGTAACTCAAGACAGAATTTGCATCGAGGAGACGGAGTTCTACGAAGAAATTGAGTCTGGTAATGAAAATTTTATAATATATTTTCACATTACATTTTAATAATTGTACGAAATTAATAGTTTATTTATGTTTGTTTTATTGTTTATATTTTTCAGAGTTTCTCAAAGAGAGGTCACAAGCAATGGAGTATTAAATGATTAATAGATGCCTCATTCATTGTTGGTAAGTGAGTAGTAAGCAATTCGGACATCTTAGTTGTTTTTACTTTTTAGTGGTTTTTCTTTGTTTGACTATTTTAATTTCATATTTCATTTTTCTCATGTAGGTTTGATGGCTTCACATTAATGAATTTGATTGGCTAAGCATGAAAGACGTCTTGTAGCTTGATATGATTAATTCCTATCAATGACTCATTTTCTACATTTTTAAATTATTTTTATTTGACAATATTTTGTATGGAGATGTAATTTGATATTTGTGTATTAGTTTAGACTTTAGTAAATGAATTTCGTTAGTCATTACTAACTTATGAATATGGTGTGGACGTATGGTGATGATAATTTACATTTATATTTGAAAATTTAAGTAATGTATTAGGAACCAAACCAAACCAAACCAGAACCGAGCGGTTTGGTTCCGGTTTGGTTCCATATCTTTATAAAAACCGATTGGTTCCAGTGGTAAAAAAACCATCGGTTCATGGTTCGGTTTGGTTCCTATAGAACCAGAACCAAACCGAACCATGTCCACCCCTAGAGTATACTATAAGGATAAGCACGGGTATGGTAATATGGGAAGAGCCGTTGGGCTTTTATGTTTGCGAAACAATTTGATTGTTATTTTGTCTCTTTATTATTTGAGCGGAATTATTTAGTACTTAATCTCCAGTTATTAGTTGGAATTAAGTTAAATAATGCTCTTATTATTGCGAGACAAATGATTAACAATCTCAAAGCCTTGTAAATGGTTCTAAGTGTAATATTACTACAAATGATAAGGGATAGATGATTCCTTGTATTAATGAACTCTTTGATGAGATCTTAAGATAATCATATTTATCTAAATAAGATTGAAAGACTAGTAAAGATAGCCTCTAAGTATTTTGGAGGTGGAATCTATGTGGGCTTTTGAATTTTATTTAGAGGGTAAAATGATTAAAATCTTAGGCTTTGTCACACTTATCCAAAACTCGATTCTAATACTAGTAAGGGATGGACCTCAAAAGGATCTGAGGTGGAATCTATACTATTTTCCTGAATCTTGTTTAGAGGATTATATAACCAAGAGTCCTTATACATTATATGGACTTAAGAGTTTGAGGATTAATACACTTCGATATGAATGGATTCTTTTGTGCTCAAGATATGAGAGAGTACGAGTAATTCATCACTGTTATTGATGATCACTCCAGATCTCGATTATATACTTAATATCTCATTAATCCGAAATGTTGAAGAAATTCTAGAATTTTGGATAGAAGTTGAGAAGTAATTAAGAGAATCGAAATACTTCGATTTGATCGAGGTTTGTGTATCTCTCATATGAGTTTAGGAACCATTTATCGGAAAAGGAGAACAAGGTAATACCAAATCAATGAAGAGTTATCCTCATTACTAGTTTCATTTGGGAATGTACACCAAAAATAGTCAGGTTCCTTCATAGCCTAGTACCATTAATTCATTTCCTGAAATACCCCTAGAGTTGTGGCATGGGTGCAAGCCCAGTTTACACCACATTCGGATTTGGGGACTTTTGGCACACAAGCTGAAAGCCAGGATTGACGAGATGGAGGCAACAATGAAGGTTTGATTATAAGGTATGCAGCGAAACTAGAAATTATTTCTTCTATAGTCCTCTGGTCAAGAAAGTATTTGTTCAGTACAAATGTAACTTTCTTAGAGGATAAGGCATATAGAAGAATACAAATCCACAAGTAAAATTCTATTGGATAAGATGTTAGAACGTGGTTCAAACAACTTGATTCCAGGTTTCCGCATAGAATTAATCTTGATGATTTGGGACTTCCTACGGAACCGATGGTTGCTGATCCTAGTGGGAGAAATAAGGCAAGTGGTTCAACCACTATTTTTGCCTGGTGAACCCAATGGACAGGGAAAAACCAAAGGTTATAGTCGAAGTTGTTCTCACTGTTCTGCCTCTTCTTTATGTTCATAAAGAGGTAGTGAAGAGGTTGATCTCAATTAGGGATATAACCAAGTAGTGGGAGGAGAGGAAGGGACTCTGTTTGGACATAATGGAAATACACTTCCAGCGACTAATTGGAGTGGGAGGGTTGTAAGACCACCTTCTTGACGCTTATTCTACGGAGAGTCTTTTTAGACAGTCTCTACTGAAATAAGAGAAGGACTCCTCATTTAGGGAAGTGGTAGAAGTTATGGAATTGAAATCATGGAAGGTGAACGAGAACTCGGAATTGGATTCCTTGTACTACACTAGGGTTTGGATATTTGTAAACACACCTAATGGGGTCAAACCTATAGGGTGTGATGATTTTAAGATGATAGGAGAATGGTAGATGAGAAGGTTGATGCCTTCAGCGCAAGGCTCATGGCTGTGAGTTTGTGAAACCCTTCTTGCCAATTGCCATGCGAATATTTACCTGGATCTTTTATCCATTGTCGTTCATTGTGAAAATGAGGTACGACATATGGATGTCAAGAAGTTGTTTCTTGAATGCATCTTGAGGAAATCATTTACAAAGTGTAATCTAATGAGTTCATATTAAAGACCATGAAAGTAAAATTCATGACTTACAAGTTTCCAACTTTGGATTTGGATATTTGTTCAAGATATGGAACATAGAATTTGATCGAACGATTGTGATACATGTTCTTGATCAAAATCTTAATATATCTTAAGTATACTCGTGTACACAGAAAGATGAGACAGTTTTCGCGACTATTTATTTGGATGACACTCTACTTATGTGTGAGAGTATTTTCATTAAATAGTAGTTGGTACCAGCAATTAGACTTGAAGGACTTGTAGATGACTATCTATTTTTTTTCTAGAATCCGTACTTTTCGGAGTGGGAGAAAAATGAAATAGAGTAGTCTCAAGTTTCATGTAATAATAAGATACTATCTACATTTGCAATATTGAAGTCTTGAAAGGAATAATATTCTTTGTGGACTTTATCTATCTTATGAGTATTCTCCTAAGACTCATGGTAAGATAGAGAAGGTTCCTTATGCTTCGGCTATAGGAAGCCTTACTTTGCACTAGATAGGTCATATCTTATGCTGGAGATATTGTTGATGATTATTAGTTTGATCCAGGATCAGATCATTGAATAGAGGTAAAGTATATACTGAATCGTTTTCGAAAAACGAGTAAATATTTGCTTATCTATTCAGTTTGTGATCTGATGGATTAAAACTAATTAAGATCTGATTTGACTAGGACTCTCGAGAGTCGTCAAAATTGGAATATAACTGGGAGATAATGTGGTTAATTGGTTGGGAATAACACAATCTTGGATTGTTTGTTATACAACCGTGACTTACATCGAAAGGAGTTATCATCTTGGTTGAGGACATAATCATTAGTTTAATGATGGCGTTGACAAGATGGATTATTCGATGTTTCATGTATACTCTAAGGGCAAGTGGGAGATTGTTGGAATTATATATATGCCCATAGAGTATAATTCACGACATTCGAAATAAAATGTTTATTGATTGTATTAATATAAAGTTGCGTTTGTCCATGGGTCGATTTGATATTACAAATTGAGTGGTTTAAGTTGTTAAACACGGAAAGATTCAATTTGTGATTCGATCTAAAATTAACGTTCACGATCAATAAATAAATATGGACAATTTATTTTTGATAAGATCGTCTCGATTTTATTAAAGTCTATCTTTGACTTTGGTAATAAAATTGAGAGTACGTTTGGAACGTATTGGACGGGACCACGTGAAATTAATTTGTGACATTGACCGTACAAATTTAATTTCACTTGATTATCGTACGTGGGACCTTAATCCTAATCGGATAATGGACTTCGATTACTAACTTGAAGTTCTTTGAGGTATCAATGGGTGAGATCAAATTGCTGATCAATATCTCGGTACTTTGGGAATTAAAGTAAACTAACGAGGAACATATATTCGTATTATGGAATCCGTCACCTTTTAGGTATGATCATAATCTCACTGGTTCTTCTAGTGGACAGTTGAATCTGAGCTCAGTAATTCGACAGTGACTGTTGAATTCTATGATGTGATGGGATCACATCGAACTGTCAGACAGAAGATGAGAGTTGAGAATTTATGAATATTCGAAGAAGGGCATTTTGGTCATTTTAACTTGTTCCGAATATTCGAGTTGATCGACGGGGGTAACATGTAAGAACGATAAGTCAGAGGATATAATTATTGATTAATTGTTTCAGTAATTTCAATTTTACTAAGAGTGCAATCTCGTTCTTTTAGTGGAATAGAACGTGATTAATAAATTAATTTTGACTGATCAAGAGTTGATCGGGTCATAATTAATTTATTGGAGCTTAGTTTAATTGGGTCCGATCAGGTTCCCTCGGTGGCTTCACTATAATGGGTTTATACATGCTTTTTACCTGTATTGAGTTGTGCAGAAATGGGCCTGGGTTATGGTACTAGGCCTGGTAGGGTTTTGGAGTGTAAAGAGGTTACAAATAGTCTCCCAAGACTATTTTTCTTAACCTAATAGGAAAAGTGGCGAGACACACACTAAAGTGTGTAGTGTGTGTTTCCTCTTTACAAAGAAACCCTAATCCTAGTTTAACCTAGATCTTGAGAAAGGTGACCACACACCTGCACAACTGCCATTGGAGAACACCGAGGAAAGCTTGAGGGTTTGAAGCTTTGGTGGAATCAAGCAGCAGTCGATGAAGATTATTGTAAAGCACGCTACAAGGGTAATCTTCTCAAAATCGTTTTATGTGCACAATATTATTTATTCCAAGTTGAATACATAGAACAGAAAATCCTGTAACGGGATGATCTATCACAAGAAATCAATTTTTGTGATTAGAGCAACCCGGGTTCCCAACATTATATTCCACTGTCGCAGCAGAATGCTTATCTGGAATGTGGCTGATTGCATCTTTGAATTCGTTTCCCTGAGACAGTGGAGTTTTATTGTGTTATAGGTGGTGAAATAGGCCATTACGGATTATTTGGAACTAAACATAATTTTATTACCAGTGATCCTATATTTCATATTTGTGAATAGGCTATCACCTTGTAACATGAATGAAAGGCTTGCAGACTGCCTTGTAAGAGAATACCATTCACTGATGATGCATTGGCTGAGAAGTTGGGTTTGGATGTGTAATGTGTCTATGTCTATGAGATTTAAAATATTTTAATAATGTCTCAACTTAATAATATTTATGCTGTGAGATGCATATAATAATGATTATTACCATGGTAGGAGTTTGGATATACACAGAAGTGCTCCCACAATTACTCGAACCCTGTATGGGATTTGGTTTAATCAAGCTTGCAAGTGGTGACTGGATGTGCTGATGTGGATCATTTTTCCATTGTACAATATGGAAAGTTTCAGAGTGTGGTATTGATTCAAAGACATGTTACCCGACCCCATAACATGTGCATTTCACATACATTCGATTGTTGTGGGTGGGATATAGGATGTGGTTGTTTGAAATGGGCTATTGAATTTAGTACAAAGTCTTCAGCATCATCCACTTGGATATTTACATGCATGGGTTTCAGCAAATTGGATATGTTGACTCTTCGCTTCAGTGATTGATACATTGGGTCCAAAGCTTCGACAACTTGTGGGACAAACTTCACAACTTGAAGCTGTTTAAGAAATATAACATTATAAAGTAGATATTATAAATGATAACATCTCTGAATTGTACATGTACTACAAAATAGGTAGTGAATAAAATGAATGAGTGGAACTCACCTCTGGGCGCCGAAAAATATCAGTGGCTAGATTCAGAGTTGGAACTTCCTCATCAACATCAGATGTCCAATTGAGGATCCTTAGGCATTTGGAGGCATCTTTGGTGCATAATATTTTATCGAGTGTAGGCAAAATCTCATAAGTCCAAACTTGATTTCTGTTTTTTTCTTTCTAGTTGAGATAAGGGGAGTAGAAGACGGAGAGGACTTGCCTTTTCGTTGAGCTAGGCCCGTAAACTATTTTTTTAGAAGTATGATAATGAATCCATTAAGCCTAAAATTTATAGTTGGTTTCCCCTCACCCTCAATAGTGATGCTCTTGTTTCGTAATGCAAACTTTAATGATGAAAGGGTGAGAGTGAAAAGACCCTTTCCCCCATAGATATGTGTTCATGTCCATTGAGTCGATAAGGACAACAAGGTTTCATCCACGAACCTGTCATATGATGTGTTATACATCAACTAAGTGACTAGGAAAAGGATCCCCATGATAACAACATCACGTTGGTTGCAATCCGACATTGCAATAAACACATTGAATATGTCATCGTTCTTTATGCGGGAAATGTGACTGAAATATTCATTTTTCGGTCTATAGTACTTCGAGTAGTACTTCCCTTGACTAAATTCACCGATGCATCGAAGCCCAGTCATCATACAAAACTCATCCAACCCGAACTTCACAGTGTTGTTTCCAACAAGAAACCACATCTCGTTGTCATATGACTGATTTACTTCCAGCAGAAGAACTTGGTGAATCAGTTGAAGGTTGATCGTAATCTCATTCATTTGGAGGAAGTGGCCAAAACATGTGGATCTAAAAATCCATTTTTGTTGATCAGTGAGGCACCACTTAATAGTATTGATGATAAGATCCGAAGACTTTACATTGACCTTTCCAAGAAACCAATCATTGGGCGAAATCTTCATCTCCTATTCCTGCATATGTGTACGAAACTAAAATTCAATAATCTAATAATGATGGTTCTGAACATATGATGATGTACAAGAGTGCTAACGTACAAATGAATCGAAGTCAGATATTTCAAATATGTTATTTCTACACATTGATATAATTACTCCAGATTTGATAATCTCCTATCCCTTTACAATCAAATTGGACATATAAGATAAATAAGATAGCTATACCTTGATTTGTAATGGAACTTCTTTTAGAATCCTCTTACCACGTGGAGTACATGCACTTTTAATATAGTTTCTGAAGAGTTTAAAACTTGGTGGTTTCATCATGTGCATAATCACGGTACTTGTTTTTTTTTTTTCCGAATTAGTACTTTCCCATTATTGATAAACCTACAGCAACATTGAGTCAATTTTGAAAAAATCAAATTAAACCTGTTATGAAAATTGCTTCAACCTTTAGAGTACCCTAAGCATTCTCAACTTGGTAATTTTCAAGCATTCTCAACTTGGTAATATGCAATAGGTAATAATGCAGGACAATTCTATTTGTATGACTAAACAATTGAATGTACCAGCAACTATGTAACTCTTCTGTACACGTGTAAAAATTGCATCAATTCTGTAAAATACCAGCAACACAGATAAAAACTTGAACAGTGTGTTGAATGAGTTTAACATGAATACTGTACTAGGGTGCAGTACATAATTAATAATGTAATTAAGGTAAAAGTGTTGATGAACTTTGATAAGGATTGATATTGATGCATGAGTCTGCCTTGAATTGAGCAATGGCTGATATGCTAATGTTTGTCCTTTGTCGTGGATGACTATTAAAAATACATTTTCATTTTTCATTTGACAGATAATCAATACCCACGAGACAGATGATAGGTGCCGTGAAAAAGTCATAAATGGTCCCAATCAGTGATTTCATATGTTAAATGTGTTGACATGCTGCTATTTTGGTTTGGTTCTATCCGGATTAATGGGCTGATAACTTAGGTTATAGGATGCCATCAGCATTACATTACATTGTGTAAAGGACTACTGTAAATATTTCTATCTACAAAGATGTCTATCACAAATTCTATTCCTTTTGGGTAAAGGGGTCACCAAATCGAAACTATTCAAAGGAATGGGGGTGCAAATGGCTGCTGGCCGAATCCATATAAAACTCATATTTGAATCTCTTAAAAGCTTTGCTGAAGTTGCAATGGCGTGCTCCACAACCCATTTAACAGAAAACTAACTACAAATCTTAGCATAAGAAATAATCCAAGCATATAGAAATCTCAACACTAGAAGAATCAAAATTGACAATCCCCTAATCATGAAACATGGGCTTGTACCTGGAACTTAAAAAATCAGAATTTATAATATGCTAGATTTGGGTGACACTCATAGTCTGTTCGAAGAGTCGCTAATTTAAGCTTCGAAGTTGATTATTTAGTGATTACTGATTCGATCTTCAAGTTCGAGCTCAATCAGCTATTCTGTGACATCAATGGAGATTCTCAATTGCATGAGTTACAACCACGTCGCCACCTCCACCCTGATATCAAGAAATAAAATTGATAATAATAGGGCTTGAACGATTATTTCAGAGCTGGCTAGTTTACCGATCACACTGAGAGCGGAAAATGATTTTGAATTTTGAGGAGATTAATCATTGATTGCAGGCGGGATTTATGGTACCATTACATGACTTTGAAGGAAGGATTAGTGTATTTTGTTAATGGTGATAAACTTGATTTATTAATTTAATATTAATTTATATTATAAAATAATGCAATTTCTTTTTAATGAGATATAATTCAAAACAAAATAGTTGGGAGATATATTTCACTTTTGAGTTACTAATGAATGGGCTTTAGATTATACTTATTAATTGAAATATAATATAGTATAACGTGACTAAATTATAGTTTATATATATGATAGGTAAGGTGTGATGATCATTCTAGTTCGATACCAAGCAGATATTAGTAGTGCAAAATATTGAGGAATAAAGTCTTGAACTCTAGGATACCTAAGGAATGAGGTAAGTAATATTTCAAGTACAATGCAAAACATAGTATTTATATTATTATGTGCTCCTACGTGACTATGTGAGATATATTGTTAGTATAATATACATGGAATATGATGTGGCAATTATTTGTATATGGTGAAAACATGCGAGACATGAATTAAGGATATGGCATGTTATTAATGCACATGAATATTATTGGAATGCCATATTATGTGGTTATATGAAGTAAAATTGGTGCATGAAATATATGTTGGCATTCATAGGCATTTACAAGTGCATTGTGTGGACTTAGAAGAAATCTTTCATAAATGGTAAAGAAAGAGATAAAGAGTATGTGGAATCTGGAGAGAAAATGACATGGATGATAGTAGAATCACCCTTCGAGTGTATCGTACTTTACTTCGGGACCGGAGATGGAGTGTAAATCATGCCATCATTAAGGGTGGTTGAAGATGGGGTGTTGGCAGTTTGGCGCTGGTATACGGGCTGTGTCGGGAGGTCTCTTGGTGGCCTTAGGACTACAGATCAGCACACCGAGCGACGTATATAACAGGTCATGCCTGATTGATATAATATAATTCCTAATACAGTATCTTGAGTCACGATAGGCAACGATGGATATAAACTGTGAAGTCTTGAGTCTTGGTAGGCTATGACAGACCACAGGCACCGGAAGGCACATGTTATCGGCCATGTGGATATTTGAGCTCATACGGCACAACGTGGTGAGATTTGGGCCTAAGTGGAAAATGTGGATAAACTGAGATGACGAGAAGGCACGAAAGCTTATGGATGAGATAATTGTGTGAAAGTGAATCGAAAATCAAGCATATGATCATGCATGTTCGTATATTTTAAATTACCCAACACGTTGGGTAAATACCAAATTCATTGATTTATGAATCACATCTTCCTATTTATCATTTTGATTCAGGAAATGATGTGACAATTATAACATTCAATTTTGATATTTTATTGCTCGAGTGTTACTCATTCAATTATGTGTATCCAAAAATTGATTGCCTCTGATAATTCTTGATTTGATATTTTCACATCTATAAGTCACATCTTTTATGGGTATCAAATCCAACAAATAATAATATTTTCTTGGTCTTATAAAATTAAATTGTAATAGTGGTGAGCAAGGTCAAATCCACAAGGATTGATTAAATTTAATTCTTTGAGAAAATTAAAACAGTAAATTGAAAAGGGGGGTTTTGAGTTTCGAATGTGAAATCAAATTGTAAATAAGAAATTACGGAATTAAAGTGATGAAAATATCAAATTAAATAAATATCCAGCCCAAGGTATAATCTTAGAATTGATCATGGATGCAAAAATAAAATTATTTACTCATTTTTTAAATTGGTTATGGTCATTGATACGATCAACAACCTATCTCTCCTTACTATCTCGATAACCAAGAGACACTCGTTGATTATTTCCTAATCAATAAACAACCCTAGATATGATCTTAGAATTTAATTTATCAATAACATTAATCTCTGGAGATACGATCAATTTTAACCAACAAATTCACACATGTTATTCATTTAAGCTAGATTATATATCTTCATAACATGAGTCAAAAATCTATCAATAATCAAATATGTTATTTGCCGCTTGTATTAGAAATTCTAAACAATTACAGATTTAGATTCCTAATTGGCTGAGTATCATTTTGACAATTAAAACAACGTGCACTTTGTATTAAGTAATCAAAATAACAACTTCAATACAAACAAAATAGTTATAAACAGAAAAGAGATAAAAGAACAATGAAATTAATTAGATCTCACAATTCTTGAAGAATCAACACTTCTATTATCATTGAACTGGAATAATAAAATTAGCTATCCATCAACATTTTTAATCAAAAACTTAAAAATAATAATCAAAACAAAAATCAAAATCTAAGGGTGATGATGGAGAAAACCATGGCTGCCCTCCTCAAATTTCCAAAACGTGAGTCGTGAGCTCCTCTCCAATGTTGATGCCCAGCATCCCTCCAAAGTGCCGTTGTTATTCTCCCCGGCTGCTGGGCCTTTTTTTCCTTTCTTTTGTTGTGCCTTTTTGTGGTCCAAGAAATTCAATTGTGGCCCACTAGAAGAAAATGTCCAGCCAACTCCTGAAAATGTAGTGCTTTGCCTCCAAAGTCTTCATGTCCAACCCATTGATTTTTGAGGTTGCTTTGGACTCCAAAATTATGTCATAAATGACTGGCTCAGTTAGGAATATTGAGAAGTCCATCCATGAGATTCAAGTCTTCCTAAAACAATAAGGCGTGCCCACGCCTTATGCAAAGTCCTTATTTGATTGTGCAATTTTTGAGTTCTAAACTAGTTCTTTTAATTTGTGATATTGAATCCACTTTAATCCAACCCCTTCATATAATCCACAGAACATGAAATGTGATTAATATCCATAATTTAAGCATTTAAAATTAATGGAGTAAGAAGAAATATCACAAATTAAGTAACAATTATGTGCTCTATCAATCTTTTTTTTTTTTTATTTCGCTTTATGAAAGGATGTGGCAATCCAAATCTCGAACTGTGACATCTTGATTTGCTTTTAACTCGAGTATTACTCATTAATATTCATCTATCCATAGCATGATAAACTTGGTAGCTTGTGGATCAAGATTTTTCTATTCACAATTCCTAATCTTCAGAAGAGCAACTCCCTAATTTTTTAATATCTTAATCTAATTATGATTTGATTCGACTTGAGTGAAATGTATTTGATTTGATACCATTTTCCCGTATAGCTAAAGAATTTTATCTTCCCTCAAATTTTCATCATACCCTATTAATGTCGTTGTACCTCCTATGTTTCAAAGTATGTCGTTAAAAGTGTAGTATATTGAATTGACGCCTTTAATGTGTTTTTTTTCTTCTATCCTTTTATTTTTCTAAAAAAAACACTTTCTTGACTCCTAAGTCCAAAGTTCTTTCTTCCTTTGTGATAAGAGAAAATTGAAATCTTGCCCTTATCAATTATTTCATGTGAGCCTCATTTTTCTCTACCAATTGATTTCTACGTACATATGTCTTCATTTGAAAGAATCAACGTTTGTTCACACTGAGCTTAAATTTTGTTGTAATAATCCATTACAACAAACTCATAGTTTGATCTACTATGATCGTAACTTCTGGTAGCTTAATCGTTGCCTTATTATTAGAATGACTCGACCAATTTTGGTTTTTTTTTTTTTTTTTGAAACTCGAATCGTATTTATTTCTCCTTTGAAATACTAAGATCTTGAAATTTCATCTCTCTATGAAAGAGATACTTTATTTACCTTATGGATCTAAAATATTATAACTCAGTTTTTCTATTAAACTTTCTTTTGCATGCATATTCGTATAACATATATGATTCAGTGTCTATGGTACCTCTAGTTTGAATTTCAGCAAAATTACAAATTCATTGAATTATTTTGTCATAATTGAGAACTCTTGAATACATCTTTTCTTATTGGAAATCCTTAATGAGGGAAAGAGTATAACTCATATAGTATTTTATTGTGACATTTTGATTCATATTTAGCTTAAGTGCTATATACCCTTTCTGGCCTCGACAATTCTTTTGTATCGACTTGATTCATGACCATTGTTATCTCAATTGATGTAATTCCATCAATATGGATCGGCACAATACTCAAATCACTATATATTAATTCTTAGCAAGAACTAGAAGAAAATATGTATTCGATGAACTTGTTTCGAATTTCTCGATATCGTTATGATGGATGTTGAAATATCGAGTTTTCGATAACTTTGTTCAAAGATTTCAAATCATCCTAAAATAATGTAAGAGCCCCTTTTTTGATGCACCAACAAGCTCTAAGTATCATTCTCTATTTGAGAAAATCTCAATTATTCAAATCATCTAAGTTGATTGCTTGAGAAGATTCAAAGTCTGAATTTATAAGATTAGGATACCATATCTATGGTGAACTTCTTAAGTTGAACCTGTGTATTGGGATTTGGAAACACTATATAGATTGAAGTAAAAGAGATGATTAGCAAAGTTATGCAGCTGAAACATTTGAAGATAAAAGTTGTATAATTTGGAACGAGAGAATGAATTAATTTTCGTGTACTCATTGGAGGTATTAAGCCCCTGTTTGGCCCCCATTATTTGGGAAATAATATGGTTTTGAATAGTATGCTTTAGAGAATGTGTGGTTAAAGTCTGAATTTATAAGATTAGGATATCATATCTATGGTGAACTCCTTAAATTGAACCAGTGTATTGTGATTTGGAAACACTATATAGATTGAAGTAAAATAGATGAATAGCAAAGTTATGCAGCTGAAACATTTGGAGATAAAAGTTGTATAAATGAATTAATTTTCGTGTACTCATTGGAGGTATTAAGCCCTATTTGGCCCCCATTATTTGGGAAATAATATGGTTTTGAATAGTATGTTTTAGAGAATGTGTGGTTAAAAAATATTTGAAATGTCAAAAATTGAAAGCTTGACTAAGATGGATGACTGAGATTGAGTTTGAATAAATTTGATTTTAGAAAAATTGGGCCAAACAGGGGCTAAGTAAACCTTATTCATTCTCCTCTCGTTCACTGCAACTACTTTATAAAGAGTAGTTGGATTATTTTAGTTTGACCCCGATAGGAACCCATCGATTTTACGGGCTCCATTTAAATGAAAAGTTTCTTAGGATACTATCGCCAAGTTGTATAAAACAAACTATGATGTTCAATTGGAAATATATTCCTAATATGACATGATGATACTTTAAGGGAGAATATTCTTACAAAATTGACATGTTCTTATGCCAATTCTAAAGATTTGAGCTAAAAGAGGATGTTATATGATTCATAAGATACTTCTATGAGTAACTTCTGGCATGATTTAGAGCGATGCGGTGACAAAGCTAATTTTTTTATAAAGACAAGAAGGACATTTGAACCACCATCTAAAATTCATGGCCACCATATTTAATTTGAAAGTATAAAGTACGATGCCAACACAATTAATAATGGCTTGAAGTGTGGATCTATATAGGAAAGATCACTACAAAAGATTACATGGATGACTAGAACCCGATTACGAATAAGTTATCACTCATGGTGAGTTTACATTGTTGCTGACACATACTATTGTAATATGTTCATGATAAAGTATTGGAGAGACTTTACTAGAATCGTGGTTACCAACCAATATTACGTCTAAATATGGGAGTGAAGAATATTGATTCACTAGATGGACAGTTCTATTAAGATGATAGAAAGAGAATGCGTGATAGAAGTTCTACTGATTATAATCATCGAATTAGACACGATACAAATAATGTATAGAATGCGCCTTAAGCAATAATAGAAGTGACTCTTGTGATGACACGAGTTTCAAGTTTGAAGGTAGAATAATTCAAATAGAAGATAAAGACTGACATAAATAAACGATTAAATTTCAAGGACGAAATTTCTTTAAAGGGGGAATAATGTAACACCTCGAAAATTCGTCCTATTATTATATTAAATTATTCACTTTTAATGAGACTCACTTGAAAGTCAAATAGAATTTTTTATTTATTTGACTTATTTCAAGGGACCTATTTGACATGTGCATTGTGTGAACTTAGAAGAAGTCCTTCATAAATGGTAAAGAATGAGATAAAGAATATATGGAGAGAAAATGACATGAATGATAGTAGAATCACCCTACAACTGTACCATACTTTACTTCGCTTCCGCATATATACACCCGCTTGAGGCTCTCGAAGGTCATTAAGGGAAGTCGAGGATGGGGTGTTGGCGGTCCAACATCGGTATATGGGAGGTGTTGGGAGGTCTCTTGGTGGCCTTAGGACTGCGGATCAGCACGCGGAGTGCCGTATATAATAGGTCAGGCCTGATTGATATAATATAATTCTTGGTGCAGTATCTTGAGTCTCGGTGGGCAACGATGGATACAAACTTTGGAGTCTTGAGTCTCGGTGGTGATGGCAGACCATAGTCACTGAAAGGCACATGTTATCGGTCATGTTGATATTTGAGATCGATCATACGATACAACATAGTGAGATTTGGGCACAAATAGAAAATGTGGATAAACTGAGATAACGAGAAGGCACAAAGCCTGGGGATGAGATAATTGTAAGAAAGTGAATCGAAACTCATTCGTATGATCATTCATGTTATTTGCTGAGCATTAGCTCATTTAGTTTTGCATTGTAGGTGTGACAATGCATATATTGGAGGTTGGTACCAACTCTCAAATGACTAGACAAAAATGTATTGGGTTCCTGACCGTAGTCCATGGGTCTGTCACCAGAGAAACCCGAAAAAGGTTGTAATTATTTTTCAATAGTTTTATTTCATTTTTTAAAATTATTAAATAGCTTTTCCCAGCTATCTTCTGCTCTTAATTCTCTATTCTATATTTTAACTAAAATACAAATGATATATCTCAAAACTAAATATTCATGTTAAGTAAATTTAAATTATGCTTTAAAAATAAAGTGAAAATTATTTTTATAGTGGGTTGATATACTACTATTTTATTCGTTTGAAAAATTAAAATATGACGGGAAAAATAAGTAAATTCATAGAAATTTGAAAATGAATTTTGGGCTCCAAAATCCTAACCCAAATCAATGTTCATCAAAATTTCAATTCATTTTAAGAAAGAATTATTTAACAACTTGAAAATAGTTAGTGCAACATATCCTATGATATAACAAATTTTGATTGCTTACCTTTCAAAATGGAATTTGAAGCATCTAATTCTATCTTCTTTAAGGGCTAATGGAGATGGAGGAAAAAGTCTTGAATAGAAATGAATAAGTATTAAAATAAAAGAAAAAAAATTATTATTACATTTTTAGTTTAACTTTTAGAATGAGTTTTTTTGTCTAAACTTTTTATCGATTGTCTTAAACATTTATCCATTGATTTCTTGTGTGATGTGATGTATATCACATCAAGCATTTATTGATTCAACATCACTATCACTATCACTATAACTAGACTAATAATATATAATATAATATAATATAATATAATATAATAATCATTAAAAGTATGGATGTGTTGGAATCTTTTAATTGACAATTATGTCCTTACTTATATTTTTCAAATGTCATTAATACTCTTAATTTTTTAAAAATAAATAAATAAATAAATTACGTTTCCATATAAATAAATGTTGAATGACCTACCAAATGATTGAAGATTTAAATAAACAATAAATTCAATTTCCAATATATGGTCCTTATATTCAATGCATATAATTTATAAAATATGTTTACTGATAACCCTTTTCAATCTTATACCACATTGTAATTCAATACACATGTTTATACAATTCTAAAACTGAATCATTACAAGTTTACAACGTAAATCAAACATAGACGTAATTTTTTTATACAATACAAGATTCCGATAATATTATAGCAGAATTAAGATAATCTCACAATATATAGAAATAGTATGGAGATGGTTAAAATAATCAACATGATGAATAATTGGTAAACTACGATTTATGTTAAAATAAATACATTTTAAAACCAATAACTTTTTGAATAATCAAAATAAAAAAAAAAACAAAGTTATTTATTTGGGCGCTAACATGAGAGTAACTTTGAAGAAAATAACTTTTTTTTTAATTAAGCGCAATAAAAGGTAAGTTATTAAAACATCTTTATAAATAAATAAGTATTCAATCTTCACTTATATGATGAACGTAGTTAAGCTCCTGTTTGGTGATGATTTTAATCCAGATCTTAATCTAAGTCAAAGTTAACAATTAATTTCAACCAAATATTTTATAAAACCTACAAATTTTTAACCACACAAAGTCATCAACTTCTATCAAAATCTAATAAAAATCTTATTTAAATCATTATCAAATGAAAAAGAAATCTCACTTGTTCAAATCTGACAAAAAATGAAAATATTATATGGTTTCAAACACATTTTCAATGTCTTCTCGAATTTTTGTTTTGCTACAGAAATTTCATGATGTACACTTAATAATTGAGAAAAATGAAAATGCCTATTACAAAATTTATTCATAGGTTAATAAATAAATAAGTAATCGAGTAATTCTCATATGAATAATTATTTTCGCTATTAAGTTAAAATTAGCCCTTGTTTGATTTTCATTAAAATCTTTTCTTTTTCTATAGTACAATCTTAACCCTCCATTAAAAGTGAAGTTCACTATATTTGACTTTTCAACAATTCATTCTCCTAAAACTCACTACTCATTTTAAAAAAAAAAAAAAAAAATTAGACCATACCAAACACACACTTAGTAATAATAATTAATTTGACACGAACATAAAAATTTAAAAAGATTCTACCAAACACGATTTAATATTAACAGCCTGTTTGGTCTATGGTTTTTTTTTATTATCAAGACTTTTCAAACTCAGTCTCAACCATCCATCATTGGTCAAGCCCACAATTTTTTACTTTTCAAATCAATCCAAACCACACATTCATCAAAAAATTCACAAAAATCAAAACTTTTCCATGGACCAAACGAGCTCTAATACTCCTTAATATACCTTAAAACTATATATCATAAAATAATAATGTATTATTTATTATACTTTATATTCAATGAGTTATAATTGTATTTTTCTAATATGATGATTTTAATAATTTTCATTTTATATTTCATTACATGGGAGATACAAAGTATAAATTCTTTTATCGCGTACATAAGACTTGCGAAGCACATGGTGGAATACTAGTTACAATTAAAAAGTTTCTCAAAAAGTGAATTTAGGGACAATGTAGACATTTCATGACCAAAATTAGTCATTTTTTAGCACATTTTGAGAATTTGTCAAATTTTGTGTGTATTAGACTTCTAGTGTCATCCATGCAAAATTCTCTAATATTAAAACTAATTGCAAATCGTTTTGAGTGGAAGTTTATATGCGTGGATGTAGTGCTAAACCTAAAATTCATTTTCATCCTTTCTTATTAATTTCGGGTTATCAAATTGATAAAATTGCCTCGATAATGAAGATCAATACTCTTGATTTGTTTAAGACTACCTCTCGAGTAGAATTAAATATATTCTTGTATGTGACTTGCCTATATCTCTACGATAAATGCGAAAATTCAAGAAAATATTAATAGATTCATTAACAATTAGACATCACATAAATCATAGCGGTATATATATTTCTATCATCTCTCAGACTTTATGGCAATTAATATATGTCTAACTAGTTTCTTGTCTGTCGAATCTAAAAATAAGTCACAATAGTTCATATAATTATCTTGCACATAAAGAAAAATAATATTGATATTATTTAGAAATTGAAAAGATGACATTTATACAAGTCAGAACATACTTTATTCTACTCATATATACATTCATAATATATGGGAATGGACCCATTATTCATGCATCATTTGACATTTTTATACTGTTGAGAAATTGAAAATGTGACATTTAAGGTGAAAAAGTGGCAGTGTGTCACTTTTTTCACAATTGAAAAAATGATATTTAATTTAAGTAGGAAAAAAGTGACATTGTGTAAAATAAAAGTGATAAAAGAAACATTTTGTCATATTTTTTAAGTAAAAGTGGCATTATGTCACTTTTTTACATTGACAAAGTAGCAATTTTTGTCATTTTTTTAAAGAAAAGTGGCATTGTGTCACGGGTATTTAAAAAGTGACCAAAATTTAAAAAATTATCACAAAAGCATTAAAATTTTAAAAAAAATGTGGTATTCAAGTAACACTAAAAACACGTCACTTTTTAGTTAAAAGAACAAGTAAAAAAATGACATTGTGTTTGTTTATCTGCTAGTATTGACTTATATAATTTGTTATTCAATGATGGATATTGTAAATAAAAATTGATCTTCAAATAGAAAAAAATGACAAATTGTTACATTTTCAGAAGGTGACAAAGTGTCACTTTTTAGTTAAACGAAAAGTGATTTAAAAAAAAAAAAAGAAAAAAAGAAAAAAGTGGCACAATTATTATAATATTTTGAATAAAATTAACAAGTCATAAATTTATTTTAAGGTTTTAATTTATGTTTGATTAAAAAATAATAATAACATACATGCACTTTTTAAAAAATATGTGACATTGTATCTTTTTTTTAAAAAAAGTGACAAAATTATTAAAAATGTCACAAAAAGCATTAAAAATGTGACACTCAAAATTTACAAAGTATTTTTACTTCCTAAAAAATTCTAAAATGTATTTTTGTAAGTGGTCCAAAAGTTAAAGGTTTTGTGTAAACATCTTTTATAATATGTGTAAATTAATTTTTGGGTCTAACTTGCATGCACGATAGAAATAATTAACATTAAGTGATATTTCAATTATATTTGAAATTGCATTATTTTAAATAATAAACTAGAATTGAATTAAAAAATAATTGTTTGATCACATATTTACTCAATCTTAATTTCATATATTTGTTTTAAGTATTTGTTAAGATAATTCATCTTGAAAACACAGTCTCATTAACGAAGTTACACCTAAAACTTTAAGGTTCAATTCACTTATTTTGCCATCTATCCTCAAATTTGTGAACAAATATCAACTTCAATGTGGACTTGAAAGTTGAAAAGGAGTTAATCCAGGTGAAGCAAGAAGTCTTGTGAAGTAGAAGTCAAGGTATGCTCTGTTTAGCTAAATTTAAAAATTTGCATATCAGCACGTTTATATAAAAGTATACTTGTTTATTACGTAATTATTAATAAATTGTAAAGTAAGTAAAAAAAAAAATTTAAAAAATAAAGTTGAAAAAATACCACTTAATTTCAAAGTAATTCATACTTTACTTTTAAGATAAGTAATTACTAAAAAAGCAACATCTTCAAACTTTAAAAAATAAAAACACGTTTACATTTAAATAAAAAAAAAAATTTGAAACATGTTCAGAGAGTTATTTATTTTTATTAATTGTATTGTAAGTAAAACAGTTATTTATTTTGCCAATCAACATATGGTTATTTTTAAAACAAATAATTATTTTTTTTAAAACTTTGACAAACAAAAAAGTTTTATTCATTTCAAAACCTACTTAGTCCCAAATTTGACGGAGATTAAAATTAGATTTTTCGTAAATTTCCATAAAAGTTTATGAAATATGATGTTTAAAAATTATGGATCTTATGATATGTAGTATACTTAAAACTAATTATTAAATTAAATTAAAATCTTGATTTTAGCAAAAGGGTCTTAGTTACCTATAATGAGTAACTCTATTCAAGGTACCAATACTTATTTATGGTCAATCAAGTAATTCTACTTCAATTTATTCAGTCGAATAGCTACAATTTAATTTGATTTCAATCTAGTAACTTTGTCCAATTTCTTCAAATACAGTGAAAACATCAACGTTCTGATCGTCAATAATAATGATAATCAATGTTTATTTTTATGAAGTTGCATTCATTCCACACCAATTACTCCATAGTTTGGAAAAAAAATTTGTTTATAAACGAAGAATGTGATGTTTTTGAGGTAAAATATGTGGTTGATAAGTGATTTGGAAAAATGTGTGTGGTTAAGAAATGGTTTGAAAAAATATTTTTGTTTATAAACTTGTTTATAAAGGGTTAGCAAATGGAGGCTACGTTATTAATTTCTGACATGTCCCTACTATATATAAAGCTTACTTCAAGTTCACTATTCCTAAGGACCAAAAGTAGCACTTTTAGGCTAGAAAGGGTGAAGATGGTTAGCACTTTTCCTTATCTTCTCAAATAAAGGTGAAACCCGATTTATAAAAGGAAAAAAAAAAAGAAAAAGAAACGCTTTTCGACTCGTCTCGTCTCGTCATATAGAAAAAGGAGGAGAAGAAAACAGATCGAATATAGATGTACAGCTTCATTCTTCACGCAGCGTGTTCAGAGTAGGGTTTCTTCTTCTTCTGCCTGTTGTCGTTCGTCGGTGGAAATTCCTTGTCTTCTTTACCATTTTTTGGTTTCGTCCGTGTTTATAGCGTGTTCTTTTCCGTGATCAGCGTTTTTTTTTCGGTTTTGGGTTGGAGGTACAAATCGAACAACATTTTTCGATTTTTTTGGCTTCGGTGTGGGTTTTCTTCTTTTCCTTACAATCTCTTCGTTCTGGGTAGTGTCGTTCTTGTTTGTATCGTTTATGTTTCAGGGATCGACATTTTTTCCTTCGGTTTTGGGTTGGAAGTAGAAATCGAACAACTTTTTTCGCATTTTTTTTTTCGGTGTGGGTTTTCTTCGTTTCCTTACAATATCTTTGTTCTGGGTCATGTTTGTAACGTGTCTTGCTCAGAGATCAGTGTTTTTTTTTTTGGGGTTTTGGGTAGGAAGGAAGTCCAGGTCGAGCGACTTTTTTTCAAATATTTTCGTTCAGTGTGTTTTTTTTTTTTTTGGGTCTGTTAAGCTTTGTTGTTTGAGAAAAATGTTGTGTTTACCTTTCCTCTATGTGTTAGTGTGCGCAGAATTTTTGACCTTTTTTTTTTTTTTTTTTTTCCAGTTGCAAGCTACTGATATTTGTTGCGGTTTCATCTTCAAAAGGGGTTTCTTCAAAGGTAGTTCCATTGAACTAGAATTTTACAGATTTTAAATGTTGTCATTGTATATTGTTATTATCGTCTGTGCGATCGTTTATGTATGTACATGTTCGTGCACCTATTAAAATTTTGTTTATTATATTGTGAAATTTCTGTTCTTGTTTAATTTTATTTTGTTGTGTTCTGTTTAAAATTATTCTTGTATGTATGTATATCTGTTTATTATTGTCAATGGATTCTTTCTGTTTAGTTTATCTTTTATTTCAGCTGCAAATACATTTAGCTTTTTCTGGTTATGGTCTTTTCAAATTAAATTTTCTTTATATATGTAGATATATTTGCAATTTTCTTACAGTTTAGTACTCTGTAAAGTTTTTTGGTTTTTCCCTTTTTTTTAAAGGTTATTTTAGTATATTTAATGTTTATTGTATTGTAATGTGATTTTAGTGTTTTTATTATACTTCAACTTTCCATGTATCTATTTGGTATTGATTCATATGTGATGATTAAGTTTAGGGCCATCAATTATTTTTGTCCCCTTCTCTTTTCTCTTTTTTTTTTAAAATATTTTCAACCTTTTGATGTAAATGAAGATTAGATTATTATTGTCAGTAGATTTTATCTTTTTAGTCTATCTTTTATTTCACCTACAAATTCATTTGGTTTTTTCTGTTTATGGTCTTTTCAAATTATATTTTTTTTACATATGTAGATACATTTGCAATTTTCTTGAAGTTCAGTACTTTGTAAATTTTTTTGGTTTTTTCTCTTTTTTTAAAGGTTATTTCAGTATATATAATATTTGTTGTATTGTAATGTGATTTTAGTATTTTTATTATATACTTCAAATTTCCATGTATCTATTTGGTATTCATTCATATGTGATAGTTATGTTTAGAGCCATCAATTATTTTTGTCTTTTTCTTTTCTCTTCTGTTTAAGTATTGAACAGTTATTTTACTGAGTAGTAGCTGTATTTTTTTTTTTAGTTAGGCTTCTTTTTTCTTAATAGCTAATGAAATTATTATGAAGGTTGTACAATGAACGATATTCTGGCTATTGAAAAGAGGAAAGCACGCAATCAACGTAGGAGAGAACTTTATGCTAAAAAGAAAATAAGAAACGAAGGGTGTAGTGACACCTTTCATAGGCGTTCTCGTCGTATTGTTATCAACTATGGTAAGGCTTTTAGATACAGTATAAAATTATTTTGTTTAAATTTATGTAGTAGAAGCATAAAAAAAGGTAACAAAAAATAATTTATATCATTCCTTTGAAATAAAATATATGTTACTGTATTCTTTCTGTATGTTGATGATTCTTTATAATATACTGTCCTTTCTGCAGATTAATAATTTTGATAATAGCAAATTTGCTTACAACCGGTAAACAAGATCAAGAACTTATAAGGTATTGAAGAACATTGTCTACCTCATTTTTATCATTTTTGATATTGATTACTTATTTTAATTTGTATTGTTAGTGGACACTATGTTTGCTGGAAAGACTATGGAAGGTGGCATTTGCAAGTTTGGTGCTGAACAATGGTTCGTCATGCAGAGTGAACTTCTTTCGTGCCTTTGACACCCAAGTTGGTGAAGTGCGTTTCAACACATCATTAACAGGTTAAAAATTAAGAATCTACTTTAAATTTATCTCTATTGTCAATTATTATTATTTGATAAAGAATTTTTTCCTCCACTTGCAATTAAGACATCATTAACAGTGTGGGGTGTAGTGCGTTTTGAGGGGTAGAAGTTTCTATTGTGTTTTGTTGGTCTAATGCTTTCTGATGTTTAAAATCAATTTTACTGCAGCAGATTCATTCGTATTTCTGATCCAGAAATTGAATTTAGAGTACAACATTATGATCAAGTTTATGTTCTCAAATTCATCATAGAAGACTCAGATTACGTCTTCTACTTTGTTCTTCCATTTTTTGTATTATAGGTTCAGCATATAGAGTGTGTAATTGAAATTTCAATATTGTTCATTTGTTCATAAATGCCTAATTGGACTGTTGTGAATATAAATCTCTTAATTATACTGAAACACAAAAGGTTTTTAGTATCTTTAATTCTGATTCCTTCATTTGCTTATATTCTTCATTTCTCAAGATATCTGAAACATAGTTTATATGTCCTTCATAAATTGTCAGGTTTACTTAAAGAGATTTGCATAATGTAAATTGAATGCTTATCATGAAAGTTAGAGTTATACCATGTCATTTGAATGTACAAATTGTTAAAATATATTTCTCCCTTTCTGCAGCAAAAAAAATTGTTAACAAATATGAAGACCTTACACAAGCTGTTTGGAGATCCGATTAAATGGCCGAGCAAGTCGTGGCATAGAAAACAATAGAAGATGTTCTGTGCCAAGTCAGTCATGCTCTTACTTATGTTAATTTTATGTTTCAGGTTGGTAAAATTACTGAATTTTTATGTTCTCTGTTGAAAATAGATCCAGTAAGTTTGATTTTAACCTTTGGTATTTATTCCTTATCCATTTTTTTGTCCTCTTGTCATACTGTAATGTATCTCTATAAATATTGGTTTACTCTCTGCTTCACTCGAAAGTCCATTACTATATTGTCAACATTTGAAATGGATTAGAAAGATGTCTCTCTTGCAAGTGGACAGCTGATTGTCTAATTGATTATAACGACAAATAACATTCGTAAATTGTTAATCTACCATATAAATATTCCGACCATATTATAATCATAGCTTTGTTTCTATAATTCTATATTTTCTTTGATCATATTTTGAGCATGTTCATGTGAGTCTGTGACAAATCAATTATTAAAACTATTGACTTCCTTTGTATAATATGTGGTGACATTTCTAACTTTGTTTCCTTGTAATGGCAAGAGCTCGTTAATAAGGTGTATTGCTGATAGATGAAGTTCTCTAATTGATCAATTAATGTCAGGTTCTTATGAATCTCTTACCATTCCAAGATATGTCATAATGTGCATTGCATATTATTTGGAACATCTGAAGACTTTGTTCTAATAAAGGCTTGTGCAAAAGTGAATATCTATATGTCTATCTATCTATCTACGTAGATGCGTAGATGTACATTTATGAAAGAGTTTCACTGTACTTTATATTTAAATTTCAAACACAGATTACATGATTCATTTTTATAGCTTTTCAAAATGATCCATTTTCCTCATTTACAAAAATTTTATTCGATTTTTAATGATTACAATTTTGTTTCCGAAACTGTGTAAACCCCTTCACAACCCTCCCCTCTTATTCGATTTTTAATGATTACAATTTTGTTTCCTAAACTGTGTAAACCCCTTGAAAACCCTCCCCTCTTACGCACTTCTTCTTTAGCCCATCATTATAATCACCCTATATATATATATATGTACTTAGATGTGTATTACATGTGGTTGATTTCTTCTTACCACATAAAGTTTGGTGACCAATTTGTAATATATGCAAAATATTGTCCTTACCAAAATGAGTCCTACCTTACTAAGAAGATCCGAGTTTAATCGAGCCAAGGTTAACTATTTTAGAAAGGAAATTTAATCTTGATTTATGTTTTTTTGAAAAGAGAAGATTCAAAGATTGAATCTACCAGTGATTCTCTATTTTTCTAATCTTTTTTCTTGAACTTTTCTTCAATTAACCACCAATTTTTATTGTGTTACCAAAATTTTCCATGAATTATTATATGATAATATTACTATCAAGCATGATCTGTTTGTTTTAAATTTTTTAGTATGATATACTAAATTTGTTTTTGATATTTGATTTTTGTAGTACTACTTCAATTTACTGTTTCTTTAACCATTCACATCTGGTGACGGTACATGTGATATTTTCCTTTTTAAATATTGGAGACTTCTCTAATTGTTTATTCGGTGGAAAATTTTGAGCCAACGCAAATGATCATCATGCAAGTTAAAAGAGGAAATAAATCACAGACTTGGAAGTAATGGGGCAGATTCATTTTCCCAAGGTTTTGCAAATGGTGTTACGAGAAAAAAATGTAAGAGGAGTGAATTTTGTTATTTGATGTCTTTTATTTGGTCTTTGTACCCTATAAATATAGGGAATTCTCTCTGTTTCCAAAATGCAGGAAGAGGATGTATAGCTAGAGGAAACGATAAAGAAGAGGAGAAACTAACAGATGCGTTGCATGTTTTAAAGCTCTAGGACTTAGGTTCTCGAGTTTCCTTCTCTTCTTTTTTGTATTTATAAAATTTTCTTCTCTCTTTTGCATTAGGGTTTTGGAGATTTTGCTATCAAAAGGGTATTGATAAACTCCAGGTAAAAAAAAAACTTCTTTTATTGAAATTTTATTTTTAACTATGTTTTTATGTTATATTTAAATTGTAGGTACCATTGCTGATTTTCTCTTCAAATTTAATACATTGAAATGATCACAGTTAACTATTCAGTATGTGTCCTTCAAATCTAAATACATTATAAAGTTGTTTAGGAACTTTTAATATTGAAGGTATGCGTCTCACTTTAAAATTTATCTTTCTTTTATTATATTATATATATAAATAACAATTGTTCAAAAAATATATCTTTCTTTCTTCATTTCTTATCTTATTCTTATTAATAATCCTTTTTTTTTTTACATTTTTACTTATTTTTTATTGATTTTAAATGTTTATTAATATAATATATTATAATTTTATTATATATCTTTAATACTTATTAGAATATTTATATAACTGTACGTTAGTATAACTGAATTTTCTTTATATAAATATATATACAGATTTTTTAACCATGATGTTTTAATTTTTTTTACAATTATAACCAATTTTTAAAAATTCCTATTTTTTTTTTTTTAAATTTTCAGAAATAAAATCATTCTAATTATTTTTTTTATTGATTTTATTATACACCTTTTTTTCACTTCACTTAAATATTCATTTATTATAGTTACTTTTGTTTACAAAAACTATATAATGTATAATAAAATAATATGAGAAAATCCACTTCATTCTCACAAATATACCCTTCTTCTATCAAATATTTAGTTTCTTATTTTCTATACTAAAAACATCTTTTTTACAACATTTTTTTTCCCAAATAAAAATAATATTTTAAACATTATTATTACTAATTTGAAATTTGACTACACATCTTTGTTCCCAATTAAAATTTTCTTTTATTATATATCTATTCCTCTTTATAATACTGTAGCTATATTTTCCCCCCATATATATTTACTCATCACTACTTATACACATGTATATACTCTTTCTAAATATTATTATTTTCATTAATATGTTTTTCATGTAATATTATTCTTTTCCATGCATACATTAAACTTGATATAATTTTTTTTTTTTTTTTTTTTTTTTTTTTACTGAATTAGTATTAATGAACAAATGATTTTTTTTTTTTTTTCGTTTTTTAAAAGTATTATCATTTTTCACTCTATATACTTGCTTCTGACAATTTCAACATTTCACGTGTCCAAAAACATGCTGCAGTAAGAAATATCTTACAAATGGTACCATTTATTTTTCTGCCCTCTTTATAGTACTGATGATTTAAAAAATGTAAATACTGTTCATTTTCATTTTATACATTATTCTAGAACCATTCCCCATGCCATACTTCTCATTTTATAAATTTTCATGTGTTAACAGTGTGTTAAAATTCTTGTCTATCTTCTATTTCTCATTTTTTAAGATTAATTTATCATTTAGGTTTATGTTTCCATTTTTACTCTATATGTTACTAGCTCCTTCATTTTTCACCGGTTGATTATGGCAGTATACAATTCTGGTCTATTTTCTATTTTTCATTTTTTTAGACTATTTTATCATTTCAATTTATGTTTGCATTTTGTACTCTCTATGTGGTGGCGTATGTGTCTTCTTCTTCTGTTCGAATGGTGGATATTGACACTCATGGATATGAGTATGATTGTGAAAATGAGGTATTTATTAATTCTTTTTCATTCCAATCCTACTTATTAATATAAAAATTTCTGTTGAAGCTTATTTTTCTGGTGAAATTTTTGTATAATGGCATGCTGAGATTTTTAAGGGTGTGATACAATGTTCCTGTTACATTTGTGTTGTCACCATAAATTTATGTATGATCCATTAATATTTTTGAACACTTTCATTTTTTCGTTTTGAGGTTTCTTTATTTTATGTAATGTTAATAATTTTATGTAGGAGGATATAGAAGAGGCACAACCAAGGCTAGCACCACCACGAAACTCATCGAAGAGAACTCGAGCAGCTGATTGCATAATTTATCTAAAAACTTTTTTTACTTTGACCATGAAGCAATTTTTAGTTTCACTTTTTTACAATTTTCTTTCTTTAAGTTTACATGTCTACATTCCTGTAACAATTTCTAGGTTTTGATATTCTATGATGCACTTGGAAGAGGAGGAGAATCAGGATTAAGGGAAATCACTTGGTTGACTTTCTTTTAGCTATTGGAGAGCTACTTTCTAAACTAAATCTTCTCATTGCATTCTAAGGAACTTATTGCTTTAGTAACAATTTGGTCCCCAATCATTTCTCTTTATGTTTTCATTTTTACTCTCCACGTTGCTAGCTTGTTCATTTCTCACGAGTTCATTGTCCAGTCCTATGTCTTTTTTTTGTTACAAATTCTACGCGAATACTGACAAATGTAATACGTTTCGTGCAACGCACGAGAATCCTACTAGTATTATATTAAAGGTGGTTATTGCGAAAGAAATTGAATTAAAGTTTATTAGTCATATATTTGAAATCAAATTAAAATATAGTTATTTGATTAAACAAAATTAAATTACATTTTACCTGATTAATCTAAAAGTATATCCACGAATGAAATTTATCCAAGTAATTGAGCTTAGACAAACACAAGGCATTAATTTTAATAATATTTATTTAAAAGTAAATTAAAAGTTACTTCTATGCTTAGACTGGGCCCCGTAATAGTGATATCACTACACATATAAAAGAGTGAGTAGGAAAATTATTGTTCATATTTTCGTCCTGCAAAACGAAGTCATTTAATATAATACCAAATAAGACTTCATTTGTCCTAAGAACGTTTCTCTCGCTTATATAGGGTTCACAACGGGGTGGATCGGGCCTCGATCCAACCCGAAATTTTATTTTTTTTGTCGATCCGAATCCTCCCCGCAATCCGCCAATTTTTGGGGATGAATCGGGTTTCGTGGCGAGGTGTATCTACCCCCTGATTAGCGGATTGATCCGTCGACAAATTTTTTTTAAAATATAATTTAAACTAAATCTTTAAAAAAAATAATAATAATAATAATTTTTTTATTAAATTTTAGGTACGCAGTATTTGATGGTCAAGTTTGCAACCATGTGTGGAGCAACTGTGTTAAAGTTTTGGAACCCAAAATTTACACTGTAATTGCGCATTCACAAATGCGGAGGGGGCATGCAGTAGAAATTCCATTTATTTCATGGCACGTTTGAGTGGATGATATAGATCCTTATTCCTTACAATGGACTGTAAGCCCCATGTACATTTCTACTTATGTTCAACCAGCAAGTTTGTTTTCCCTCTTGGCCGTTCTGATTTCCATTCGCTTGAAACACGTCTAACTTGGCTATTTGAGAGGATTCAAATATTTTCCTCATCGATTTTCTCTTTTTGACTGGGCATATTTAATGATAAAAGTCAAGAGCTGGTAAGTTATCAAGTAACTCTTGCCATTGATTAGTTAGGAAATATATGAATATATCCCTACTCATAATCAATGTTCTAAAAGGAGTAATGCGTTGCGCGGCGTCGAGATTGAAAATCAAGAATTACAAGTTTAGGCGTGTCAATGCGAAGAATAAGCGCCGTTTCGTATTTTTAATGTTATTTTAATTTTTTTAACACAATAAATATATTTTTAGATAAAAAAAAAAAAAAATAGATTTTTCACCTTTAAAAAAAAAGGTATTAGGCGGGATTAGACACTCCTAGGCGAGATTAAACACGCCTAGAACACTGCTCATCATAAAGTAAGAAAATTCTTAAAGAGATAATTGGATAATTGTTTTGTGACGTATTGATCATTCTAGCAATTCACCGTACAATCCATTTATTTTCGGGGATAAGTTTTTTTATGGAAGCAAATCATCTTATGAATGAAGTAAACTGGAGAATCATGGTTGTTGCGCTGACCCAAAACTGGTAAACTTAGGGCGTCAACTAATGTGAGTGTTGCTACTTTTGCAAAAGAACGACATTATGTTCACTGTTATTATTTCATTATTATTATCAGACACCGGCCAGAAAAGTCACATATCTAAAGATTGGGTAATTTTTCAGATTTAATGCGAATCTACATTATTGTGTGTTAGGAATAATGAAAAAAGAGAGAGTTAGATTTTAGCCAAACATTGTCGCAATCTAGAGGTACTAGATTGTGAAGTTTTTAACTATATGTTCTCGATTACTTTGTTGGGAATCTCAACTTGTGTAGATGCGTTGCTAACTAGAAAGCTAGCGCTATGTACTGAACAACTTTTCATTGTTACGCAACCATCGTAGCACAGGGAAGGAGATTGTTCTACACTACTCCTCTCAAGGCATTGCTGAATAAAAAATTTCATGACTTTAGGTTTTGAATTTTTTATTTTTACGAGTTATTTTTATAAATTTTTTATAGACAACAGTTTGGTTTTGTTTCCATGTCACTGATTTTGCTACTTATCTACGATTTTACATATAGACATTTGCTGATAGTAATTGATAAATGTATTTTATATACTTATTTATATATATATAAATTAGAATCATATATTGTTGAATAAAAGCTACCTAATTGTTTGTTATTCATTTATATTTCATAAAATATCTCAAAATCACGTGAATGAACCAATTGATGGAAATAATGCGCAATTGGATGACATTTGGAGCTAAATTGGATGGAAGTTGATGATGTCAACTGGGAAATACTTGAGGAGCAAAGTGAAAGAAAACAAGAAATCATTAGCTTAATTGAATATGAATTGAAGTTGGACGAAAAAAAAAGAAGAAGATTTGAAAGTATGAGGACTATATTGTAACAATTGAAAGTTGAAGCACCTGGGTGCAAATAAACTTGGGGACCAAAATGCAAATTGTGAAAGTTCGATTATTGCAACAGGGGGAGGTGGCATGGCCGTGAGCATTACCATTGAGCGGTCGTGCCCGTTACACCTATTTCGGCATAAGCTAAATAAAAAGTTTGTGCGGTCGCTCAAGTAAATACGATCAGTGGGAGGCCTAACACACGTTTTTTTTTACCTCTTTTCTTTCCTTTTTCAACTGGTATTCTTCTCCATCTATATAAGCAACCTCTTGGGCATGAGATTGGGGACCTTTGCACATACTTTCAAGAACATAATTCTACGTTTTATCATACAAATCTTGGGAAGAAAATCAAGGCAAAGGCGTGGGAATTGAATATTATCAACGGGGAGCTAAATCTTAGTGCAAGACTTCCTTTCTTTTTTTTGTTAATTTGATAAACTCTACATCCGTAGCAATTCTTATTTCTATGTTTTTATTTATTTATTGATGAACAACTAATCTTTTAGTTCAGACAAACGATGTAGATTAGTTTTACGCTTTTAATTCTATAATTCAAGTTTTGCACTTTCGTTGCATGTGTTGGTTTTATTTTGTGTTTATTGCATGAATTAATTCATGAATAATTCATTGATTTAATGGGTTGTTTTCATAATCCGAGAGGTGGGCTAACAATCTAGATCGTGGAATAAAATTATGTAATTAAATGAACAATAGAGCTATAAGTTTGTTATTATTGCGATTGCTACATGAATTCTTGTATTCCATGCACCTAATTATAATGACCCGTCATAGAGATACATGGTTGATTGAATTAGGTAGAGTTGATTTAAATTCAAGAGAGGAATTTCATATGCATAAGTAAATTTGATCGAGCACATTAATACAAATAAAACTTTAATATTGGAATTAAAAATATTGATTATGGTGAAATCGTGAGTCCCAACACTATCAAACATCAATTTAGAAAATCTAAGTTTGTAATCTTTTCTTTTGCTTTTTAGTTAGGATATTTTAGTTTAAATAATTCATCAAAATTTGACTATTTAAATAAGTCGAGAACTAACATATTACGGTACTTAATTACAATTTTCATGAGACAATAACTCAAACTCTTTTGTCCACTTTACTACTTGATTGCAATATTATACACTTGCAATTTAGGACATCAAGTTTTTAGCGTTGTTTCCAGGGACTATTAATTAATATCTATACCAATTAGTTCTTGCTTTACTTTGAAGTTTTCCTTTTTATTTATATTTCTTGTTTTTTGAGGACTCTTAAAAGTTATGAATTGTTTCCTATTGATTCATGGATTTAACTAATTTTCAGATAGTTGGAGGCACCACAATAGATAGAGAAGATGGCATGGAACTATTATCTTTGGTACTCTGATCAAACAACAATGCAGACTTATTTGATTTGTGACTTCTGCTTTGGAAATCATGCTTTACATGAGTGCCCTGTTGCATCTCAGGATGATATGTGAAAGGTTGATTGTGTGGGAAATTATTATCTAGTACAGCAAAGGTGCCCATATCTTGCCTCTTATGATCCTTACTGGAACAAGCATCCAAACTTCTTGTTGCTAGAAATTCAGGTGAAAAGATCAAATGAGTCAGAAAAATTGGTTGAAACAACTGAATAAAAAGAAGAGCAACCTGAAATAGTGGACCAGCCAGAAGAAAATAGCAACCATGAAAAGATCGTTGCTCTATTAGGAACAATTCAAATGTCGAACATCAAGCTCGAGGAAACTTCAATAAAAAATGAAGATCAATTGAAGAAAGAGGAGTTGATCACAAAAGAGCATACAAACAAAGTGACACTTAAGGATGTCAACTTTACAATCAACCCTCTAACTTCAATGAATACGCAAAAACTGATTTCATCATTGGTACCTACGAAATAATTGAAATTTACACATTGAAGTTCAAATAGAGTGGAGATATCAGCATACATGACACAGGCAAGATGAGATTTTGGAGCATAAATGAAAATTGAAGCAAGTTCAACCGACAAAAACAAAGAAGGTCATCAAGTGCCTTATTTAGAGAATCTTGAACGATCAGTGTAAAAAGTCTAACTTTAGACTATAAACGGAGCGCTTATTAGGAGGCAACCCAATTTTTCATCCATTTTATTTATTTTGCTTTATTTATCGTTTAACACTTAGTTTTAGAATTTATTTTCATTATCTGTATAGGTTTATTTGCATGATTGAGTTATCAAGTTAGCATAAATTCCATGCACCAAATGAGTTTTTTGATAAGTTGATAGTCCAAGTTATGTGTACCACAACATGATCTTTGACACATTTTGGTCTAAATCATGAAATTTAGGTTTGATGCATTTTGAGATCTCTATGTTAACAGCATCATAATTCTCTTGAAGTATGAATTGCTATACATGTTTGAATTTTGAGTTACACATCATCATCATCATTAGCACACACACAGGTCTAGGACAGGATAACATAGTTTAGGGGTTATTTGCACGCATCACAATGCATTTAGGGTCAAAAAATGGAGGCTCAAATCCAAACAAGTAGAATCGGAGCAACTAACCTGATTAAGCCTGCAAAGCCACGCGGGTACTCTAGCGCGCGGCTGCTTGCTTATAATCTAGGTAGTTTGCCCAAATTATAGCATACACGGGTACGACAGTTTTCATTACTTCTAACTTGCTTTTCCTCCCCAAATTTGATTCATTGATCATGTATCATTATTTACACATTATTCTGGTCCAAATTCTACCTTATTATCACTTCCAAAGTATGAGATTCTCAAACTTTAAGAGATTATACAATTTCTTGACAATTCTTGAAGTTTTTGAGATTTCGCAATTTATGATTTATCAATGTTGGTTTTAGGCTAGAAAGTGGATTTTGTGAATGATGCTTGCTAGGTGAAATTTTTTGGATAAATCCATGTTCCCAAATCTATCATTCTCTTGGTCTTCCTTCATTCGCACCAATTGTTCGATAAAATGCCACTTTGTTTTTTTGTCGAGTTTTTGCAATTTTTTTTGGATGATCCTCTTTATTGAATGGTATACATTAGATATTCATCATACATTTATGATTTACACTGATTTTATGCATAAAACTCGAATTGAACATATTAGGCATTGTAAGACACTCACAGCAAGGTCACTGCAGGTTCACTGCACTAAAAACAATTTCAGGTCCCTATTTTGCCACATCTTTTCACTACTCTATTGAACTCCAAAGGCTCTGAATTTTAATATATTGTAGACCATGTTATGTACTTTAACATGCCCGGAGAAAGCTCGAAAAAATCTCTATTTTTGAGGTGATATCAGGGCCCGAATATGGGTGGTCCGTGATTGACCATGTCTGAAAATTCAGATTTGCTATGTTTTAGTTGGGGGTGTTGGTGTTGATCTATTTCAATTTATTAATGGTGTTTATGATCTTAATATTTTTTATATCTTATTTGCGAGGAACACACCATTTGTAACACCTCAAACCAAGTTAGGAAATGCAAGAAACGGGTCGAAATCATCCAAGTGGTATCAAAATAAAGCTTCAAGCGATTATATCTCAATTCTAAACCCCGGAAGTACTTGACCGCTCTCTTATGTGTATTTTTATTTGTTATATTTATTTGACATACATTGAGGGCAGTGTATATTCTAGTTTGGGGGTGGAAAATCTCATTATTATGCATTCATTCTATTATTTGGGGTACAAAAAAAAATGTTTCAATTTTTTTTGTTAGTTTGTTTATTGCCTATGACATAATTTTGATCAATTTCAATGCTTGAGTTAGAATAATAGGACAACATGAGAACTGGATTTTTCTTGACTATTTATATATGTTAGACTTTATAACTTGCTCACATAGTCATGATCAAATTATTACTTGTGTAGGGATATGTTTGATATTTGTGTGGAAAATTTATGCAATTTGAACATAGGAATAATTTCATAATCCCAAAGCTTAGATGTATAGACATCCCAACAAAAAATTAGAACAAAACAACTCAAGAAGTAGATTGTGGGTGGTATAAGTATGCATTGATGGTTTGAAGGTCCGTGGTTCTTGGTTTTGCACACTTGGTTGAAGAGGTTTTAGTCAATGGGTATAAGCTAGCACTAGCATGAAAATAATAAATATATGTCTTATTCTATTCTTCGTAGACTTGGTGATCGAGCAAGTAAACTTTTAAGGGGTCTTTAAAACTTGGTACTCTAAATTCATTTAAAGCTCGTTACATGGGTCACTTAGAAAGTTTAAGGGAGAGATGACCTACACATAAGATGCATAAACATCATTAATTTTTCTTTGTCGCCTTTGTAACTTGGGTAATTAAATCTGAAGGGTTCTCTGAACCTGGTGCCCTAAAGTTGTCTGGCTTGGAAGTCACCTACCTAAAGCTCTCTGCAGGGACAACATAAAAAGCAAATGAGAAAAGTAATGCACAAAAATGGTAAAAAACGGGGAAAATAAAAAGAAAAAGTCATCCATCAATTAAATTAAGTACGTGGTATAAGCTTTATTGATTGCAACTTTGGAAATTGAAGGTGTGCAATTGGGGAATGCATACCAACAACTTGTTGTCTGTGTCTATTTCTAATCCTGACTATCTTGCGTGAAAAAATGCAATGTAAAAATATTTAGAAACCACAATAGAGGGAACCTCGGGATTTGAGAGAAAAATAGTAAGTTGTGATCATCCATGAGAGGTTAAAGAATATTACTAGAAAATCATAGATTGACCACATGAAATTTACTTGTGCATAATAAGCCACAGAATGTTAAGTATATTTTGCATAAGTATGCGTTTGATTTTAGCTATTCACAGACATATGGAAAGTCAAACATTGGATAAGTAAAAATATTTTTATCATGTTGTTCCACGTTCTTTTTTAAAGTGTGATTTTGATCTAAATTTTTTAGGCACATGGTAAACAAGTTGACAAAAAAAATATTTGATTGTTGCATTCTTTTTTTATAATATAGTTCTACTTTATTCGAGGATGAACAATGATTCTAGTTTGGAGGTATTTGATAAGTGTATTTTTTACACTTATTTATATGTCTAAATTAGAATAATGTATTGTTGTTTTAGAATAAAAATTACTTAATTGTTTGTTATTCATTTATATTTTAAAAAAGCCCCCCAAAATCATGTGAATAGAGTAATTGATGAAAATAATGCATAATTGGATGACATTTGGAGCTAAATTAAACAATTTGGAAGTTGATGGTATCAACCGGGAAATACTTGAGGAGCAAAGTGAAAGAAATCAAGAAATCAATGGATGAGTTGAAGTTGGACAAGAAAAAAGATGAAGATTTGAAAGTATGTGGACTATATTGTTACAATTGAAACTATGTAGACTATATTGTTACAATTGAAAGTTGAAGGACCTGAGTGCAAATAAAATATGTTGACCAAAATGCAGATTGTGAAAATTTGATTATTGCAGCAAGGGGAAGCGGCACGACGGCGCTCTTTACACATGTTTTGGGCAGAGGCTAAATAAAAAGCCTGCGTGTCCGCTCAGGAAATTACGACCCAGTGGGTGTGGGCCGAACATGCGCTTTTTAACCTATTTTCTTTCCTTTTTCATCTGGAATTCTTATCCACCTATATAAGCAACCTCTTCGGCATGAAATTGGAGACCTTTGCTCATACTTTCAAGAACATAATTCAGCGTTTTATCATACAAATTTTGGGAGAAAAATCAAGGCGAAAGCTTGGGAATTGAAGATTATCAACGAAGAGCGAATTCTTGGTGTAAGACTTTCTTTCTTTTGTTAATTTGATAAACTCTACATGCGTAGCAATTCTTATTTCTACGTTTTATTTCTTTATTGATAAACAACTAATCTTTTAGTTAGGACAAACGATGTAGCTTAATTTTACGCTTTTAATTCTATAATTCAAGTTTTGCGCTTGCGCTGCATGTGTTGATTTTATTTTATGTTTAATGCATGAATTAATTCGCAACTAATTCATTGATTTAATGTGTTGCTTTCGTAATCCAAGAGGTGAGGTAACAATTTAGATCGTGGAATAAAATTATGTAATTGAATAAACGATAAAGATATACATTTATTATTATTATGATCGCTAGATGAGTTCTTGTATTCCATGCACCTAATTATTATAACCCGCTTTAAAGACACATGGTTGACTAAATTAGGTATAGTTGATTTAAAGTCGAGAGATGAATTTCATATGCATAAGTGAATTCGATCAAGTACATTAATAGGAATAAAACTTGAATATTATAATTAAAAGTATTAATTATGGTGAAATTGTGAGTCCCAATATTTTCAAACATCAATTTAGAAAATCCAAATTTGTGATTTTTTTCATTTGCTTTTTAGTTAGGATTTCATCACAATTTGATTGTTCAAATAAGATAAGAACTAACATATTTCGGTACTTAATTACAATCCTTGTGGAACGATAACTTGGACTCTTTTGTCCACTTTATTATTATTACTTGATTGCAATATTATACACTTACAATTTAAGACATTAGTAATATTGAACTTCTTATTGGAGATTCTACAGTTAACAAAGATGCTTAGATTTAATCAAGACAACTGAATTTTTTGCAAAATATGATGTGCCAGTAGTGCATTTTTCATTGTGGTCCTTCTTTTTCATGGTCTTTTTTGGATTCGTTTTTCGTTCAATGCATGATTTACTTACTTTTAAATCAAGATTTGGGTGTGAAAGCTCTTGCTCAAAAACTTATTTTTGAATATCTATTTCATTCAAGACTCTCAATTTAGGCAGATGACAGTTCTCTACATGCGTCACACACAAAAATTGGCCCCAATCAAGTTTATCTTTTATCAAATAGGAATCAACAATGACATATGCTACTAACAATATTTATGACGAGGAAAAATGAAGTATAAAGGTGAAGAAACAAAATATTTGTTGTTCTCAAGTGTTAAGATCAGGAAAAATAATTTATTTTGTATTTGTATAATCATATTGTAATATACTAATATTGTTAAGCTCGTAATATTATTTTCCAAATCTGAATTTTGAATTTGAGAATTTAGATATTGTTTGCAAAATTTCATTAGTATTGTTATGTTGCGTTAACAAATATTAATTTATATTTAAGTGGTTATTAACCGTAGCGAAACATGCATCGAAACCGCACCAACTTGACTTAGGCGGATATGTGACGGTTATGGTATGGGCAAAAAATTGGTGTAGCGACCAAAAATTTTTGCACATTTAATAATTATTTTAAAATTATGAAAATTGTGCCACTGCGATCTCACCCATTTTTAAGTTAACGTCGTGACGTATTCGTCTAGCCAAGTTGAGAAATATCGAGTTCGTTCGATTTTAAGTTAAATTCCGAATTTTCAAAATTTTATTTTTATTTATTTATTTAAATTATTAATTTCAAATCGTTTTAAATCCTAAATTACGTCAATCTCATTTTATCAGTTTCATTCTTCCGATCCAGTTGAATTCGCGTACAATTTTCCTCGAATTACGTGCAATGCTTGTCTAGATTTTCACAATACCAACCTCCATCTATCACATCAAGCTCATACCCTAGCTCTATATCACCTACCCCTCCAAACCCAACTCTCATCGTCATCTCACCACCCAATTTGATCCCAGCCTCTCCTCTCAACCCAATCTAGATTCCTCCCAGCTCTATTTCAACACCATTTTCACCAATCAACCTCTCCTTCTCAGCAGCCACACCAACGGTTCTCCCAGCACCCAAGCTCAAGTTAAGAACCACCACCGCCACCTCCTTCACCATAACCATCATCATCATCACCTCCACCTCCATAGCTCCACAACACTAATTTTTCCTGCAAACACAGCCTGATCCTCACGCAACCAACCTCTCCCAGCCATTGCAGCTTCCTCGTCGCACCACCACCACCCAACCGCCTGCAGCACCAAGTATATCATCATCACCACCACCGGACTCCATCACTGCCCAATCGGGTTACACCACAATTCCACCACAACACCACCGCACAACCCATCACCTCCATTGCCCAACTCCACATCCTCACCAATCACTCAAAATCACACCCAAATCGCACCCCTCACTCTCAGTTTCCACACAAAACCCAACCCATTTCCACCATCACCACCGGAACCAACATCACCATCGCCGCACACACAGCTCGGTAGAAAGCCAACCCCAAGTCAAACCTAAAACCCAAAATCTTACCAAGAAAACCCAAGCACTTACCTCAACCACCGCCGGAAAATCGCAGCCCAAGTTCGAACTTTGAGCCTCGTTTGCCTCGGTTTTTACGCCCATCTCGCACCAAACTCTCACACAACCTGAACCCCTCCTTGGCCGCCTCTTGCCGCCACCCTGCGGCGGCGTTCCGCCGGCCAATCGCCGGATTTGATGAGGGGCCTCGCACGCCCCTGCTGCATCTGAATCTCTCATTTTGAGAGAGAGAGAGAGAGAGAGATGTATATAGTATATATTTGTATATTTTTAAACTTTTTGGAAAATTGTAGCTTAGCCCCAAGTTTTGAAATGTTTCAAAATCAGTCCTTATAGTTTTTAAATGATTTTAATCAGCCACTTCATTTTTAAAATCACTTATCTCAATCCCCACAATTTAAATCCATTTTTGAGTTTCAACTCAAGTTTTGAAAAAATTACATTTTAGTCTCTCAACTTTCAAAGTATTCAATTTAGTCCCTCAACTTTCAAAAATATTCATTTTAGTCCCTCAACTTTCAAGGTATTCATTTTAGTCCTCCAACTTTCAAATCCTCAATTTCAATCCCCAAATTGTAATTTATCATTTTAAACTATAAATTTCAAAAAACTAATTTAACTTATTTTTCTAATTGGCTAGACGAAGCGTACGTAGATTTAAAAGATTGAAGTCATTCCCGCTCAACCACACTCGTTAAGTTTAAGGTAGACACACCCCTATTAATTGATTTAAATTATGATTGCATGTGAATGTGTATGTTATGTGACTTATGTGAAAGTCATTTTATGAAAAGAGACGAGAATGTATTTCTTTGGAAATATTTATGTTGTTATGTTTGTCATAACTTATATGCTTTTATACATGAGAAAGAAAGAAGAGAATGTCTTGCAAGATAAATGATGATGTTATGCATAACTTATGTGCCTCATGTGCACGAGAAGAAAGAGCAACTCGTACCCTATGATTTTAAAGAGCTTATGATTTCTCAAAGAGAAGCCATGTGCTTTAATGCACGAGAAGAGCAATCAACACCCTATGATTTTAAAGAGCCTGTGATTTTTAAAGAGAAGACATGTGCTTTAATGCACGAGAAGAGCAACCCACACCCTATGACTTCTAAAGAGCCTGCATTTACGTGTTCAATTATATTGTAGATTAATTAATTGGCGATGAGTCTACTGAGTATTTCTATGAAATGCTCATGTCTATTTTAACAATATTTGCAGATTTCGGAGAGGGTGGCAAGTGATGGATGATTGTAGCAATAGTCATTAAATTGTTGAAAATCTTATTTTAATGATCCGTATTTCCAAACATTGGATAATTTTGAGAATTTCAATTGTTTGAGAAATTATGACATTGACAATTGATTTACAATATTAATGGCTCGATTTATTATTTCGAATTGTTTCATAAAAGTTTTAAACTTTATCGACCATTACAGTTTATTTAATGTTGCCAAAAATGAATTTCAGTTATTTCTTCCGCTAAAATATTATATTAAAGGTTAGATCAGACGACGACGTGGTGAACCGGGTATTTAGAACTCGGGGCGCTACAGCTTGGTATCAGAGCCAATCTGCGTTTCTGTATACTAGTAAATTTTCAAAGAGAGTTTTCAAGAAACATTTTACATTATTTAATTATTATTGATGAAGATTGCCACTGCCATCATTCGTCCCACCAACTCCGAGGTAAAGAAGTTTATGATGTTTAACTTTATTTCAGTATTTCAGATAGTTAGTTTACTGATTTATGATAAAGAATGAAGAGAAAAAGAAACAGATTGTATCCGAATAAGAAAGAAAAAAAAAAGAAATGAGTTTTGGAGCATAACGAGAAATTTTATCAGAATAAGAAAGAAAAGAAAAGAAAGAAAATGAGTGTTGAGCATAATGGGAATAATATGATTTAAGAATGATTTCATAATAATTTTTGTCATCGAACATAGAAATGATGAACCCTAGCTGGACTTTGCATAATTGATTTTAGACATGACACCATTTACGATAAGTCAACAGAGAGGATTAGACACTATTTTCAGAAGATATATCATTTGGACCAACACCTCATGTTAAGATATATGACCACAGTATCAATTATTGTGCCACGCGTTATGAGGCCATGGCTAGTGATTTGAGAGCAGCTGTTGCGAAAACTCATTAGTCACTTTTTGTCAACATTTTCAGTAAATCAATGAGAAATAGTGATAAGTGTGCGTTTTACACACTTATTGTGCTTTTAAATAGACAATTTAATTGACAAATTGAGCAAATATCTACTTATAAATTGTGTTTATCTTGTACAATTAGGTACAAACTCAATTGGAAAGAAAATAGACAAGATCAGAGAGCAATTGAGCGAAAAGAAGAGCAATTTCGGTGTCCAAGGACGTAATTGAAAGAAATCAAAAGTTTGGGGACTCAATTGCAACATCTCAGAAAGTTGGAGGACTAAAGATGCAAATATTTCGGGGCATACTTGTAATAAAAGCCAAAATTCGAGGACTAAATTGAAGAAGACCAAAAGTTGGAGGACCTGGATGGCAATTAATTGAAGGACTAGACCACAAACACTCACTCAGTGGAACCACGCGAACGCGTGGTTAAGCACAGGTCGCGTTCGCGAATCAAGCCTAAAATCCAACCCGAGAGATTTCAGCTTAGCAACGCGATCGCGAGGCACTCAGCCACGCGATCGCGTAGGCAACTTTTTGGTCAATACCGAATTTTATTTTCTGTTTTTTTTTATTTTAAGTTAAGGGCGTGTTTGGCTCGATTGGGGACGCGTTTTTGGACCTTTTTAGGTCGGATTTTTGAGGGTATTTATACCCCCACTTCTCTCTTCACTTAGTATCCCCATTTTTCTTGACAAACCCTAGCCCCCTTCCATCTTTTCTCTCTTTTCTTTCTTCTTTCTTTTCTTTTCTTTTCTTTGTTTTTGATTTTGTTTGTAAATTAGTTGTAGTTTATTTTTAATTTTCAAGTTCTAATCACCATTGAAGCAAGGAAGCAAGAAGTGAGGTGAAGATTCAAAACAAAGTTCAAGGAATTTTGGGGCAAAAACTCAAGGGAAGTGATTTATTTCATTATCTTGTATTTTTAATCTTTAATCTCTATATTTTGTGATGTATTGTTGTAAACCTCAACTTTTGTGCAATATTTATACAATGGGCTAGTTGTTTTATATTGGGATGATTGATGTAACTTAACTTAGTTTAAGTAATTTTAATGTTTGTTTATTAATGTTGAGCTTATTTCATGTGTGTTTGTTATTGAGGTTATTCCATGTGTTTGATTGATCACCAAATATGTGTTTTTTAAAGTATATGATAATCGAGAGATGTTATGCATTTTAGACCAAATAACAAATGCTCTAAGTTCTTGTTAAGGATGGAGATATACCTTAAACCCTAGATGATTCATTGAACTATTTTCACAAAGAGTTAATGCAATTGATTGGGCCTCAATCGACATAGAGATATAGTAGGTTAGACCAATTGATTATGGTTAATTTCACTCGAGAGGGGTAATTAGCTAAGCTTGGAAAATCGGGTCTAACATTGTAAATGAGTAATTTATTAATTTGCATGTGTTGAGAAATTACTTAAGCGAGAGTTAAGTGAAATCATGAATCCCAACTATTTTATCTTTCATTTTTCTTATTTTAATTTGGTTTAAAATTAGTTTCTTTAATTTAGAATTTTCAAAAATCCATCTTTTTAATTGTGTGTTTCTCTTTGTTGTTAGAATTAAATTAATTAAAGTTATATAATCTAGAGTATACATTCCTCGTGGGATCGACAATCCGGACTCAAAAAGTCCACTTTATTACTTGTACGCGACCCGTGCGCTTACGGTACACTATTTTGAGCGAACAAATAGCAAGCCAGTTTTATGAGGTTGTGATGAGATGTTGAGATTATAAGTAATATGATTTTATTGAGACTTTTATGAGAAGAATTATGAAATTAGAGATTTAAAGATTTGGTTCTTAATTATTGGGAACTAAGGACTTGATATTGTGTTTGAGTAAGTGAATTTTTCCTCTATTTTGAGAGAAATTTATAATATTGTTTGGTCTTGTAATTAATAAATTTTTTTGGGACTATGATTTGTGGCATATATTTTATAAGTATGACAAATGAGTGGTCATTTGAGCCAATTAATGTATTGAAGAAAGTGATATTGTGATATTGGAAACTATGATTTGAAATTGTTATGTTGAGGAATGATGAATTGATTTTTTTTGGATATTTTTGGTGGTATTGAAGTTTGTTTGAATTGTTGTCAATATTTAAATCGTTGTGGTCAAATGTGGAGTGTAAAGTTGGTTATGAAGTATGCCTATAGGTTGGATAAGTCCCAATTACAAGGGAGACTCTGCCTAGAATTTTGTCATTTTAAGTTAAGAGCATAGTATAGTAAACAACCCACTAAGGGAATTGAGGTTAGACTTCCAAGTTCATTTACACCACAAGCGAATTTAGTAAATGATAAAAAGAGATAATGACTCTTGAGATATTTTTGGCTTCTTCGAAGTATAATCATTTTGTTAATGGATATAGTTATATTGAAATGCTATCCTTGTTTCACAATTTCAAAAACAAGATGGTGTATACAACTACTTGGATATCAAGGAATACATGAAGTGATGTGATGAATTGATGCATACATTGGGAAATGTCAAGTTATATTTTAAAAGATGAGTGAAGACAAATATTATGGCGTTATTGGGAAGAATCTTAATTATTCTTGGGAACAAATTGATCATTAGTAAGGAATGATCACTTGTATTGGAGAATATTATAAATTATGAGGATATGCGATAATACTGTTAATTTATTTTGGAAGTTGATCTGGTAGATGATGTGTTAAAGATTTGGTTATTTACAAGTAATATGATTATTTGGAAAAGTCGGTTATCATGAATGAGAGATATTGGAAGTATTTTATAGTGAGATGCCCTTAAAGGAGTAGAGATTTATTATAGTGAGAAATTGGGGACATGTGATTGAATGTTTGGAATTATGTGAGATAATGATGATGGTCATAAGGTCGTTTGAATATAAAGGGTACAAGAGATAATTATAAGGAATAATGCGATTGCTCTTATGGTGAGAACTGAAGGTGACGATGTATTGAGATTATGAAATAAGTTGACTTTTCATGAATAAGTTATGTTATATTTGGTTCTAAGTGGAATTCGAAGAAAGATGAGTCTCAGTCATGGAAATGAATCAGGATTTCCTCGTAATGTGAATGATTCACCGATGTACATTAAGTTTCCATTTATGATATTAAAAGATCATGAGAGAAATTGTTGGATGAAATTGATGAAAAAAATTTTATTGGGTCCTAAATTTGTACAAGTATTAAGAAGTAATACATTTGATCGGCGGAAAGTTTATGATGAGATCATATCTTAAAAATTTTGGAAATTGTTACTGATGGTATCTTGATTTGAAAATAAGAAATGAAATTTTATGTATTTGTCCTTGTGGATAGAATTTGTGGGAAATGGGAATAAGACTTCACAGTGATGACTTATTACGGAGTAGTGTGCATAAAGAGTGACAACGGTAGAATCCAAGGTTTATTGAGTTTAGGAGATTGATATATAATATTAGTGAGCATATTGACGTATAAGGTTCGTGTGATGGATATGATGGTTATTATATTGTAATCTTAGAGAGAGATTGATATGATTATTTGAGGTCATATGATACGATGATAAGTGACATGTTACATGATTACTACAAGAAATGGTGACTAAACGGTTAATGGATGTTATAGTTAACCTGTGAAAGAATCGTGTAAATATTGAGTTAATTGATCTTGATGGTTTATTGAATTATGGTGAAATATTACATACGATTGGGAATCTTCATTTTGAGTCATAAGATATATGGATTTATTTAAAATTTTGGTGATGCGGTTTCGATTACTTATTATCGGTTGTGCTTTAGGTGTGAGTAAATATTTAGGCTACAATAATGGAAAACCTGAGTTTATCAGTTGAGTGACTTTTACTTATAATGGGATTGTATCTTTGGGTTAAGTAAACTTGATGAGGAATCCTGTATGATTCACATTAGTCTTATTTATTGGGGATAGATTTAATCATAGTATTCTTCAGAGTGTGACACAAATTGAAGTTGGAGAATAGAAGAGATTGTATCTTGAACTTCAGATTGGGAGGTTAGTGAAGTTTCTTAAGTTTGAGAATATCATATCTGATCCTTATGATTCTGCTTTAAGTTAGTACCTTAGTCCTCAGCTAGAATGCGTTGTGATATCAAGTACTTGATGCATGATTTAAAAGTATGGACTAAAGGATTCAAGTTTGAATTTCTCCAATTTTGAAAAGAAAATTTCAGTCGAGTTTAGAAATGATTACGTTTGTAAATCTTTTCAGAAAGATTCTGCCAAGTTTGAGTTTGTGCTCAATATTTTGGAATTGATACCGCGTTTCTATGATTTGGATCATAAGGTTTTATTCTTGATCAACCTTCTTGATTTATAGTTTAAGCATTGGAATAATTGATATTTATATTGTGGATTCGATATCAGTATAGATCCTTGAAAGGTTGGAAATAGAAGGTCAATGAATGAGTTTATAAGTTGGATAATGTCGGATGATTGATTGAGTTCTACACAATAGCTATAAAGCGTCTTTTCGATAGCTTTGTATGAGGTACAGATATATATTAGAGAAGTTGTTTGATTTCATGGATTGCTAGTGTCCATTTTCTGGATAGAGATCCGAGAATTTCTTCGAGATTTTGGAAGAGTTTACATGTGGCAATGGGTACTAAATTAAATTTTAGTACTGCCTACCATCTCCAAATTCAGACATTGAAAGATACGCTTAGGGCATGTGTTCTAGACCCAAATGGTAATTGAGAGACACATTTTCCATTAGTAGAGTTTGCCTACAACAAACGGTTTTCGGGTCAACATTGATATGTCACCATACGAAGCACAATATGGATGAAGATGTCGTTCGCCAATCTTTTGGGATGAAGTTGGCGAGAGGAAATTATTCAGTCCAGAACTAATTGAGAAAACAGTTGATGCTATCGAGAAGATCAGATGACGGTTTAAAGCTACCCAAGACAGACAGAAAAGCTATGCCAATCAAAGAAGAAAGACTTAGAATTTGAGATTGGAGAGAAATTGTTCTCGAAAGTAGTTTCGTTGAAGGGTACTTTTCGTTTCGACAAGAGAGGGAAATTAAGGCCTCGTTTCATCAGATCGTTTGAAATACTAGAGAAAGGGGATAATGGGGCTTATTGTTTGGGTTCGCCCCCAGAACGTCCAGCTGTTCACAATGTTTTTCATGTTTCCTTATTGAAAAAGTATGTTCATGATCCTAGTCATGTGGTAAATTATCAGTTTCTTGCAGTTCAGAAAGATTTGACTTATGAAAAGGCACCCATGTGCATAGTTGATAGAAAAGTCCATGTCTTGAGAAATAAAGAGATTCCTTTAGTCAAAGTCCAGTAGGGTAGACACAATAGTGATAAGGCTACTTGGGAAAAGGAAGATGTGATCCTAACCAAGTATTCAGAAATCATAGATCAAGTAAGTTTAATTTCGAGGACGAAATTATTTTAGAGGGTAAGGTTGTAGCGACCAAGAATTTTTGATCATTTAATAATTATTTTAAAATTATGAAAATCGTGCCGTTGCGATCTCACCCATTTTTAAGTTAACGTCGCGACGTATTCATCTAGTCAAGTCGAGAAATATCGAGTTCCTTTGATTTTAAATTAAATTTCGAATTTCCAAAATTTTATTTTTATTTATTTATTTAAATTATTAATTTCACAATCGTTTTAAATCCCAAATTACGTCAATCTCATTTTATCAGTTTCATTCTTCCGATCCAGTTGAATTCGCGTACGATTTTCCTCGAATTATGTGCAATGCTTGTCTAGATTTTCACAATACCAACCTCCATCTATCACATCAAGCCCATACCCTAGCTCTATATCATCTACCCCTCCAAACCCAACTCTCATCATCATCTCACCACCCAATCTGATCCCAGCCTCTCCTCTCAACCCAATCCAGCTTCCTCCCAGCTCCATTTCAACACCATTTTCACCAATCAACCTCTCCCTCTCAGCAGCCACTCCACCGGTTCTCCCAGCACCCAAGCTGTAAGACCGCTTTTCATTTTTTCGTGTATCCTTAAATTTCACGTAATAATTATGTTAATGTTATAAATTTTAAATTTAATGATATTTTTAATGTCGATAATTTGAATTATTTTGCAGTGGAAGGACTTGGATGCCGTCTCGATCAATGTACCAATTAAAAGTTTCTAAATTGTTTATTTTAATAGTTTACGTGTAATTTATGTGATTAATTGTTTTACTTCCTAAACATGCTATTTTCTATTTTATTGCATTAAATTGAAGTTGGGAAAAGTTTGGTGACGCTTTGGAATTTTAATTGAAAGTTATGAACCTAGATTACCAATCTACGAGAGTTGAGGGACTGAATTGCAATTTACCAAAAGTTAAACCTTTAAACCTAAACCTAACATAATTCACTCACGCACCCTCTCTCTCTACGCGGACTCTCTCTCGACTCGTCTCACTCTCAGTTTCGTCTCTCTCTCGGCTCTCTCGGTCGCCTCCTCTGTCGCGACCTCCCCTTCTCGCTTTCGACCGCCGACCGCCACCCCACCGACGGTAAGCCTTCTTTTTCCCCTTCCCCTCTCACACGCACACACACATGAAATCGAGCCCAACCCTTTTTCTCGGTCACTCACACAACCGCACGCCACCCCTACCGAACACACATGTAATTAGTGTATGTATATATATATATATATATGGGATTGTATGTATATATTGATGTATATATGTTAAGATTTTCAAAATTTCAGATTTTCCAATTTATGTAGATTTCGAATTTTAAAGACTAATTTTGGGAATTTATGTTGATGATGTTAATGTGGGTATATTGATTTATACGTATGTATAGATTTCCTATGCGAATTTCAGATTTTTCAAATGGATGAATGTATGTATAACTTCAGATTTTTGAAAATAATATAGATAGATGTATGTTAGTTTTTAAATTCTAAATTTAAGAATTTGATTGTTTAGTTAACCATTTGAGTTTACAGTTGCCTTAAAATGATAATTTTTATATGGGGAAGAGTATAAATTGTCATTTATGTGATAAGTTGATAAAAATGTGAAATGAATTGATACAGATATACATGTATATATATTGATTGGTTAATTTACAAATTCGAATTTTGGTGGATTTCAAGTTAGATTAGATTCCTATTAGTTTGACTTCTGTGCAATTTGTTTAGTAAGATTTCAAGATTTACCCTTCGAGTTAACCTCTTATTTGGAATATGGTATGGTCTGTATTTAACTAGCTTAAGATACCATTTGATTTGAATTGTAAGTCACGTGAAAGTCTCAACCTTATTTAGGAGTTTTAAATGTGATTTTTGAACTAAAAACATATTTTATTAATGAATGGATACAACTAGGATTTTGGTACATTGACGTCACGGGAAGCCAAGGCTCTTCTACTTGCAAATTCAGATAATGGTAAATGTTAAGGACGAAAAGTAAGTAAACTTCCCCCTATTTTCATCAAAGTTGAATGTAAATGTGAAAGTTATGTGTAAATGACTGTCTTGCAACTTACTTGCTTTGATGAATTTCATTTACTTTGTGAAAGTATATGTCATTATGAAGAATGTTCAAGCATGCACATTATCATGTCATTGCATCAGCAAGCATGCATTGGCATCGAAATTGGGAAGTGAAATGTTTTTAAATGAAAGAAATGTGTCAAGGTGCAAGTTTGTTCAAAAGTTATGTATCCCAAGTTTTTAAAGAAAGAATGGGTGTACTTCTAGTTCATGAAAGTTGCGAGTGGGAAATGGGGCGCGGGGGATCGGCGTACCCGAATTAAGTCGCTTTGCGGCGGAATGTTCAACCGTTTACGATGGACTGTTAAACCGCTTTTGCGGTGGGAAAGTGAATGTTAAACCGCTTTGCGGTGGGAAAGTGAATGTTAAACCGCTTTGCGGTGGAAATGCGCATGTAATCTGGTTCCAAATAAGTAATTGCCCACTGTATTCTGATTGACTAGAAGTTACACCAAGTGAGCTCACGATGGAATGAAGTGAAAGTTTTGAAATGTTAAGTGAAAGTTTTTGAAATGTTAAGTGAAAGTTTGAAAGTTCTGGAAAGTAAAGTAAATGGGGATACATACATGGAATTTTTAAAGCATTCATGTCATAAGCATGCATTCATGCATACAGTTTACTTACTGAGCTTTAGCTCACCCCAATCCCTCCCCAACATTTCAGGTGATGAAAGTTAAGTGATCCGAGGAGAACATTTGGCGGCTGACTCAGACAGTACCCGCTGTCGACATTATTTAATAAAGTTAAATTTATTAAAGTTATCATTTGAATTTATTCCTGAATTCATTATTTTGATAATTGTTTGGTTGAGATTAGTTTAAATTAGTTATGGAATTTATAATATTGGTTATATTATCACTTATTGTATTTAATTGAAGCTTATTGATGAAAAATGTTGTGTTGAGGAGTTTGGGGATTGAATTTGAAATAGTGTGGTGATGTGGGAGTTTGAAGTAGAATTGGGTTTGTATGTTGAGTATTGGATTTTTATTTGAGTTGAGTTTTATGTTGTAAAATGGTTTTGATATCCCTCTACAGGTTGGTTAAGTCCAATTTATAGAGGAGACTCTGCCGAAATTTCGGTAAAATTTTATAGTAGATAAATGAACATTTTGTTTGTGTAAACGATTTAAATTTCGTATGGTTTTAAATGATTTATTTCCGCATTAAAAGAAAAAGGGAAGTTAACACCTAGGTTTAAGATTCTTGAACTTGAGGTGTTACACAAGCTCACGGTAAGAACCACCACCGCCACCTCCTTCACCATCACCATCACCATCATCATCATCACCTCCACCTCCATAGCTCCACAACACTAATTTTTCCTGCAAACACAGCCTGATCCTAATGCAGCCCACCTCTCCCAGCCATTGCAGCTACCTCGTCGCACCACCACCACCACCCAACCGCCGCAGCACCAAGTATATCATCATCACCACCACCGGACTCCATCACTGCCCAATCGAGTTACACCACAATTCCACCACAACACCACCGCACAACCCATCACCTCCACTGCCCAACTCCACATCCTCACCAATCACTCAAAATCACACCCAAATCGCACCCCTCACTCTCAGTTTCCACACAAAACCCAACCCAACCCATTTCCACCATCACCACCGGAACCAACATCACCATCGCCGCACACACAGTTCGGTAGCAAGCCAACCCCAAGTCAAACCTAAAACCCAAAATCTTACCAAGAAAACCCAAGCACTTACCTCAACCACCGCCGAAAAATCGCAGCCCAAGTTCGAACTTTGAGCCTCGTTTGCCTCGGTTTTTACACCCATCTCGCACCAAACTCTCACACAACCGGAACCCCTCCTTGGCCGCCTCTTGCCGCCACCCTGCGGCGGCGTTCCGCCGGCCAATCGCCGGATTTAATGAGGGGCCTCGCACGCCCCTGCTGCATCTGAATCTCTCATTTTGAGAGAGAGAGAGAGAGAGAGAGATATATATATATATATGTATATACTTGTATATTTTTAAACTTTTTGGAAAATTGTAGCTTAGCCCCAAGTTTTGAAATTTTCAAAATCAGTCCTTATAGTTTTTAAATTAATCATCTCAACCCTTAAGTTTTTAAATGATTTTAATCAGCCCCAGAGAGAGAGAGAGAGAGATGTATATATGTATATACTTGTATATTTTTAGACTTTTTGGAAAATTGTAGCTTAGCCCCAAGTTTTGAAATTTTCAAAATCAGTCCTTATAGTTTTTAAATTAATCATCTCAACCCTTAAGTTTTTAAATGATTTTAATCAGCCACTTCATTTTTAAAATCACTTATATCAATCCACACAATTTAATATCCACTTTTGAGTTTCAACTCAAAGTTTTGAAAAATTTACATTTTAGTCCCTCAACTTTCAAAGTATTCATTTTAGTCCCTCAACTTTGAAAAATATTCGTTTTAGTCCCTCAACTTTCAAGGTATTCATTTTAGTCCTCCAACTTTCAAATCATCAATTTCAATCCCCAAATTGTAATTTATCATTTTAAACTATAAATTTCAAAAGATTAATTTAACTTATTTTTCTAATTGGTTAGACAAAGCGTAGGAGATTTAAAAGATTGAAGTCATTCCCGCTCAACCACACTCGTTAAGTTTAAGGTAGACTAGTCCCTATTAATTGATTTAAATTATGATTGCATGTGAATGTGTTTGTTATGTGATTTATGTGAAAGTCATTTTTATGGAAAGAGACGAGAATGAATTTCTTTGGAAATATTTAACTTATATGCTTTTATGCATTAGAAAGAAAGAAGAGAATGTCTTGCAAGATAAATGATGATGTTATGCATAACTTATGTGCCTCGTGTGCACGAGAATAAAGAGCAACACGTACCCTATGATTTTAAAGAGCTTATGATTTTTCAAAGAGAAGCCATGTGCTTTAATGCACGAGAAGAGCAATCCACACCCTGTGATTTTAAAGAGCCTATGATTTTCAAAGAGAAGTCATGTGCTTTAATGCACGAGAAAAGCAACCCACACCCTATGACTTCTAAAGAGCCTGCATTTACGTGTTCAATTATATTGTAGATTAATTAATTGGCGATGAGTCTACTGAGTATTTCTATGAAATGCTCATGTCTATTTTAACAATATTTGCAGGTTTCGGAGAGGATGGCAAGTGATGGATGATTGTGGCAATAGTCGTTAAATTGTTGAAAATCTTATTTTAATGATCCGTATTTCCAAACATTGGATAATTTTGAGAATTTCAATTGTTTGAGAAATTATGACATTGACAATTGATTTACAATATTAATGGCTTGATTTATTATTTCGAATTGTTTCATAAAGGTTTTAAACTTTATCGACCATTACAGTTTATTTAATGTTGTCAAAAATGAATTTCAGTTATTTCTTCCGCTAAAATATTATATTAAAGGTTAGATCAGACGACAACGTGGTGAACCGGTATTTAGAACTCGATGCGCTACAATTGGTGGTTCGGTTATGATTTTGGATGAATCAAACTGTTGGCATCACTATCTTTATCTTTATATATTTAAAAGTAAAGTAATGCTTTAATGTGAACACATGGTGTGAACACAATATGGTTAATTATGTGGGCAAATATTTGTTTGTATAATTAATGCATTTTTTACTACAATATAGTTAACATTTGATTAATGCATGTTTGACTGTTTAAGTTTGTATCTAGATTATATTCGAACCACTATTGTATTTACCTAGGTTTATTAACTTTTTTACCTTTTTTAATTTTTTATTATTTATTTTTTAATTAAATATAGTTGGAGTAATTTTTATTGCAACAGTTTTTTGGATGTATATTTTTAAATTTATTTTTTATAAATACAAAAAAAAAAATTATTTTCAAACTTATTATGTAATTGATTAAAATTTTATCTTATTTTAATTTACAATATTTTCACTAAAATATTATATTTAACCATTATTTGTACTTTGTATCATTTTTTACTTAGACATTTTAATTTTGAACGAATTATAAATTTATGTACAATTATTGCATTTGGAATCTATTACGTGTTGTTTATACAGCATATTCGATTCCTACTATATTTGCTTAGGTTTACGTTTATTAAATTTTAATATTTATTTTTTAAATAAATAGTTAATGTAATTTTTGTTAAAACGATTTTCTGGATATCTATTTTTTAATTTATTTTCCCATTTTGATATAAATACAAACAAAAATTATTTCAAATCATTCTCAATTTCTTTGGAATAGTGGTTCGTTTGATATTTTTTATTTATTTGTTTAATTATTTTAATGTATAAATACTTAAATTTTTAATGCATTGTGATCAATTGCGTGTGACTCATTGAATTTCTTATTTTAATGATTAGAATCTTTTTATTATTATAAGTTATAGTTAGTTCCCGTTTGACCTCCAGTTTTTAAAAATCAACTTTTTAAAACACTCAATCTCAACCAACCATTTTAGTCAAGCCCACAATATTTGAATTTTCAAACAAATTTTAACCAAACATTCTCTCAAAAATACTATTTCAAACTATAAGGGGGACGTTCTCTTTGTGTTTCGATTTTTGGATTTTGTTTTGAATTTTGAATTTTGGTTGTTTGTTTTGAGATTGCTGAAAACGTGTTCTCTTTAAGATTTTGGAAAAATGTTTTAAAAAATAGAAAATTGAAAAATACGTTTATTTTGTAATTTTCTAATATATTTATTTGTGATATTTTATATGTAAAAAATGGTTGATTTGTTGAATTACATTAATTTTAATGTCAATAAATCAGTTAGTTCTCTATGTCAATAAATTCATCATTAATATTGTTTCAGCTAAACAAAAATCCAACCTCATACCAACAAAATCTTAATATGGATTTATATATAATGACAAAATAACGTAAGAACTTCAAGTGAAGAAAATGTCTCACATTTACCCAAAAAAAAATCTTAACATGAATTTATATATAATGGAAAAATAACATAAGAATTTCAAGTGAATGAAGTATCTCACATTTATCAAAAAAAAAAAAAAAAAAAAAAGAAAAATAAAATAAAATAAAATAAAATAATAAAAAAAAAGTCCAAAACGCGCGTTTTAGACTTTATAACACAAAATATAAAAAACACAATAAACTCATTTTGAGTTTCCTTTGTAGTTTTTTTTTTTTTTTTTTTTTTTTTTTTGTGTTTTGGAAAACAAATTTTTGAAAATGAGCAAAGTGAACGCGTTTTTGATATTTTCAAAAATCAAAAATTCAAAACGGGCTGAAAATAGCAAAGAGAATAGGGTCTAATTTTTCTCCAAAAATTAGGAGCCAAACAGGAATTTATATCTATTCCTTGAAATTTCAACTAGATTAAATAAATCAACAATATTTGTGATAAAATATTTATTTTTATAAGGTAATTTTAAAGTCTTTTCACACTGGCCAAGATAATAATAAAAGAGATTGCAAATAATCATTTTTTAAGTTGTAAACCTTGATTCAATGGTTGTTATATATTCACGTAAAACAAGAAACTAAACAAATAAAAGTATTATAGTGCTAAAAAATAATATCTAAACACACTGCAATTACAAATATAACTCAATTTCAATTGTGTCTAAAGTTCAAGTTTGAGCAATTTGATTTAAATTATCTAATTAACAATATAAAAAATTTAATGTTTCAATAAATATTTATATGAAATTTGGTAATTCGCACATATGGTTATTTTTTGGTACCTTATTTATCATTCTTTTTATTATTCAAATGTTAGATGATTATAATATTTTTATATTTATACTTTTTTATACAACGAACGAAATAAAATAAGATTTTAAATGATTTTCAATTGCGCGAGTTATTATTTTTCATTTAAATACTATGCATTAGTTGATTATTGTTTAAATTATTCTTTTCTTTTTCCAAATTATTACAGTGTCATTTTCTTATTTTCTTATTTATTTCACCATACACATGTAAATTGACATATAATAATAAAAAAAAAAGATATTACTGAAGTCATAATTATATATTTTAACATAATGTCGTACATTGCACGATTGAAACACTAGTATTGATTATTACTTCAAATTTCTTAATTTTTTCAACGTGTACAAGAAAAGGACAACTGCACGTGCATTGCACGTGCGTCCACTATTTATCATCACTATCACTACTACTTTAAAAGTGTGGATAGGGGAGAATCTTTCCCTTGACAAGTTTACCCTTACACATTTTACTCTAAATTAAGAATACCCTTTCTTAATACTATTGCATATATTTAGATCCCGTTTGGTAGTGAAATTTTTTTTACCTCAACTTTTCAAATTCAATCTTAACCATCTATTTTTAGTCAAACCCACAGTTTCTGAATTTTTAAATTTTTTTAAACCACACATTTTGGGAATTTCTCTCCTTGCCATCTATCTAGAAAAGCTCAGGAGCACTTCTTTTGATCTAACTAAGGTTCATAAAAAATAAAAATAAAAATAAAAAGTTCACAAAAATCAAAAAATTTCACATTACCTAATAGGATATTATTATATCATCATATCATCAAGAAACAAAAGATCATTCCCGGCTCCCACGATCTCTCCCCATTTGAAAACCATCGAGAACCCCAAGAGCCAAGTAAAAGTAATCAAAGGAAAAATCTCATTTGAACAGTAATCCAAATGGAATTAATCCTCATTATAGGTATGTACTTTTTCATTATTTTTATTTTTTAAAACCTATCATTCTTAATCTTTGTTCCACCCCAATTTTTTCTGCTCACAGTGGAACAAATCGAAGCTAGAGCAACCTGAACCACCCTTTCTATGGCTTAGGTTAACGTGTGCTACTTATCAACCAATTTAAGAGTAAATTTCTCCACAATTGTAGTTTGGTACAAATTTACAATGGATGTAGAGTCCATACTTAGTTGCAAAGATGTGCATATATATCGAGGGATTTACATTGGCAAAGGATTGTAGTCGGAGACGGTAGTGAGGAGTCCCGATCGATGGCCTCACACAATCACCTCTAGGTACTCTTTGTGAATGTTGAAGTTTATTGCTTCGAATTCGTACATATTTCTACAGATTTGAAGCAAATTGTATAATTTGAGAAAAATCCGACCATTGGAAGTGAATTCGGGCGAGTAGATCTGAGTTGAAAAGCAATGTTTGTGTATTTTATGTAAATGTACTCTAAATTTTTCTAGAGAAACTTGATGTTTTGTATTGAATTTTAGCATGTATTTGTCATTTTTCCTTTATTTGTGTAGGGTTATTCTGGTGCACTAGAATAATTTGTTTTTTTTACTGAATCTCATGCACAGTGTGTTAAACTTATCTTTCAGTTGAATGAAATGAATGGGAAGATAATTGGAAGAAAATCTCTATACTAGGTACGTGCTGTAATTTCCTCAACTTAATATTGTTCCAGCTCTAGCCCATGTCATATTAATTGGATCATGCATTATTTGAAAATTGGCGAACTTTGATGCAATTTCAATTAAGTTAATTGAGAATAGATTGTTATTTGCTGGGTGTTGAAAAACAGACAGAAGTTGAGGAAGTGGAACGCACAGTGGGCTGGGATTTATCTTTCAAAAGTCGGTTGGAGGACAATGACACAATGTTAGGGTGTTTTTCTCTTTAGAAATGAGGCATTTCATAATTCAGTTGTGCTTCAAGTACTGCGAGAGGGTGCGTACCGCGTACCACACCCTCACCATTTTAATGAAAAAGTTATTTATTGTAATTATTATTATTATTTTGGCTTTATAATTGAATAAAAATAAATTTTTGGAGAAGTAGAATGAATTATCTGTAAATAGACTTTTTTCGATTTCAGTTAAGCAAAAAAAAAATCTTTGATTTATTTTTCGTTGGGCCCCTCTAATTTCGTCTTTAAGACAGAAGTGAAAAAATCTGAAACCAATAACTTCGATTACATAACTAATTAATTCTTTATTGTGACAAAACTAGGATTATAATCCTATCGCTTATCTCCCTCCCTCCCTCTGCATTAGAACTCTCTATAACAGCTCTCTCTATTTGTTATGGCCGCCTGAACTTTGTTCTCTGTCCTCAATAACCCTCACTCTTTTATCCCTTAAGTATAAGTAATCTATCGGTGATTTAAAGGTGAGTTTATTTGGAATTTTCTTCATTTTTTTTTTTCTACTTTTGAAGTGTTAGTTTCAATTTCTTTGTTTCTAAACTTTTTTTGAAATCGGAGGTTTACGATTAAACAACATAGATTTTGCTTTATTCGTTAAATATGCATACACTCGATGTTAAAAGTTGTGAAAGGCTTTTTATTGAATATATGAAGCATTGATTTATTATAGCAGTCTAATAGACATGTTTGAATTGGTTTAATGTCTTGGTTTTCATTTTTTATTTTCTCAGAAAAATACGTATATGATCACTTGTATACTTGAATAATTGACTGGCTTGAAGGGATATACATGTGCTATAGTTTCGTATTCCAGGTATAGTTACAGAAGTGTAAGGGTAAGGATTTTTTTCCCCCTTCCTCGAAGAAGAAAAAAAGGAAAAGACGATGAAAATTTTCAGTTCTGATTTTCTTTCTTTCTTTCTTTTCTTTTTTTAAATTACCTCATCTGGGCAACAAAAATCTCCTTATTCTGATTTCCGTGATATTTCTAATCGATCAGCTTAACACAGGAGACTGAAGTTTAAACATGGAGGAAAATAAGGAGTCATATAGCCCTGGTTCGGGTGCTTCATTCGTGCAGACAACAGAGGATGTTGCGAGAGCTTTTGCAGCAGCTGCCGCAACCGCAGCTGTTGCCCGTTCAGCACAACCTTCCGATGTATATTCCTCAAAAGATGATAGCAGTGGCCCGCTCCATAAAATTCAGAACCGTGTTTCTGGAATACTTAAAGGCCTGTCAAGTCCTCCAGAAGTTAAAAGTGGATCTTACAACCCTGAAATACTAACTAGTCAAAAACGTCAGTGGGCTAACTTTCAGTTGCAGTCCCTGGTAGGATTTCCGCAATCATTACAATTTATAAACCAATTTATATACAACACAATTTTCCAAACCACTTTTTAACCATCCAAATTTTCTCTCTCCACTTTTCATCAGTATATCTTACCTCGGAAAAAAAAAAAAAATTAAAAACTGCTACAGTGTTACCAAACACTTGATTAATCGTGCTTGTTTCCTTTTTCCTGGTATGCGATAGGAAAAATGTTACATAAAATATGTTCCAGAATTTGCTTTCTATATCTAGAGCCTACTATTTAGTTGCAATTTCTCAGGTAAAATTACTTTTGGAGGTTCTCAATGGTGATGAGATTTCCTTAGATAATATAGTGATTCCTTTCGGGTTTAGAAGAGGATCTTCAGATCTTTTTCTTGCTGCTTCTGTGATAAAATAAATAGAGATGTTTCCTCAGGGTTATGTGTATATAATTATGTTGCCGAAGTGTGCAGGATCAAAGAGTTTGGAAAGAGCCATCAAAGCTTTTCGAGAGCATGGTAGTTGTGGGACTTCATCCTAATTGTGACATTCCGGCTCTTCAAAATCTTTACTTTGCTAGAAAGTTTGAAGGATCAGGGAGATTTCGAAGTGCCATTGGTGGTCAGCATCAGTCTCGTGTAGAACCTAGCCTCGAGCCTCAGGTGGTGACTTATGTATTCTACTACTAACATGTATGTATTGAAATTTTTTGAAATTTTATAATCGTTATAAATGTCTTACAATTTTCTGTTTTGGCTTTAGGTCTTGTTTGTTTACCCCCCAGAAAAACAGTTGCCACTCAATAACAAGGATCTCCTTTCTTTCTGCTTTCCTGCAGGGGTAGAGGTGGGATTAAGCACAATGCCTTCTCTTGCTTCTCATAATTTATTTAGTCAATACTCTGAAAAATATATCCAGTATTTTTGTTTTACCTTCTCCTGGATGGTTTGTATTCTGGTCTGTTAGATTGCTATCTTCTTATAGTTGCGGAATCAGTTCAAAATAGGTTTGAAAGCGTGAAGCATGCATATGATGGGAACAGTCAATTTAGTTTTTCGAGTGATAATTGTTGGGAAATGCGAACAAAGTCTCACGTCAGCTAGACACGGGGTAGATAATGGGTATACAATTGTAGATAATGGATATACAAAGGCTTTGGCTATTCTACCTTTAGGTTAACCATTTGGTTTGAAATATAAGTCCCAACAGTACCTAATATTGATGTGTGCTTTAAATAACAATTAAAATCCAAGCTCTTGTTCTTTTTCTCGACATACATAATGTTTTAATTATTTAATCATTCCATTTTCTATTATTCTGTGCACTGTATGAAGTTGTTCTAAATATCATCATAAGCTGTCTAATTAATTTTCTTAAGTCTTCTGTTTTGTGGTAATTCATTAGCTTAAAACATTTTTTTGTTAGTTGCTCCAAGTTACTTTGTGACCTGCTCTATTGTGTACTCCAATGCCTCTTCTTTGAATTTTATCCATGCATCCTTGGACTATTTCTGTGATAATAATTGCATAAAAGAAACAATAGGTCTTTTCCAAAATTCATTGTCCTTCTCATTTAAAATGATTCTACAGCTTCTTTAAAGACTTTTTTTGATGGTTTATTTCATTTGTATTCTAAAATATCTGAATTTAAGGAAAAGTAAAAATATTGTTCTGTCCCTCATCACTCGCAGCTCGCCTAGAGGTTCGAGTATTACCAGATAGTCTATTGGATTTGACTTTTTATCTACTAGTGCATAAAATTGACTCCTATTATTGCAGGTTAATGCTGTTGAGAGAACTCCTTCAATGAGTGAGTTGAATGAGATACTGCTTGGACAGGTATCTATGTGATTGTTTCTGCCTTGATTTTTCTGCAAACTATTTATTCAATATTCAACAGATAAACATCTCAATTTTCAAGTTCTGATTCAGAATGGAAAGAATCTTGATAAAACCTTAGGTTAAATCGTTAAGTTTGTAGTTGATTTGTGTTTTATGCAAGCTTTTGCTTACCTCTTCATCTTTAAGGTGCTTACCTATCCTAGTAGATGAAAAGAGTGCTATTGCTTACTAAGTTCACAATCTATAAAAATTATCATCCAATTTTCCTGAACTCCCACACCTTTCTTTGCTACTTGAAGCCCTTATTTTATTTTATTTAAAATAATTTCTTTTTGTTTTTATAGGAATTTATGATATGTATATTTATTCTTATCCAATTTTGAGCTAGTAATGAAACTATGGCCCAGGATTTCGTTCCTTCCCATTCTCTCTTTTCTTCTGTTTAGGATTTAGGACTTAACATGTTACTATTTTTACAGGAACATCTTAAACAGAGTGATCTGTCCTTCGTCTTCGCGCTGCAGGTATGATGTGGCATGGAAAATATTATCTTTGACCCATGGACTTCAACATCAAAGGATGTTAATGGGAATTTGGAACTGCTATCTGAATTGAACCCGAGGCTCATTTGAGCTATGCTGTGTCTGTGATTTTCCCCAGTTGTTTAACTTATTCATTATTGGTGTTTATAGAAGTTTCCTACAGACTTCCTTGTATTTTAAGTTTACTTTATTTCGAACTTTTTGAAGTCATTTGCTTTTGGACCATATATTGTTATGCACTTGCTTGAGTTAACTTATTCTCTTATGTGTCAAAAATGCTATTTTTGTTCTCATTTGTTGGTTTTACCCTGATTTGCTCATTTTCTCTGTATAAAGGAACCCTTATGATTCTGTTCCCCTCCCCCTTCTTCTCTGCCTTGGAGTTCCAGGTTTTTTAATATTTCCTTTCATTCAGGTAGCTGATGATTCATCTCTGTATGGTTGCTGCATTTTAGTTGAAGAAATCATACACAAACCATCAGGACTGATTTCCATGGTTTCAGATAGGCAATCATCTCCCTCAATTCTGAGCCGCCTCATTTTAACCACACGAAGATGCTACTGTATCCTTTCTAGGCTTCCATTTTTTGAACTGCATTTTGGCGTACTGAATAGGTATGTGACTAATTCTCGTCTGTATGATGGCTGATATGGTGCTTCCCTAGTTTGAAGTTATGATCATAATTTCATAAGCTGCATTACAAAATTGTTATATGGTACATGCATGGCCCACTCCTTCTTATAAGAAAAATGTTTGGGAGAAAATTAAAAAAAAAATGGAAAGAGAAAGGAAGCTGGTGAAGAATACCTGGAAGCAGCAGCCATGGGCAGAGAGAATACAGGATGAATATTATATTGTGTATGAAGCTACTTATAAATCTACTCATCTCTGAAATTGTCTACCGATGCATCCATTTTATATCAATTTGTATAACTTGGCCAAGGTTTTCATATCTGTTAGAATGTTACATTCCCATTTTGATTTCAGTGGCCGGTGATATAAAATTACTTTGAGATGGAGAGGAAAGGAATATTAGTTAATTTTATGATTATTTTTTAACTACGCATCAGAAGCTTTGGTTTGTAGAAAATTATCCATTTCCATAATAGTTGCAGAATGATATGAGGCGATTGGCTGTTAAAGCACTATAATTATATATTCATTTCTTTCCTGTGTATGAAAAATGTATTGTTGTTTTGGATTGCCTAACTGACAGAATGCAGAAATTGTTCTCTTGCTAGTTCTTCTGCTGATGTAGTTATTTTACCTTTTGCTTTATGCTGTAGCATCTTAACTGAGGAGAGGCTGGAACAGTTAACAAAACAGATAAGCAGTATAGATTTGGAATCATCCGTGGGCTATAATGAGGTCGAAATTTTGGAGGAAAAATCTGGTGGCATATTGCTGGAAGACGGAGCAGTCAACATGCTGAATGGGATAGTTGGAGCTTCCCCTCTAAGTGCAACCAATTCTAAGTCAGGAAGAGAATCAAATGATATATCTCATCTTGATCATGAAAATTTAGATATAAACATTTACTCCAAGAAAGAACTTGATAATATTGTTGTTCAACTTCATCCTGGGACAGAGAAGCTTGTTTCTAGTAGAGAATTTGCGGTTGATACTTCTGTTGACAACAATTTTACCAACGACGTATCAGCAGACAAGTGTCTAACAACTGCTGTTTTACCGCTATTACGGTATCAGCAATGTGAAACCTCTGAATCTTTCTCCAGGTATATGGTTCTGTTCTTTGCTCTCTGTATTCAGTATATTATTGCTAAAACTTGAAATACGTAGGCCACGTGCTTATATTAAGAGATTTCTTAAATTGATTCTAATGGCCCTGTCGTAACGACTTTTAGGATCATTCTGATTTTCTTACATTCATGCAGCCATATTACAGTGAGTAATGAGATCTTATGATATTCTCAAGTATCTTGATAGCAGGGATTATTATTATTATTAAATTGAGTTATCTATTGCCTGATCTCCTAAGGCACTTAGGCATAAGTTCAGTTATAAACCATTCCTATTTCATTATTTTTAGAGGGTATATTGAGTGTCAGTAATCCCCGTTAAAGTGTTCGTCTCTGTATTGTTTTGTTGATACTTCTTAGCACTGGAAACCTTATCAACTGCAGCATGGATTCCTTGACTGACTTCCCAATTCTCTGTAATTCTGTTATCCAAGATTGACCCAGATTAATGTCACAACATATGCAGTTTTCAAGGCTCTCCAAGTGAGGATAGACATTTCAGAAGTGATGTTGATGAGACAGAAACAGAAGAGGCATCATCATCTGGCCAAGATATTTTTAGTGAACACAGTGATATCCTTGAGGGGGGTAAGGTGAATCATGTTTTCCCTTGTGCATTACAATCTCTTTTCGAGATCATTATTTAGCTACTGGAAGCATAGTTATCAGACCAAATCCGGTTGTTGACCCCGAAAAATGACCCCGGAAAATAATCCGGTCACTGGGTCAGTGGGTCATTGTTAGATCATAGTTTTAATTTTTTAATATTTTTATCTTTATATAATTAAAAGTAAAGTAGTGGTTTAGTGTGAACACAATATGGTTAATTATTTGGTTAATATCTATTTGGTTAACTAATGCATGTTTGAATACAATATGATTAATAATTTGGTTAATGCATGTTTGACTATTTAAGTTTGCCTTTAGATTATTTTGTTTAATATTTTTTCAATCAAATAGTTAATGTAATTTGTATTACAAAAGTTTTCTGGATGTATATTTTTAAATTTATTTTCCATTTTTTATAAATACAAACAAAAAAATTATTTCCAAACTTATCATGTAATTGATTAAATTTTTATCTTATTTTAATTTACAACCTTTTCACGTAAATATTCTATTTGATCTTTTTATATTTTATTTGACCATTGTTTATACTTTGTATTCTTTTTACCTAGACTTTTTAATTTTGAACGAATTATGAATTCATGTACGACTATTGCATTTGGATTATATTACATTTTTTATAATGAATATTTTAATTTGAATGAATTATGAATTTATGTAGAACTATTGCATTGTGATCAATTATGTGACTCTTTGGATTCCTTGTTTTAATGATTAGAATCTTCTTATTATTAGGTTAAATAATTAATTTAGTTACATTTATTCCTTGAAATTTCAATTGGATTAAATAAACCAACAATATTTGTGATAATATATTTATTCTTACAAGGTAATTAAAATTCTTTTCATGCTGGCCGAGATAATAATAAAAGAGAATGCAAATAGTCATTTTTTGAGTTGTACACCTTTATTTCAAGGTTATTATTCATGTAAAACAAGAAACTAAACAATAAAAAAAAATATTATAGCACTTAAAAATAACACTCGAACACAATGTAATTACAAATAGGATTCAATTTCAATTTTTTCTAAAGTTCAGGCTTGAGCAATTTGATCTAAATTATCTAATTAACTATGTAAAAAATTTAATGCTTCAATAAAATATTTATATGAAATTGGGTAGTTCTCACGTATGCTTATTTTTCTGGTATTTTATTTATCATTCTTTTTACTATTCAAATGTTAGATGATAATAATATTTTTATAATTTATACTTTTTATAGCAGACAGACCGGTTCCTGACCTGTTCATTTGTTAATGGACCAAATACTTTCAACTGGATCGGATCAAAGTCCGGTTCACCCTTTTTTTGGGGCCGGTCATGTTTTGATAAATATGACTGGAAGTTTTCAATAGCTTGTTCATCCATTTCTCCTTTGCAGGCAAATAAGCATGGATCTCTACAAATAATTTATGAATATTACCAATTACGCTGCCCAACACACGGTTCCATTATCAAGTTTCATCCTCTGGTTCACTTGCATCCTCTGGAATATTACAGACCTGATGAAATAGTTCTGTGCATTGCTGGATCAAAGATTGTTTTGGGATCATGTAAGACAAGTTTGGAATTAGCCGAGGTACGCTAGAGTTGGCATTTCCCCCATCCCATCCCTCTTTTTCTGACTAACTCCTTTTCTTTATTAAAATGAATAAACTTTCACCCTCAGTTAAATGGACAAACGGAAGGAATTAATTAGATATTTATGAGAAACAAGGACAATGTTTACAGCTTACCTGTTCTCAACTCTGTTTAGTTACTTTTTGTGTTCACATTTTTATCCGTTCTTTCATATATTGATCTAACCTTGTAGGTACACAGTGCACTCCTGGTGGAGGAGGAGGCAACTGCTTTATCAGGATGGGCTGTTGCTTGCTTATGTGGTTCCCTTCGACTGGAGCATGTAAGTATATCACTTACGCAAACATGAATTTCTTTATGTTTTGTCCAAGGGAACAGTGATATGTAGGAATTGTTCCTAATGCTTTCAATTCAAGACTTGGCATACGTACAACGTCTAGCAGAGGATACTCGTGTAGACTTGTCTGTGGATTGTCCTACATTACTGAAACTTACTGGGAAAGTTTTAGACCTGTCATTGGCTTTGTAGTTTACTAAATATTTTGCTTATGGTTTCCTTTTATAGGTATTAACATTAATTGCTGGGGTTCTACTGGAGAAACAGATTGTGGTTGCTTGTTCAAATTTGGTATGTTGTCATATATTTAGCCCCTGTTTATAGTATAGATAAGAATCCGATTCTTAGCAGATTTTGATAAAAATAAATAAGATGTGTGGTTTAAAAGTTGTAGGTCCTATAAAATATATGATCGATATTAATTGTTGACTTTGACTTAGATTAAATCTAGAATTCTAGTTGTACCAAACAGGGGCTTAGATAAATCGAGTACTTATCATATGAATTCTGTTTAGAACTCTGTTTTCCTTCCTGTTGTCTGAATGTTATTCGTTAGTCCATTTTTTTTTTTAATTCTTTTGAACACTGTCTATTACTCGTAGATCATAACTATTAACCCTCTTGTGCATAACTAATGCAGCTGTCGTAAAATATGTATGGATATAACTTGAGGTCTATCTCGCTATTGGAAGCTTGGTTTGGAAAAAATTAACCCAGATGTAGCTAACTCTAACATTCTTGCTATTTGCATCACTATATTTTTCTTTTTGTGTGTTTGTCTGATGCTAGATGGAGAAAGAGCTTGGATTTTAATGTTTTATCTTTTTGTTTTTGTATGCAGGGTATTTTGTGTGCTTTGGTTCTGTCAATTATCCCCTTGATTCGTCCTTATCAGTGGCAGAGTTTGTTAATGCGGTGTTTATCCTTTCTCACCTACATTTTTCCTTTTATTGTTTTGACATGATTTTGTTAGTTTATTTTATTTAGATTCTTAATATGTACTTACACTCTTTTTGTCATATCGTTGTTCCTTGGCATGTATCATATTCAGATTTTGCCTGACGACATGCTTGACTTTCTGGATGCACCGGTTCCTTATATAGTGAGTTTCTCATAATTTTGACTATTCTATTTCACCATTTGTGCATGTGCGGTTGGATCAAATCTCCGATGGTTGGTCAGACATTACATTTGAGATGGAGAACTAATCCTGTAA